>OZ026563.1:3805439-3977939 GCA_964020155.1 Chondrilla cf. caribensis
ATCCAAGACCCTGTGCAGCATATGTCATTACACTGCACATCATATTACTGACCGCAGTATGCATAGGATACACTGTACATCCATGTATTCTGTGTAGGTACTGTATATTCTGTTGCACTGTACGTAGGTAGGTACAGAAAATGTGTTTATATGTGTTTAATGTAATATACATTATAACACACAGTACGCATGCCTATGTACATGTGTGCACGTATGTGTGTACATATCGTGTAGGAAGCGTCACCAACGTGTCACTGATGGATATCGCTTCACCACTCTTCAAAGAAGTGACATCTCGTATATGAACGTGGAGAGCTTGGATTCCCACCTTCTGGCAAGTGCTGGAGTTGAGAAAAGTATTCATGGATATGTGAACCTTCCAAGCATTCATTCACTTGCTCTGAAAGGTGAGTGTACACAAAACTGCTTGTTTATGTTTGTTTATGTTTGTATGTGTGTTGTGCGTGTTTGTGTATTCGTGTGTGTGTGTGTGTTTGTGTCTGTTTTTTCCATTTGTGTGTGTATGTGCACATTTAATTGTGTCTGTATTTGTTATTGTGTGCATATGTTCCTGCATGTGTGTATGCATGCTAATACATTTAGTATTTGTTCGTGTGGACAACATCATGTACATACATGATGTGATTACAAGTCTCCATTTTCCACCATCTCACCCCAACCTTAAGAGTCTTCAAGTCCTCCTCTGAAGGCTACAGGTCTTCCTGTCGATTATTTCATGGATAATGTCACTCAAATGCATCTCCAGGGTAGAGCAGCCTTCTTGGTGGAATACACGGTGATGTGTGTGTGTTGGTGGGTGGGGGTGTGGGGTGTATTTGTGTGTATTGTGTATTTGTGTACGTATGTTGTGTAGGAGGTTGTTTTTGTGGACGTGTGTATGTTTGTTGTTATTTTCTTATTTTTTTGTGTGTATTGGTGTGGGTTTGTTTGTGTATTTGTGTGCCTGCGTGTGCATGCACATACACACAGATATATTATGTTTCATTAGTGTTATGAGAGTGTAATGCACAAGTCATGTGAGTGTCATGCACATGTCATGTGAGTGTCACATCTTCCTTCAACAGTCTTTTGAAGTGGAGGAAACCCCATCAACGCTCATTGGTGAAAAGAATATAATATGTAATAGATACAGGAACATACTACCATGTAAGTCTTATATTGGCATCATTGAGTGTATATTACGTGCATCTACAATATTTTATTGTTTGCATATGTACAGTGTGTCTTTGTGTACATTGTTTGCTCCTGTACACAGGTTGTCCCTGTACACAGGTGGTCCCTGTACACAGGTGGTCCCTGTACACAGGAGGTCCCTGTAGACAGGTGGTCCCTGTAGACAGGAGGTCCCTGTAGACAGGAGGTCCCTGTAGACAGGTGTTCCCTCTAGACAGGTGGTCCCTGTAGACAGGTGGTCCCTGTAGACAGGAGGTCCCTGTAGACCTTGTAGACAGGTGGTCCCTGTAGACAGGTGGTCCCTGTAGACAGGTGGTCCCTGTAGACAGGTGGTCCCTGTACACAGGTGGTCCCTGTACACAGGTGGTCCCTGTAGACAGGTGGTCTCTGTAGACAGGTGGTCTCTGTAGACAAGTGGTCCCTGTAGACAGGATGGTTTGAATACATAGTATGCATGTATACCAAGATCTATATAGGCGACTGCACTTTCTCTTTGCAGTTTGTGTGGTCATTTCATTAACACATTTCAAGTGTAGTTCACTTGTAGTTCCTAGATCAAACATTAATTAGTGTAATTGTCTTGTCCTTGATAGATGATAACAACAGGGTTATCCTCTCTGTTCCCAACGCTCACGGCACAGACTACATCAATGCCTCTTATATGGATGTGAGTTTGTCTTCAAACGAGTACAGAGTTGACCTCAGTTTTCCTTGCAGGTCTCGTAATATCTCACACATTCTGTGGATCAAACAGCACTGTACTATCTGGTAGACTATGTGTACACATATGTACTGTGATGCTGTAAATGCTGCCAGTTTGATGTATATACCTCCAGTGTGTACAATACATACAGTGCAGTGTTACATACTTTGATTTCTATCTGCTATTGGTTATATGTATGTATGTATGTGGTTACCTATGTACCTGCCATTAATATACATACTGTAGGGGTATAAAGTGGATAACAAGTTCATTGCAACACAGGGTGAGTGCAGCCTGGACTTGCTGGCCAGCCTGCTAGTGCTTGCAACATGTCATTGGGATATGTACATGTAATGTTTGGGTACTGTGTGAACTTACAGGCATACTGTACATGCAGTCGGTTAAAGTACCTACGTATATATATATATATAGTAGTTGTCCAAATGTACAATATGTCAGAGTATGTAATTTGCATATATATGTATAGTCAGATAGAATACACATGTACTCTATGTACTTATGTACTGTTAATCATTGAAACGCAGTTTTATGGCTGTTCTGACTGTCTTGACCACATCCTTTGCTTCCCATGGTGGTGAGGGGTGCGTGGGAAAAACTGAAAATCTTTATTTTCCTGTGCTGGAACCTAAAGGCCTTCTCCAACTCAACACTCGTGTTAACTATTCAATCACCAACACCCCCATCATTCTACCACTGTGCCATGCTACAGTTCCTTCACCAGCGCCATCACTCAGGGATTCTGTGGGAACATTGTCCATTATGACATTGTGGCTTCAAGTCACACTCTCATTTATCGTCTTCTGCAGGTCCCATTTCAAATTCAATCACTGATTTCTGGCAAATGGTTTGGGACCATAATGTGCAAGGGATAGTCATGCTGACCAAGGTTATGGAAAATAACAAGGTAAACGCATATTACTAGTGTGCTGAGATGCAGTGCATTCAGTACATATGTAGTGTTTGTGCATATGCATAATACAAGCTCTTTCTGGTCCCAGAAAACATCAACATAATATGTATTGTGTGTATGTACCGTGTGTATTGTATGTACTGTATGTACTGCATATACTGTGCATATGTAGTGTGTTACGCACTGACCTATCTTCTCTGTTCTGTCCACACTCTGTCAACAGGTCAAGTGTGAACAGTACTTTCCTGTTGAGAGTGGAGGTAGTGTCAGTGCAGAACGGTTTGAAGTGAGAGTCAATTCACTCAAGTACCATGTTGACTATGAAGTGAGGAGGATCGAGCTGGAACAGGTGGGTGGGTGGGTGGAGCAGGTGTGTGGGTGGTGGAACAGGTGTGTGGGTGGGTGGAGTAGGACAGTGAATAGGTAAATGGGATATGTGTGAGTGGAGTGGGAGAGTGAATGTGTGGATGGAATGCATGTGTGTGGGCAGGTGGAGTAGAAGAGTGAATGGGTAGGGGAGTGGACGAGTGAGTGGGTAGGGGAGTAGAAGAGTGAGTGGGTAGGGGAGTGGAAGGTATTGGTGCTTGAGGCTGAGTGCATGGGTGTATTTTACAAGTAGACTGAGTGTGGAGGGGGTGTGGTCCACTTTCTGGTAGTTTCCATAGGAAGACTAACGAGTATCATGTCCCACCATGACCTCTGATGACAGTGTGGAGGGGTGTGGTCTACTTTCTGGTAGTTTCCATAGGAAGCCTAAAGAGTTTCATGTCCCACCATCACCTCTGATGACAGTGTGGAGGGGTGTGGTCTACTTCTGGTAGGTGTGCACTTCCATAGGAAGACCATAGACACTCTAAACTACGTAGTTTAGAGTGTCTATGGGAAGACTAACAAGTGTCATGTCCCACCATCACCTCTGATGACAGAGTGTGGGTACAGTCACCTTTACAAATTACTTACAGTTAGTGCTATTGTGTGCTCCTCACATTATGGTTGTGCAATTATGTCATTGTATGACATCGTCATTCATTATTGTGTGGCAAAACAGCAAGTACAGGAGTACATAGTGAAGGGCAAAGGGTATAGTCACCTTTAGAATTTACATGTAGCTACGTAGTCCCATTGTGTAGCTAGTGCCATTGTGTAGCTAGTGCCATTGTGTAGTTAGTGCCATTGTGTAGCTGGTGCCATTGTGTAGCTAGTGCCACTGTGTGCTCCTCACATAAAGGTTGTGTGATGATGTCATTGTATGACACCAGCATTCATTGTTGTGTGGCAAGTACAGGAGTACATAGTGAAGGGCAAATTCAACAGTTATACCGACAAAGTATACTCATTCCAAGAATAATTTCCAAGATCACCATGAAAGAATGTTAGATCTACAGGCGAGGGATCTTGGAATAGAATACCCAAACATTTATAATCATTCGATTGCAACGTGAGGCGTTATGAAGAGTGTCTACCTGAGCTCAGCAAGAGTTTAAGCATAACAAATTCATTATTAGTTATTGAATAGATAGATTATATGTATAGTAGCATACGTTATGCCTTGATCCGAACTGATACATTCTATTTACTTTCTGCAAGTCTACTAACCCCCCTCCCCCCGTAGCATTATCAAGGATGGTACCATAATAGGTGACTACAAAGTAACCTTTTGTCAATGAAAGGGATCGGGGATCTTTAGCAAAATGATAAAGCTGATATTGGTATTGACTCAGCACAAATACACATTTTATAGCTCACAAAGTACCATTTTTGCCAACAGTGTGTGTCATGTTACACATGTAACAGTATGATGTTAAGCACATACCCTCTATATGCACAATGTTCCATACAAATGCACTGTATAGGTGTACAGCACTGGTAGGGGTCTTAGTGGCAGCAAGAGATTGTGGCATCCAGAGGTCTAAATAATATTATGGTCTCTTGGTTAGTTCAGAGCTCCAGTCAATGTGACCGTATGCTACATCATTGTGGGAAACCACAGAGGTGCTCTGTGTCTGTCCGTCCTGTCTCCATTGGTTGCAACTGACTTTGGTTTCCTTCCAAAAAAACAAAACAGAACAGAACTGGATTCCATTGTATGTGGTGCAAACATTGATTTTGAGCTCATTAATTTGGTGACCTTTCTGTGTGTATACTGTTCAGACAACAATGCCCCTGCATCAGGTGACAAGAATGATAGACATACAGACTATGTACATGATGTACTGTAGACTGGTTTACTGTAGACCGGTATACTGTAGACCGGTATACTCTACACTGGTATAATGTAGACCGGTGTACTGTAGACCATTGTACTCTAGACTGGCATACTGTAATCCGGTTTACTGTAGAATGGTGTACTGAAGATCATTGTATTGTAGACTACAGTACAACATGATTTGAATGTGGTGGTAAGAGGTCCTCTGGCATCAGGAGATTATGGTGTTGAGGGTGTAATTGTGGTCCTTCAGTTAGTTTACTACATCATTGTGGGAAACCACAGAAGTGTCTAGTGTCTGTTCTCTCCTGTCATGTGTCTGTTCGTGCTGTCTCCATCAGTTGACTGACTGGGTTTCCTTCCAAGAACAAGGGTTGAACTGAATTTAATTATATGTCATGAGAATATTGATTTTGAGTTCATTAATTTGATTGCATACCTGTGTGTATACTGTACAGGCAACGTCTGAGTTCTGCATCAGGGGATGAGAATGATGGATGTACAGACTGCATGGCATACTGTAGACTGGTGTACTGTAGACCAATGTACTGTAGACCAATGAAGTGTACTGGTACTATGTACCTTTAGCTCATCACTCATATGTATGTAGTGTATTATACACCTGTCGAAAGTATCCAATATGTATTCTCAGTATTCATGAATATCACTTAGAAGCAATGATTATTCAAACTCTTATCCATCTAACTTCATATACGTAGCTCTCATTTGTGTGTGCATTGTACATGTATTGAATGTTGACATGTATCCATCCTGTGATGCAACTGTTGATTTACTGTGTGCGCATTGTCATCTGTGCTCAACAGACTTCCTCAAAGGAGATCCTCTACGTCACTCACTACCTGTTCACTGGATGGCCTGACAAAGGAGTACCATCCTACCCAACATCTCTGGTACACTTGTTGTATCGGGTCAAGAAGGAGAGGACCAGCCAAGATCCAATAATTGTACACTGCAGGTACATTGAAGGGTGCTGTGTGTGTGCGTGCGTGTGTGTGTGTGTGTGTGTGTGTGTGTGTGCGTGCGTGCGTGCGTGCATGCATGCGTGTGTATACATATGTGTGTGTGCATGTGTGCAAGTGTACGTATGTATTGTGTTGTATGAAAATGGATCTCACCTTATAAGTTGTCTGTATTTCTATAGTTTCTCTCTCAGTACACTTCACCCTCAACACCAATGACAGTATTCCCTGATCAAATGCTGACCAATGATAATGCTTGACACCATTATCAGTATTCCTGATCGGACACTGCAGACTAAACTCCACTCACAGTGTTCCCTGATCGGACACTGTAGACTAAACTCCACTCACAGTGTTCCCTGATCGAACACTGTAAACTAAACTCCACTCCCAGTGTTCCCTGATCAGACACTATAGACTAAACTCCACTCCCAGTGTTCCCTGATCGAACACTGTAGACTAAACTCCACTCCCAGTGTTCCCTGATCGAACACTGTAGACTAAACTCCACTCGCAGTGTTCCCTGATCAGACACTGTAGACTAAACTCCACTCACAGTGTTCCCTGATCAAACACTACAGACTAAACTCCACTCACAGTGTTACACCGTACACTCAATACTATCACTACTTGCTCCTCCTCTCCCCACCAACTTCAAGACATGTTGCTAGAAGTGTAGTGTGTGCAGTACCATGTAGTGCTGTAGCATAATACGATGTATACATGTATATTTTGGTGTGGTCATGCAGTGCCAGCCTAAATGAATCGAACAATTGTTCTGTTTCTTTTGACTGGCACTGTATGTACATACATGGTTTCACCTATCTGTACTGTGTGTAGCTGTGATAGTGTACATGTCCACACTTTCCCTGGTTCACTCCACTCTTTACATACGTATGTACAGCTTCAGTCAAGCATAGTGGTACATGGCAGAATGGGGTAGAACAAGTGTGGAGTGGGTGTATTGTGTTTAGCCCACCCAATTACTCACCAACGTAATTCTACAAGTTGTAAATGAATCATTTTCACCATGATGTGGCCCCTCCGATCATTGTGTACCTCTTTAGAGAAACATTATAACTGAATGCAAACATTATAATTTGTTGTTGAGAGTCTATTTGCTGTGAATGGTAGATGTACATGGCCTTACTCCAGTGTTTCCCTTCCTGTCGATTTCCCTCATTCAGTGCTGGAGTTGGTCGTAGTGGTACATTCATAGCTCTGGACTGTATTCTGGACCAGATCAATGAGGAGAACACAGTAGACATTAAGGGAGTTGTCAAGAAAATGAGAGAGAAGAGAATGTTGATGGTACAGACTGTGGTGAGTGCCCCTTCATCATTCCTTCAGTCCATGGTGGAGTGTGCAGTACATATGGAACTTGCAGTACATGTGTTGTACAACTGTAGCTACAGTAATACATTAAACCATTATTACAGTAGGTGATCTGATGTTTGTAGTAGATGTACCCTACTGTGTATCCCAACGTACTGTACCACTGTAGCTAATGTGGTGTATGTAGTAGATATGCACTGCAGTGTATCCCAATGTACACACTGTACCGCTGTACCTGATGTGGTGTATGCATACAATGTGAAGTTATTATCCCGAAAAGTGTCAGTGTAAAAGTGTTCATAGAGTCCTGCCCACAGTGTACGAGTTGTACATGTTCTCCCATCCAACCACAATTGTCAGACATAAGACAACTTGATAAAATTGATTCCAAATAATATTATACCTGTTTTTTGTTATGTAGAGCACCAAAACTCATTTCCTTGTAAAGTTGTGTTTCCCACGAGTGCTTACAACCCTTACTGGACATGCAATGTACGTGTACCTACTGTATGTTTGTTTGTATGTTTGTTGTGTCATGCAGGAACAGTACATCTTCCTGTACAATGCTGTACGAGAGTTCTTGTTATGCGGGGACACCAGTGTGAGGGCTGTTGATCTCAGAAAAAACATCAGTAGAATGGAAGCAGAGGAGAGGGAGGGATATAGAAAGCAGTTGGAGGTATGTACATACGTACATATTGGAGGTATGTATGTACATATTGTATGTATGAGTGAGTGACACTGTTTTCCCTAGTTTACCTGCATGTGTGATGAATTTGATGCGGTACTGTTCCCAGTCATCACGTGTGGATGTTTAGTCTTACATGGATGAATAGTAGACAAATATGTACTGCATTTGGGTAGCTCGACTGGACTACTGAAGATATGGGATACCTGTACATGCCGTATGCATGTTATAGTCTGTTAAAATGCATGTTTACTGTTCTTACCAATTAGCCAAATCAAGAGTGTACATTAATGTATGTAGTGGTAGTGGTTAGTAGTGAGTATGTAGAAGTGCAAAGTTGTGGGTTGTTGTGGGTTTAGTATGAAGTTGCTGTAGTGTGTGATAGGAGTTATGGGTAGTGGTGGATGGTAGCAGGTAGTACATAGTGAAGATATACGATGTGTAGTCATTTATATGTTTCTCCAGATTGTTCATCTCTTAACTGAAAGAGGTGTATCTGATGAGAGAGTAACAGATCTACCCAATAAGATACGATACCAAGACAGAGCTCCATGTGGGGGGAATTACATGCATGCATGCACATTCATACTGACGCCAATGTACATAGATACACTTGTGCCCTATACAATAACAAACATGCACAATACGTACACTGACACACATCCACATTGACACATGTGTACATAGATACACTGACAACCATGTACTGTACACCTGCAAACAACCACACTGATGCACATGTACATAGGCACAAGTGCACAGTATAGACATATGTATGTACTGTACAGGGACACTCATGTACACTAACACACATACCTGTACATGTACAGTACAACTGTTTGCTAATCCGAGCTAAAACTCACGTAGTTGAACCTTATGTACAGTGTACAAGGGATAAACCTCACAGGTAACAATGTAATGTTTCCGTTCTCTTGTCTCAGGGAAAGGTTGCCACTTGTACACCACTCTAATAGACAAAGGAAGAGTGGAAATTGTCAACGCTGGATTTGTTGACGTGAGCCCCCAATGAATATTGCTTCTTGTTTGAGACATGCGTATTATGTGTTTGTTGTTATTATTATAGCTAATTTGTTTATGTACCCATAATTATGCGGATGTAAGGTTTGAAAAGGACACAACAACGTTTAAGTGGCTTTAATTGTTCAACCTTGTCCTGTGTGTACCTGAACTGCCTCCTGTTACATTAATCCCTTTTACTGTATTGTGATCCTGGTTACAGGGGTATCACAGTCCGAAAGCATTCATAGCTGCTCAGTCTCCCATGGCAACCACTGTGGATGACTTCTGGTCCATGATTTGGGAGAACAAGTCTCACGTTGTTGTTCTCCTCTGTCAACTGGTGGAGAATGAGGAGGTTAGTTGAGTGCACAGCCACATGTACCTACAGTACCGTATGTACAGGGTTGGGTATTGTGTAACTACTCACTATCTACTGGTATCCCATGACTCAGTTGAGTGTGTTGTTGCATGTATCAAGGTAGACATGGTTGGTATGGTAGTTTACACAACTAAACCCTCACCTTCCAGATTACAGATTACAGAGACTAGATAACTATCTGAGTTACTGTGGGAGTTATTGTTGTCCCAGTTATTACCCCAGGCCCCCTACCCCAGTCCCCCTACCCTAGTACTCCCACCCCAGTCCTCCTACCCCAGTCCCCTACCCCAGTCCCCCTACCCCAGTCCCCTACCCCAGTCCCCCTACCCCAGGTTCCCCCCTATCCCAGGTAACCCCGAACTGTTAGTAGTCACCATCTTGGTTATGTTAGCTTGTTGGTTACCATTGTAGTTACCACATTAGATACCATCCACTATACTGCCGTTTATGTTCGTATACGTCTGCATCTGCGAAGCAACACTTACTGTTGGCTGTTGAATGTTTACAGGAGTCTAGTTTCCCCTTCTGGCCTGAAGGTGTTGCAACCACCTGTACGTTTGGAGGTCTTGAGGTAAATTTGACTGGAAATAAGAAGAAACGTGAATTCGACTTGTACAAACTCTCAGTCAAGCACCCAAGACATGTAAGAGCTACATGTGACACCTTGTCTACTACAAGTAACATGTGTGTACCATATGAACTGTACTAACCCTATGTGCACCTCATTGGATTGTGTATGCTTATACTAACAGACCTTCATCTCTCCACAGCCCACTCCCCTTGGAGTGACACTTCTACATTACAAACACTGGGCAGAATGGTCCAAGCCAAGCGACACGAGCACCCTCATCCAGCTGATTGTGAATACTCAGAAACTACAGCAAAGTTGTTCCGATATTCCAGTGGTTGTGACTTGCAAGTGAGTATAGTGGTCTTCATGTCTCTGTGCGCACTGGCTCAAACCTACACCGAAGCACTTCATGGGCTTTTCTATTTCAAAGTATCCTTAGAGACTTGAAGATGCATATAGGTCTATTTCCTTTTCAATACAGTGACGGTCTCGGTCGTAGTGGTACATTCATTGCTATTTGGTCTCTGATTGAGCAGATGAAGACAGAAGGACAAATTGATGTACTCAGTACAGTAAAGTCCATCAGGACCCAGAGACCAGAAGCAGTGGACCGTCTGGTGAGTAGTGTGTGTGTGTGTGTGTATGTGTGTGTGTGTGTGTGTGTGTGTGTGTGTGTGTGTGTGTGTGTGTGTACGTTGGTGTGTGTGTGGTGTGTGTGTGTGTGTGTGTGTGTGTGTGTGTGTGTGTGTGTGTGTGTGTGTGTGTGTGTGTGTGTGTGTGTGTGCGTGCGCACGCACGTGTGTTTGTGTATGTGTGTATGCATGTGTGCATGCATGCAGATGTACTACTTTCAGTCAACCAATAAATGAGAATGTGTGTGTGTGTGTGTGTGTGTGTGTGTGTGTGTGTGTGTGTGTGTGTGTGTGGTGTGTGTGTGTGTGTGTGTGGTGTGTGAGTATTTGTACACATGTACATTTTGTGCTTAATATACAGTTACTGTATTTACCATTTTATGTGTATACCTTAACAATTCTATTCTTCTTAATTTTGTTGTATCACACCACAAGGACTGAAATACACACTCACATGCTTACACATGCACATTAATGCTTATACAAACATGGTCTTCACTTGTAGGAGTACTTTGCATGCTGTTATGAAGCTATAGTGGACTACCTCGATTCTTTCCAAGGGTATTCAAATTTCGAAGGTTTGGGCTGACCCTCTGCCCTATGGCATGAGGGATTAGGATTTGAATTCGCCACTTTAATTACACCATTAATTATAAATTAAATTGTAAGACTGTTTTCACACTTATGTATATAATAACATAATTTATGGTGTATATATGTACTTTTTCCATATTCATCCAATATTGTTCTAGTGATATAGTGTGCTTGTTGTACATTTTATATTTATATGATTTAATATTATCAATAGTAATATGTAATATTATCAATAGTAATATATCAATAGTAATATGTAATAGTAATAATATTACATAATAATACCATATAACTTTATCTACAGCTGTAGTATGTAATTATACAAACTGAAACGGATTTAAATTTATTACATATACTGTAATTTTTATTATGGCTATATAATATATCATAAAATTATACAGTGAACCTCTATTAAAGGACTCTCCCAATAAAGGACACCATAGAAATTACCTCCCTACAAAGGACACTTCCTCAGGCCCCAAAGATGAACTTTCCTATAGTGCTAATACATTTCTTACCTCTGAAGAGTGGACAACCTCTCTACAGTGGATCCCGGACAAATTAGCTGGTCCCAATGTGTCCTTCATAGAGAGGTTCCACTGTAGTACATATTGAGATAATAATTATTATTATAAACTTGTGACGTATAAAACATACAAACAATCGTCATGTGACGTCACTGTTTCTCGATCCGCTGTTATAAAAGGCACCACTTACAGCGTGTATCTGCAAGAGT
The DNA here is from genome assembly GCA_964020155.1 of Chondrilla cf. caribensis. Classification (NCBI taxonomy): domain Eukaryota; kingdom Metazoa; phylum Porifera; class Demospongiae; order Chondrillida; family Chondrillidae; genus Chondrilla; species Chondrilla cf. caribensis. Next base: position 3,817,409 of record OZ026563.1, read on the forward strand.
TAGTTCTTTAGCGCGAAAGACGTCGACGGACCAATATCAGCGTACATCTACATTAGCAGTAGAGATCGTTAACCTGGCAGGAAGGGGAGAGATGACGTCCTTCAAAACGTGGTTTACCCTCCTCGCACTTTCTCAAGGTACGTATTAATTCTCTGTCGATCACCTGTTTCGCTCTGTGTATCCGTGTTGATTTATTCCGTATATTAATTTCCCATTCTACACGCAACGTTGCTGACTCCCTTGTTTACCCATGAAGTTGTCAGCAGAAGCTACCAAGGTGAGGATGAGTCGGGCGGTCGCACACTGAGATGATGTATAACGCACGTAGCTGGATGAAGGTTTAATAAATTAAATGTAGCCTTGATGAATTAACTTGAGCTCACTTTTGTATACTGGCCCAAACATGTATGGGGATGCCGTGGGATCCAGCTGATCATGAGATATTAATTATATAGTGTGGTCCATATTCTATAGCTCTAAATTATATACTGTTTCTGTACTACTGCTATTGTTACTGTAAGTACACGTCAGATATGCATAATGTTATTTTAATGTCAGTCGACCATGATGGTCTATTTTATCCCTGACCGTCATGGCCTGTTAGCATGCTGTCTGGCGAATTAGGTGGACTTGAAGGTTTTCAACCAGATTGATATTCATTAATTTTAATATTGCCAACTTGCATGTCTTCCAAATTAATCTTCAGCACTTTCTAAGTGCTTCAGAAAAGCTCACACGACCTTTTTATATAGATTCCTTGTTATCTTCCAACTCTTTTACCTCTTCATGCATAAGCGTAATGATTGTATGTTAAGAGGTTGTTTATATTTATTATTTTTTTCTCTCCCTTCAGCTGCAGTCACCATAGACGCCTATCCCAGCACCCAACCTGTACCACTGGGTACTACAGTTGTGTTGGTGTGTAGAGTTGTTGGAATGTCTGAAGAAGACTCTTCAACTAGGTATCAGTGGAGTTGTCCAAACGGTGCCTGTGACATCTCCAGAGGTACACAAGGTTCACCAAGATCAAGGATTGTGAGTGGTAACACTTTAACTGTGAATGTTGTCAGCAAATCTGACAGTGGAGAGTACAGATGTACCGTCAGTGAAGGAGGAACCACTAAGACCAGCTCTTACGACATGACAGTCTCAGGTGAGTGTTGTGCCAACATTTCTCTTCTGATAGACCTGTAACAAGTCTTCAATGCGCCCATGCACGCTATATACAAATAATATTATTAATATATGTTGAAGTTCATACTCATCCACTTTTGCATGAATCATGAATGAAATATCAAAGATTGATGCTCCTTGTATGATATGAACATTGATGTACATACTGTATGGCATTGTGTAATAGAATAGTTATCATACGTATACTAAGGCTTCTGTGTAATATGTCACAGACTATCTCATCTTCCACTAAGGGACATATGAGGCAATGTATATTGGTGTTTGTGGCTCATTGTCAGATTAACAAAATTAATGTATGTGTTCCCCTATGTAAGAGGGTATTTTTGCGCAAAATATACAATATTACATGTTGTACTCGCATGTGTGAGAAAGTATATCTTAGACCATCTTATGTGTGTTGTCACTGAACATATATATCAAAGGAACAAGAACACCTACAAGGACTGTAAGCATATCAGCTGCCCTTTCAAGAATTCTTTGTTCTTGAAAATGTCAAAGAAACTAAAAAGAAACTAAATGTGATTATGATCCATTATTGATTCTTTTCATTCAAATTGCTGACCTACTGAAGTGGGTTAGCTATCTAAACCAGTGATGCCCTCTAACTTGTGTGCAGTGTGACATCAGCACACCCTATATGTTATCTTCTGAGGAAGTCACACTGAAAGGATTTCATGAGTCTTGATGATGACAGAATATATTATAGTGACATCAAATGATATCACCATGATGATCGTTATCATAACCTTTAGGTGTTTATTTGTACATGAGTGACAGCGTGAAACCACGAAGCCTAATGACTCAGTTCCTACTCCTCACTTGTTACCAGTTTTTTTTCATTACATGTTTTACTTACACCTGCCGATTCTAACAATTTGATGCATTCCAGTAGAGCCTGACAACATGCGTATCCGCAATCTTTACATAGAACACATGTAGGTTTAAAGAATTATGACAGTTTGTTACATGTGGAAGGTACGTAGATGAATACTAATTATTCCCAGTCTTTAAGATGGCAATTAATAGGGTAAACAATGATGCCTCTATGGGGAACATTCAATTAAATTTTCTCATATGATAGTACTAGTACAATGCTACATAGGCATAGAAACACTTTCTACTATGGGGGGAGGGGGGGGTAACTAGGTAGTATAGAAATGTTGTTAGTTAAAATTTTTGGCAAGGTAATTTCATTAATCGATTCCTTGTAAAAAAACACAACATAATATTGCACAAAACTCAAAAACATTAACACTAACAAAGGCACTGTCACCACATTACATTTTACCAAAATGTCTACACGCGAATAAACGCATAGTAAACGCAAGTGGTGAATTCGGAAAGCTAGTGGATTCATTTCGAAGAAAATGGTTAGTAGCTTCCACAGGCGCCTTAGGAACAATTTTGAGGATGTAGATATACGACCTAGACTTGAACCTAAGCAGTTATTACTTTAATTCCAACTTTGTAGTAGTGATAAGCAATAGCTACCAAAGTATTGATGTAGCTAGAACACTTTACTGTACGTAGTGGCAAAGAAATTATTGTGTGTGTCGGCTATAGTGTTCCTCTAGCCCCCATGGTTCCTACGCCTATATCCTAAATTAATTGCTGGGCTTCTGAGAACAGGATTTATCTAAATTTTATCATGTAGGGTAAAACGGGGTAACTTGGAACGCTTTTTGACACCTATCAACAGCTCCACTACTTGCACTCCGATGGATCACTGGATTTACATGAAAGTTACCGTGTACCTGAAGTAGATATCCACCCTTCATGACCAGTTTGAAATTTAAATATAGCACCATTCCATCAGATAGCAGAATCGTTTTTGTAATAACTTTCGTAAAGTGTGGGAAAATGGCTGTCAGGGTAACTTGGAACACTCCGAAACTCGCCATGAAATCATCACAGGAGCTCCAAACGATGACCGGGCAAACAATAATGCTTTAAAGGAACTTAAATGGTATAAAAAGACTATACTATACTCTATCATACATAAAACTCAGTTTAAAAAGCCAAAACACAAAGGGTACATCTCGGCGTGGAGCAGGCTGTTCAAGAGCGAATGGAACAGATCCAACGTTGTCTTTGACTGGGCAACATAACTAGGTCAGTGCATGCAAGATGATACCACCCCTGGCATTCATCACAAGCCACCCAGTCTGTGTCTTTTTCTTCATTGCCACATTCTTGGCCCTCGTGAACGACTATTTTCGAGATTGTTTTTGAAAACGGGATTGCTGCTATCCTCAACCAAGAATGCTATTGAAAATAACTAGGTTTCTGTTGAAAAAAATTCTAAGCTCATGTTTTATCTGCGCTTGTTCACTTTTTGATCGATAACTTCCTCTGGGATATGCGAATAGTCGTGAAACTATCAATGTACTTTTACCTCATACTACTATCATGTATGGTAAACCGTAACCAAAAGTTGGTAAATGTTTGGCAGAATAAGAATAAGTACAATGAAAAGTGTTCCAAGTTACCCCATGTTCCAAGTTACCCCGCTTTACCCTATACCATGGCTGATGTAAACTGGATTTTTGCAACTGAATGAAGCAATGAATACTTCGTTATTCTACCTTTCTAATCTATATCACAGGTGGCATTGCTCTGTACACGCTAGTAGCTCGAAAACCTGTACGTGTATTTCAGAACAATAGTGTTATCTCCAACCCCGATGATGTAAAAGCTGGATTTTTCAAAGTTAGTATTTCGTGTGTTGGGGATGGCTCATCAGCTGTTGGTCAGTGGAGGGGACCTGATGGAGGCCCAATTTCTGCTAACTTCTTTGGCCCAACATACCAAAGAGATGGTCGGCTCTTGGTATCACGCTTTGACAGGCAATACAGCAATGGCAACTACAAGTGCAAGATTGGTGATGAAGAAGCAGTGATTGGACTGTACTTCACATTGGGATCGCTAGTGGGTGAGTGGATGAGTCTACTGTCTACTATATACAGCAACAGTGAGACACATCTCGAAAGCCTAGTTTCAAGGCTTTCTTCAATTATTCATTGCATGTCTTTGATCTTACAACATCGTACTTTGACTAACATTTTTTTTCTCTAGTATGTTATAGTTGTGTCTCTGTGTACTATGTCAATAGGTACCTACAGTGGGACCATCTCCAACTTTAGAGCCACTATGATCTCATCCTCCACAACCAGGCTGTCGTGGAATACTTTGACTAATCCTAACCCTTCTACTACAACCACAGTGGGGTACTTTGTGACTTATGGTAGAGTGGACCACGGAGTGAAAGAGAACATCGTGGTAGATGGAGGCTCTAATACTATTATGAACCTGAAAAATCTGGATTCTGGAGTGGAATATGAAGCTACAGTAAGTGGGTTCAGCGGGGATGGAACAGACAGGAGAGTCTCCACGCCAGTTGTATCAGTCAGATGGAATACGACTGCTAAAAAATGTTCAAGGGCTGGCATATCAAAAATAAAACGTAAGGCTTTGTATATACAATGAAGTGAATATCAGTCAAATGATATTCAACTCTCTGCAATACCATATTAATATTTGGTATGCACATATATATTACATGTTCATGTTTTGGGAACATCACAGTCCGAAATCCCTGCTTGAATGTTCACATGCTTGTTCACACACTAACACGTGTATGTACATTCATGCACAATGACACTCATGTATGTACGTGTGTACACACTGACGACTTTCAGTATATTTTATGGTACAGTGCTCATACATATCATAACTTACAGTATGCATTGACACACTGATAGGTACATTCAAATCAGATGGGATAGTGGAGTTTAGCTGGACCACCAGGGGGAGTGTTGATAGAACCATCTGTAAGCTTGATGATGGAAGGTGCACACTATGTGAGTTCATCCACATTTAAACTAATGCCGTACACATGTTTGACATTTATATACTCAAAATTTAACACCTTTCTTTTTTGTAATGTGCATGTATATTTTGATCAGGCTTTGGAAGCAAATATGCAAACTCAATGAAGTATCAACTGTACCATTTGAAAATTAAATTTTATGGAACAAATTGATTATTATGACACTGGTTTGTGTTTCAAATCTTTTGATCTCTCTTTTGATCTTTGATGGATTCACAAATTTTTGTCCCCAAGCCTGGTCCTTTTTAAAATGAAAATGTACATTACAAAATGGAATACAACTCATCCATGCTACAGGTGATGGCTTTGTGAGATACAATGCTTCCACTATTTACTCTGGAATACATCAACTCAATGTCACACCATATTGCAACTTCATGGCTTTGAGAAGCAAACGTCACAAGTTTAAATGTGAGTAGACCTAGTACATTCATATCTCTAGTAATTATGTGTACATTGTCATTTGAGTATTAGTTTCAACTGTGTGTGCCGCGCTCAAAATATATATACACATGTCCTTCCATAGATGTTGAAATTAGTTATTTACATAATAAAAGAGTCATAACTATTAGACTTGATTATTCTTGACACAATGTATGTATACGTAGAAATTTGAAACATCCTGGGAGGTGTTGATGGTGTTTCACTTTCACACTGATTGTATTGAAGGAAAAGTAAAAGTCTACATGTAGGAAGGGTGGTGGGTGGCTCATAGGAACCAGGAAGCTCACGACCATTGAAATGGTACTGTATATAAGCTAAAAAGGGAAGCAGTTATAATAATATACTATTTCTTGGTTTGGTTAACAAAACTATACAACTATTAGACAATAACTTGTGTGTTCTGTTTGTTTTTCAAGCTGAGAGTGGCATTCCTAAGGATCCATCAAAGTGCAAAAGACTGATAGTGCAGAACGTTAGCAACAGCTTTCGTGGATCTTCTGTGTCTGTTGAATTCACCACCAACATGGAGGCAAACTGTAGCTGTAGATTAATCACCAAAACCAAAAAGCGGACAAGGAGAATTTGTAAGTGCTGTTTCCAGCATTTGTATGGTACCAGTTGTTTTTTTTAATTTGCATATGTGTGCATGGTAGATACATGCACTACGTGCAGAACCTTGCTGTTACCATTGTAGGTTTGGTAAGGTACGCTTATTTTGACTGGCCTCCCCAGTCCAAATAAGTATACCTAACCTAACCTACTATGGTTACTTCCACAAAAAGGAGGAATGCAACAGAAACATGTAGAATCGCCTGGCATTTTTCCAGACCAATGACGTCATATATAAATGGCTGCCTAAATGAATGTCATCATGGCTAAGGACAATTCAGCAAACCCTACTCCCACGCTGATTAGAATTAAAAATTTCTTACTGCAATTTTTGAAAATTGTCCTTTTCGTTGTTGACTTTTGATGGACATCTGCTCGAAAAACTGAGACCGTGAGTGAACGAAACTTAAGTGTCCTATTTGCCTGTTTCGTGTACCCCATAGTTGTCCACAAACAAAATCGTCCATGTCACCTCGTAGCACATTCATGCCGCCTTCCAGCCGGATGGACGAATCAAGACTGGGTGCACCGACGGGCTGGCAATTTGCGCATAAAAAAGTTGCATGTTGGCCAAAATGCCAAAATTTGAGGACCCAATGATCAAGAGCATGGGCGTAAACTCGATCAGACTCTCCTATCAAACAGAAACAATTAACCTCACTAAACTGCCACATGTACTTAATCATTCTTCCATAGTATACTATGTACATGAACCAATACTACTACGTGCATGTGTGCATGCTTCTGATGCTGTCCACATGCATCCAGAGTATATAGTTGCCTTTTTATTTGTCAATGAATGGAGATCTGCTGTACTACTACACATTATGGTGACTGTACATAATGTTCGGCTCATTTTAAATATTTATACACTACTGACCATGAGTTCATGTAACCACTCTCTCCAACCAGGTGAATCTGGTGCAGCTTTTAGAAGAATTTTCCTTGAAGATTTGAGAGGAATGCCACTTCCTGAAGTATTCGTCACTTGTAAATCTTCAGAGCCGAAGTGTCATGTGGAGCACACAGTCTCCTCTCACATAACTATGAGAGTTGATGGACAGTAGTGAATACTGTAAACAAGAACTCAAATTGAGGTTGATATAATTTTCTAAATCATTACAAATCCTCAGTATATAGTATCTTGACATCATGTATTACATTCTAATTTGAATGCCATTCAGCTTGTATTCATTATTGCAAACTATATTTAACGGTCGCATTAATAATAATGATAGTTTGAATTATCAAACGCCAGGATAAGCAGTAGAGACTATATATACCTACAAAGGCATCCCTACATCCATGCACCCTCACTGTCAACTACAATATTAATCCTTCTCAACACTAACATCCAGCTGGATCAATTGCATTATCATCAGCAATCTACTGTCAGTCATAATAGTAGCAATTCATTGTTACTGCAATCCACCATACAGTGCTACATATTAGGAAGATTTCAATTCACACACTGAATATTATGGGGTGCCATTTGTAAAAAAAATGGCACATGATGCAACACTATAAATGATGATATTTATAATCATATATATCACTGTTATCTATTAAATATCACTGATATTCAATAAATATCCCTGTTATTTATCAAATATTATGGATATTTATTAAATATCAGTGATATTTGAGTAAGATCACATGATGTCACATGACCTCCACACTCTGTATAAGTAAACATTCCATGACGCAAGCAATCTTAATGAACTTAAGCGTTACTTGGTAATGAGCACATGGTCTTTAACAATGGAGAACATCAGGGAGATTATTTCCTCAGCTGTCAGTGATGTTCTGAATATATATATATAAATATACAATGTCATGTTTCACAATCATTTTTTCATAGTACACATTACATAGTCTGAGAGAATTTAAAAACATCTCAACAAAATGTTATGCCAAATCATTGGTTAATTGAAATGCGTACATGTGTGTAGCAGCATTAATGTACTGTATGTGTACATCAGTTTCTATATTCCCATCTGTTCAAATGTCACTACCCTAACCATCACCAAACATCTGCCACCCTACCATTACCCTTAGGCTAGCAATAATTACTCCAAATAGAGCATACATTTGTAATGTATGTGCATTCGTGTCCATTATAATTGGTTACAATAATAAGGTTGCCTCCTCAAAGATAGATGGGCTACATATACCCAGGTGGTCACGCACGTCAGCATGATGTGTGACTTTTAATGATATTCATTTACTTCCAAGAATCAGAGGAGTGCTTACTTATGCAGGTGTTTAGTCTGGTATTCCAAATATAATGTTATTCATTGACCTCCTCCAGCATCTACCATGGGTATAACTAATCCTAAAAATAATAATGTTATCATCATGAGACTTGTGAGGAGAGGAGCATGTTGTTGTGTCATGCATTTCCTGGAGAAGGACAGCTGGGTTTCCAATAATATACGCAAAGTTTGTCATGATGTTAGCCACTACGTAGATCACTATATGTTCATGTAATTTCTGTCAATTTCTCGATCACTTGTGTGAGTCAGGTGTGAATCCTAACACACTGATCCTAATGGGAGGAAAATACCTGGTCTTATTTCAATGCATACTTCCTAAGAAGTAACAGTAAACTAATGCTCAATGGTATTCAACATACTCAATGAAACTGGTATTCACTTCCTGTGATAAACATAAATCATGTAATATGACCAGAATAAACTAAGCACAAAGACACAATAGAGGAGACATCTGTCTGCATAATTTGATGTTGGCCACTCCTACTGTGTGCCAAGTTGTCATAACCCAAACATAAAGAGGATGAAACTCCTGGTGAGCAATAGTAACACTGTAGATTCAGTTCAGAGCAGGAGTATGCTGAGGATGGATTCACTACGACTGGGAATGTTCGCCATGTTTATCTCTTTGTTACTGCTCGGATTTGCTTCAGCTCAGTATCAAGAATTATGATTATAATATTTGAACGGAGGTCTGCTGTACTGCTACACATTATGGTGACTGTACATAATAGCTCATTTTAAACATTTATCACTACTGCCCATGAGTTCATGTAACCACTCTCTCCAACCAGGTGAATCTGGTGCAGCTTTCAGGAGAATTTTCCCTGCAGATTTGAGAGGAATGCCACTTCCTAAAGTAGTCATCACTTGTAAATCTTCAGAGCCAAAATGTCATGTGGAGCACACAGTCTCTTCTCACATAACTATGATAGTTGATGGACAGTAGTGAATACTGTAAACGAGTAAATTAAATCAAATTGAAGTTGATATAGGTTTCTCAAATATTACAAAATCCCCAGTATAGTATCTTGACATCATGTATTACATTATAATTTGAATAGCATTTAGATTGTATTTATTAGTGTTAACTATATTTAACGGCATCAATGATAATGATATAGTTTGAATTATCAAACACCAGGATAAGCAGTAGAGACTATACATACCCAGACATTCCTACGTCCATGCACCCTCTCTGTCACATGCTATCTTTTCAATCACTAACGTCCAGCTCGATCAATTGCACTATCATGCATCATCAATCTATGTCAGTCATAATAATAGCAATTCATTTTTACTGCAATCCACCATACAGTGCTACATATTCAGAAGATTTCAATTCACACACTGAATATTATGGGTGCCATTTGTAAAAAATGGCACATGATGCAACGCTATGATGATATTTATTATTTATCACATGATGACGTCATACATCAGAGAGACCGGTATGTTAGTAAAAAATTTACTAACACACCTAGCACGGTTAGTAAACCATAAACGCCCAGGCGTTTACGCAAAGGTCATGGGAATCAATCAACTAAATAAACTGTCAAGCGAAATGAATATCATTAGAATGAACGCCCGAAGTCGACACAGTTAATTTAGTAACAAGAACGCGAAGTTCGTTCAGAAATCGAACCGTTCCTTTGTCGAAAGTATCAGATTAGAGTTCTTCCGGCCCTGGACTTTTTGAAAAAAAGCTCGTATATAACACACTGTTATATACGAACGCTTGTGCGTCGTGTTCGTGGACGCTTCAAAATCCTCATCGTCCAAGGTCAAAACAAAAGCTACCTAGATTTAGCGAGAAGATCCTCAGATTTACCGCGGCTGAGATCCCGTCGTCATTCTTCCTCAGAAGATGCAGAATCGACCGCGCTTTTTTACGGGTTGACATGTGATAAACTAGTTACAACAGGAGCGTGACGTCTTTAGATTTCGCTAGTAAATACTGCTTATAGCCAGCTGCTGCTGCGAACGCTATACCATTCTTCCTTGAAAGATTCAAATTCAAAATCAAGCGCGCTTTCTAGGGCGCTTATTCTTGTGATAAACTAGTTACCACATAGCTTCTTTATGGCGTAACGTATTTACTAACCTCGCCCCTCGGGCGCTACGCGCCCTCTGGTCTCGATCAGTAAATACGTTACGCCCTAGAAGCCATGTGGTAACTAGTACATATCGCTGTTATTACATCTAAATGATATTTAAAAATACCACAAATATTTAATAAATATCACTGTAATTTATCAGATATCACGGATATTTATTAAATATCGGTGATATTTAAGTAATTATGACTAGATCACATGATGTCACATGACCTCCACACTCTGTATAAGTAAACATTCCATGACGTAAGTAATCTTGAACTACCTAAGCGTTATTGGTAATGAGCACATGGTCTTCAACAATGGAGAACATCAGAGAGATTATTTCCTCAGGTGCCAGTGATGTTCTGAATATATAACATAGATAGATGTATTTAGACAATCATTTTTTATATTGTATACACATTACAATAGTCTGAGAGAATTTAAAACCATTCTCAACAGAATGTTATGGGGATTGATTGGTTAATTGAAATGTGTACGTATGTGCGTACGTAGCAGCATTAATGTACTGTATGTGTACCTCTATTTCTATTTTCCCAGCTGTTCAAATGCTGCTACCCTACCATTACCCTTAGGCTAGCAATAATCACTCCAAATGGAGCACTCATGTTGTTATGTGTAAGCATCCATCTCCATTTTATAATATTATTGATTACAATAATTCATTGAGTATGTTGAATACCATTGAGCACTAGTTCACTGCTACTTCTTAGAACATATATATACATTGAAATAAGACCAGGTATTTTTCTCCCATTATGATCATTGTGTTAGGATTTACACCTGACTCACACAGTGATTGAGAAATTGCATGAACATAGGGTGATCTAGTGGCTAACATCATTGACAAACTTTGCATACTTTTTGGAAACCCATGCAGCTGTCTTTCTCATTGACAAATGAAATGCATGACACAACAGCATGCTCTTCTCCCTACAAATCTCATTAAAAATTAGGTATATCTGTGGGAGATGCTGGAGGAGGTCAATGAATAACATTATATTTGGAATACCAGACTAAACACCTGCATAAGTAAGCACTCCTCTGATTCTTGGAAGTAAATGAATATCATTTAAAATCACACATCACGCAGACGTGCGTGACCACCTGGGTATGCCTAACCCATCTATCTTTGAGGAAGCAACCTTATAAACATATATTCTCTTCCTGTGATATACATAAATCACGTAAAATTATAACCATGCAGCCGCTCTCTAGAACCAGCTAGCTAGATAATAAACTGAGCACATAGACATAATAGAGATTTCTTTATGGTTGTAGGATTATTGTTTGACATGTCTATAGTGATATTCAAACAGTTCTTTTCACAATAAAACTGTTTTGTATTGCTTGTGCCTGAAGAAGCCCATGATAGGGGAAACATTGCACGAATGATTAATTTGTGAAGAGAATTGTTTGAATATCACTATAGACATGTTAAACAATAGTCCTACAACCATAAAGAAATATAACCAACATGTCTAACACCTTTCACATGTTCATAATGGAGGAGACATCTGTCTGCATAATTTGATGTTGGCCACTCCTACTGGGTACCAAGTTGTCATAACCTGAACATAAAGTGTGTGAAACTCCTGGTGAGCGATAGTTACTACGTTCCAGAGCAGGAGCATACGCTGAGGCTGGATTCACTCCGACTGGAAATGTTTGTCAAGTTTATCTTTTTGTTACTGCTTGGATTTGCTTCAGCTCAGTATCCAGAATGGTCTACTATCTCCTGGAGAGATGAAAATAATGTTCAAAGAAGTGCACCCATACAAAGGGCAGTTGGACCCAACAATAATATGAATGGAGCTATAGACTGTACTAATCCTACTGAAAGTTCCGAGACTTGTGACATCACACTCAACATCACCCACATGCTGACCATGACACTGTATGACTATTATCCCGAAGACCTCAAGGACAGTGGAGGACATGATCAAAAGCAGAAGAAAAGTGGAGGGCACAGAGGAGTAGATGGATACGCAATCAAAATCAATGCTGATGGATCGTTTGCTTTTCGTTATGAAAATGCTGTTCCCAATAGTACAAGAGATATTAAAAACTTTTTGTGGCCGATCATTGCAGATGCTCATCTGAAAAATGATACACTTCAGAGACGCTCAGTCATTGCTGTCAACAACCAGGTACCGGGACCAACCATCATTGCTCGTAAAGATCAACCCCTCAACATCAAGGTTGTCAACAATTTGGCCAGTGAGTCCATCAGCATCCACTGGCATGGACAGCACGTCAGTGAGGCACCGTGGATGGACGGTGTGGCACATATCACACAGTGTCCCATTGTGCCATATACAGAATTCACCTACAGCTTCAAACCAGATCAAGTGGGCACACACTGGTATCATGCCCACAGTGGAGCACAGCGAACTGATGGACTGTTTGGAGCACTCATCATTAAAAGTGACGATGAATTCACAGGGACAGATTTGATAAATATGGTGGATACCTTTGAAGACCGTCCAGAGGAACACACAATTTCTCTTATCGACTGGCAGCATGACAATTCAATCGATGTGTTCTCAGTGATACAGAGTGGGTCTCGTTTTGCAAGTCCTGTCAATAATAGGAGGTCATATGATTCCATTCCTATCTACGATGGATCGGAGTCAGCACCCCATCCATTTTTGTCAGGCCTCATTAATGGACTGGGTTGGGAGTTTACAGATGTTGGAGATTCAAACTGCGATCATAGCAAAAACCCATTGAGTTTCTTCAATGTAACACACGGTAAAACATATCGATTTCGACTGATTGGTGCACAAAATGCATATGCATTTCGATTCTCAATTGAAGATCATAAGCTGAGACTCCTTGCTACTGATGGTATATTAGTGAAGACGGATCCTGAAGAAGTAGACTTCATCATCATCCATTCAGGTGAACGCTATGACTTTCTCCTCGATACCACCGGGCAAGCATCTCGTAATTACTGGATAGTAGCAGAGACACTGGAAACACAAGAACAACTTATGGGAAACATGTATTATTGCACCCAAGGTCGGAGAGCATATGCCATATTGCATTACACAGATGCGTCATACGACCCCTGGCCACCGAATATCAAGTACGACCCCACCAAGCGTTGTAATTCTTCATCAAAGTGCTATGCAGCCAACTGTCCTTTCCAAAATTTCTCAGAAAATTACACTATCACGTGTTTAAATGTCGGTAGCTTTGAACAGCGATACAATGATTCTTACCCTATTTTAGAATTAGATAATGATGAAGAATCCACTTTCCTAAACTTCGGATTTGGCGGGGATGTAACTGTTTCAGGGAGTTCCATAAATGGCCGTCATTTTGTCTTCCCTAATAGTCCCCTATTCTTTGAACATTCTGAGGAATCATATTGTACATACCCATCAGATGAGGATGTAGGTCAAGGAAGGCGATGTTTACACGTTTACGCCATTAAAGACGAAGTTTTCCGAAATAATGGCACAGTTGAGATGGTGTTAACGAACCTTTTTAATTCAAGTGAAGGAATACGTCCAGGTCAAGCTCACCCAGTTCACCTTCATGGACATCACTTCCAAGTCATACACATTGGGTATGGAAATTGTAGTCAAACTAATGGTGCCTGTCTCCATCCTGATATAACTTGTGGGGGTGCAAACGACATCTGTGATACAAATGTTGGCTGGAGTAACAAGAATTGGAAACACTTCGAGGGTACCAGACGAAATCAAAAACCGCCTCGAAAGGACACTGTGATAGTTCCGGTTGGAGGATACGTTGTGATACGATTCGAAGCAAATAACTCGGGATGGTGGTTCCTCCACTGTCACATTGAACCTCATCAACTGGAGGGCATGAGTATGGTAGTGAGAGAGGGGATTCCTCAACCACCACCTGACTTCTTCCCAAAGTGTGGTGATTTTGATCCAGCTGCAGCTGGATCCTCCCCTGCACCTCCATCTGGATCCTCCCCTGCACCTCCATCTGGATCCTCCCCTGCACCTCCGTCTGGACCCTCCCCTGCACCTCCATCCTCTACTACAACTGAATCACCTGTTGTAGTTAGGCTAGCTGTTGTATTAGCTTTCGTAATTTTGTGGGCTTTGGCAGTGACAATCTTGTTACTAATAATAATTTTTCGTCTATATTGTTGTGGCAAAAAAGCTAAGGACAGTCCAAAAGGAACATGATCAGATTGAATATATGTAGTGTGTCAATCATTAGAATACGTAGTGTTGTATTACTGAAGTTATGTAGAAAATTGAACATTGTTACATTTTTGTAGTGAATTAATTATACAAGCTGTTTATGTGAAATGATCGATTTGTTCTGCCCGCCAAGTTCACTCACCATTCCATGTAATATTTGACTCTGATTCTATGTAAGGCCGGTAATAAATGCTTGCCCAATAAATTGGCTCCAGGATTGCACTTGTGATACACATGACAAATTGATGTCAAAACAAGAAAACAAACAGTTATAGCAAACCTTCTCAAGGTTCTGATATAGAATGATTTTTATTATTTAGATGAGAATTAAGTAACCAAAAATTATAATTTACTCTGTACCGTACATAGAGTTTTCTGTGTGTAACTTCAATATAATAATAGCTCGCTACATATTATATGACGTGGATCAATAGTTTCAAATTTCAAAATAATAATAATAGAAAATGGCAGAGGCTATAATTAAAAACAAAAATTGAAAATAGCTAGCTACTCAATAATATCTACTTACAAATGAGGAATATCGAAAATCTTCTTGAAAACACCCACCTCATGATCACTGCCTATACAAAAAGGGAAACACATCGTGATCATGAGTCAACAAGTCAACTTGCATGAGACAACTAGCAGACATTATAAGGATGTTAAGTAGTAGTATGGGTACATAGGACCTCGACAAAGGAGTCAACTTGGTACAAGGAGTGGACCCCAACAGAGTCATCTTGGGACAAGGAGTGGACTCCAACAGAGTCATCTTGGGACAAGGAGTGGACTCCAACAAAGATCCCAGTTGATTCTAACACTATTCAAGGGTCTGTTATAAATAATTGCAATGGAGTCAATTCAGGATAATTTTGGAAATGTGTAGCTATATAATATAATAGTCTATATAATTGAGACGAGGAGTCAACTGTGGGTGGAACACGTGACGGTCTGGCATCGCGAGACCAG
The DNA here is from genome assembly GCA_964020155.1 of Chondrilla cf. caribensis. Lineage (NCBI taxonomy): Eukaryota > Metazoa > Porifera > Demospongiae > Chondrillida > Chondrillidae > Chondrilla > Chondrilla cf. caribensis. The sequence continues at coordinate 3,833,100 of OZ026563.1, forward strand.
TGTTACTCTGGCCACGGTGGACTGGAAGCTGAGGAACACTGCCAATATGAACCGACTCTTACCACTGACAGCGATTCTCGTATGTGAGTTACGTACGACATTGCCTTACGTTCGAAATAACTCGTATAACTCCAGTATTTGAGATAATGTGCGCTAGACTAGTGTATTCGTTACTAGATAGGATAGCTAGCTATATAGCGGGTGACGTGTCTCGGATGGGGCGTCTTCAGATAGGCACCACTGATACGAGCTTTGGGCAAGTGTCTTTAAATTTTTATCTCGTGTCTATGGATACGTTACCAACATGAAATTGTACCAATAGCTCAATACTAGGATGTTTAATGTAAATCGGTTCAAGTCCCATTTATCCCATGTTGCCCTGGATAGCTAAGGTCTTCAGCTTGTCATGTGTGCTTCTCACGGTCCAACAGATGGAGCGTGGGGCTCATCGGAGACCGGATTGCTGCTAAAAGGCTTAAGAAGTAATGATGTGCGTACGTCTGTAGTCTAGAATATTCGCTTTCTGCAGGTATTAATAATTATTTACATGTAGACTGACAGTAATGTATTACGTATTACGGGACACCTAAGGAAATGTCCTTCAATTTAATCGAATACAACGCCTTATCGGAAACGTCCTAGATAGGATACATAGAGTGGATTTCCTCTATCCCCAGGTGTGACCAGACGTCAGTCCGATTATCCGTTTAGAAGTTAAGTGTTATGTGGAGACCGTCGAGTCGGCCATTTCTGGACACGTCGGCCGTTTCGGGACAGTCTCGAAGCAAGAACTGCAAAAGGCCTATTTCGAAAATCCTTTCTACCTAAGATGAAGGTGCTAATCTTCTTTATAGCCATCGTACGCGTGTTCCAAAAGTAATCCGGGCCGTCTCTTCGTCATGGAGCTACGATGAATTAAATACAGACGCCCAAGGCCGCAATTACTAGACGCGTATGCTATTTCTGGACAACGTATTAGAACCTCGTAAAATATAGTTTAGGTTAGACTCTTATGAATATTTAAGTCTATGTTTAATTCCCAATGTTCTCATGCTATAAATGTTTTTGATAAAACACCATTTCGCCCATTTATAATGGTATTCTTGTCTTTTATTATATCTTGTAATCTCTTTTGGCTACTATGAAGTTGTGAGGAAGGTGGAAATAGATTTTTGAACTCCACGCATTTACCTAATTGTTAGCGGCACATGTAATGTTTGCTCCAAGCAGTGTTCAATAACTACCTGACATGTGTCCAGAAACTGCCTCCTCAGTATGTTGGAAACATGGCATATTTTGTCATGCACATGAGAACATTGCCAGACCATTATGTTTCTACAACATTGCTCACATGTTAAGCTTCAAAATGATATTATGCATTTTGATGATATAAGCAGAAGAATTATGCCACGAGTGGATTGATTATGCAGGGTAATTCTTAGCAATAATACCAAAAATGGCGGGAAATCATCAGGTGTTGAAAAAAGTAGGCATACATCCAAGAGAATTGCTACTTTTGGCTGAAACCCACACATTTTGAAGAATATATCCACGTCACTCAGTGATGAAAATTTCAAAGATCATACTCCACTTATAATTGTACTAGCCCTGGTAATTTTCGGTGTCTGGTAATCGCCTCCGTCTCAAAATGCCCGAAATTATTCCACCAGTAGGTCAATGACAATGTGGACTTTACGTCTTCAATTATCAAATGAACTGTCTATTCACTTTGTGTTGCACCTTTTCGTTGAATGTTGCAGTCACCATAGACGCCTATCCCAGCACCCAACCTGTACCACTGGGTACTACAGTTGTGTTGGTGTGTAGAGTAACAGGAGTCTCTGGGAATGACTCTTCTTATCAATTATCGGTAGAGTTGCATGTCCAACCGGTGCCTGTGATGACAAAAGCATACAAATGGCAAGATCAAGAGTGATGGGTGTTAACATTTTATAACTTGGAGTGAATATTGTCTATATACATCTGACAGTGGAGAGTACAGAATAAGATGTACTGTCAGTAAAGGAGGAACCACTCAGACCAGCTCTTTCAACATGACAGTTCACTGGTGGGTTGAATGCATGTGTAACCAGCACAACAACTATCAATGTTAGTTAGCTGCACACTGCAGTTGAAGTGGGTATCATGTATGTTCCCATTAAAAGCATTATCATAGTATCAACTCGCTGTTCATGAACACTACGGTAACCATGCATGCATTGATTCCATTGTTCTTCTTGATGATTGGCCCATTGGCATGGGGGAGGGGAAGGGACATTGCCTGCATTGCCTCTTCAAAAGCATTGGTTTTCTATAATTCAACCCCCAGCCATCCCAACAGCAGTCCATGACATTTCTGAGGGCAGAAGGACTGCTCGTCCCCAAGGGTTGTCAAGGGTCTGCACCACACTGCTATTTTGTATAAAACTGGACTCCCTAGCCGAGTCCTTTTTAAATTCCACCTACATGTGACCCCTTTCTTACAGCACAGACCATGGAGGACAAAATTTATGAGTGTATCAGTTGATTACATATTGACAACTGACCCTAATCCATCTAAATGTTGATTAAGTGTGTGTTATTTGGCATTAATTTTATGTACATTTTTGTACACGGTCTTGTGATGTACAGCTTCACAGACAATGTATTGAAAATGATAATCATCCTGGAAGGTAAATAAGCGTGTCTCACTAGTTATACATACCAAAGGAGCAATGAATGTCTGCATACAGGAAGGGAGGAAGGGTGGGAGGTTGTTTATAGGAATCAGGGAACTCATGACCAATGAAATAGAACATGGAATATAAGTGATTCAATATTCTTCGTCTGGTTAACAACGCAAACTCATGAATGAATTACAATAATAATAAGCTTTATTTAGCTGTAGATTAGTCACTGACACTGGAAGCGGACAAGGCAACCATAGTTTTTAATATACATACATATAGTACACAATAACAATTATTATCATGATAGAATTTCCCTCGATGTATATTATACAGTATATATATATATTATATATATATATTATACAGTATATATTAGTATATACTTAGTCAATCATTCTGCCATACAATGCACAATATATTTGTTAGTCACCATATTATTTGGAAACAAGTGTACTTATTATTATGGCTGCTTTGACTTTATATTCACTACTATGAGTTCATGTAACCATTCTCTCTCTCACCAGGTGCTTCTGGTGCAACTTTTAGGAGAATTTTCCCTGCAAATTTGGAAGGAATGCCACTTCCTAAAGTATTTGTCACTTGTAAATCTTCAGAGCCAAAGTGTCATGTGGAGCACACAGTATCCTCTCACATAACTATGAGAGTTGATGGACAGCAGTGAATACTGTAAACAAGAACTCCAATTGGGGTTGATGTAATTTTCTCAATCATTGCAAAATCCTCAATATATAGTATCTTGACTTCATGTATTACATTCTAATTTGAATGCCATTCAACTTGTAGTCATTAGTGTTAACTATATTTGACGGCTGCATTAATGATTATAGTTTGAATTATCAAACACCAGAATAAGCAGTAGAGACTATGCATACAAATCGATCCCTATGTCTGCACCACCCTCACTGTCACATAATATTATTAATGCAAGTGTTCTAAACACTAACATCCTGCTCGATTGCATTATTACCAGCAATCTACTGTCAGTTATAACATAATAGTAGTAATTCATTATTACTGCAATCCACCATACAGTGCTACATATTCAGAAGATTTCAATTTTCACAATGAATATAATTATATATATATATATAAATTCATCTCCATAATATTATGATTGGTTATAATAATAAGGTTGCGTATACCCATGTTTGATTATTAATGATATTCACTTACGTCCAAGAGTTCCAGATGTGTTTACTTATGCAAGTGTTTAGTCTGGTATTCCATAATTTAATGTTATTCATGGACCTCCTGCTGCCCATTTGATCTCCCAGATCTACCTAATTCTCATACTAATATGGGATATGTGTGAGTCTGGAGTATCTTGTCGTGCATGTGTCATGTCCTGATGTAGGACAGGTTTCCAATACATGTAGTCTGTCAATGATGTTGCCCAGTAGATCAATCTGTGTTCATGTAATTAGTCACTTTCTAAATCACTTGTCTGAGGTAGGTATATGCATATGAATCCTAACACACTGATCATAATGGAAGGGAAAAAAACAGATCTTCTTTCAATGCTTTCAACTTCCAATGCAGAAACAGTCAACAAATGTTCAATGATAGTCAACATGCTCAATGAAACTAGCATTCTCTTCCTGTGATATCATATTAATAATGTAAACTGACAACATGCTCTCTGGAACCAGATAATAAACTAAGCACAAAGACACAATAGAGGAGACATCTGTCTGCATAATTTGATGTTGGCCACTCCTAACTGTGTACCAAGTTGACATAACCTGAGTACCAAGAGGGCAAAACTCCTGGTTATCAGTAGTAACACTGTAGATTCAGTTCCAAAGCGGAGAGTACGTTGAGGATAGACTCACTGTGACTGGAAATGTTTGCCGTGTTTATCTTTTTGTTACTGCTCGGATTTTCTTCAGCTCAGTATCCAGAATGGTCCACTATCTCCTGGATAGATAGAAATACGGTTTCAAGAACCGCAAATATAAGAAGAGCAGTAGGACCCAACAATAATACGAATGGAGCTATAGACTGTACACAGGACTTTCCTGGTAAATGTGAGATCACACTCAACATCACCCACATGCTGACCATGACACTGTATGACTACTACCCCGAAGACCTGAAGGACAGTGGAGGTCACAGAGGAGTAGATGGATACGCAATCAAAATCAACACTGACGGATCGTTTGCTTTTCGTTATGATAGTAATAATGGTGTTCCCAACAGACCTATTTCAACCTTCTTGTGGCCGATCATTGCAGATGCTCATCTCAAAGATGGTGAACTTGAGAGACGTTCGGTCATTGCTGTCAACAACCAAGTACCGGGACCAACCATCATTGCTCGAAAAGGCCAACCCCTCAACATCAAGGTTGTCAACAATTTGGCCAGTGAGTCCATCAGCATCCACTGGCATGGACAGCACGTCAAGGAGGCACCGTGGATGGACGGAGTGGCACATATCACACAGTGTCCCATTGTGCCATATACAGAATTCACCTACAGCTTCAAACCAGATCAAGTGGGCACACACTGGTATCATGCCCACAGCGGAGCACAGCGAACAGATGGACTGTTTGGAGCACTCATCATTAAAAGTGACGATGAATTCACAGGGACAGATTTGGTAAATGATACCTTTGCAGACCGTCCAGAAGAACACACTATTTCTCTTATCGACTGGCAGCATGACAATTCCATCGATTTGTTTTCTGTGATACAGAGTGGATCTCGTTTCAAAAGCCCCATTAATGGAGATAAGTCATATAGTTTTGCAGAAATCTACGATGGATCAGAGTCAGCACCCTATCCCTTCTTGTCAGGCCTCATCAATGGACTGGGTTGGGAGTACACGCCTGTTAGTAGTTCATCCTGTAATCATAACAATAACCCATTGAATTTCTTCAATGTGGCACCAGGTGAAGCTTATCGATTTCGACTGATTGGTGCTCAGAGCGCTTATGCATTCCGATTCTCCATTGAAGGTCATAAACTGAGACTCATCGCTACTGATGGTATATTAGTGAAGACTGATCCTGAAGAAGTAGACTTCATCGTCATCCATTCAGGTGAGCGCTATGATTTTCTCCTCGATACTACTGGGCAAGCATCTGGTAATTACTGGATAGTAGCAGAGACGCTGGAAAAACAAGATGACCTAGATGATAAAGGGTATCTTTGTGCACAAGGTCGGAGAGCATATGCCATGCTGCATTACACAGATGTGTTATACGACCGCTGGCCACCAAATATCAACTACAACCCCACTGCACGCTGTACTTCTTCATCAAAGTGCTATGCAGCCAACTGTCCCTTCCAAGAATTCCGAGAAGAATACAATATCATGTGTTTGAATGTTGGTAGCTTCAAACAGAGACACACGTTGCCCAAGCAGATGTTAGCAATTGGTGACACTACATCTCTTTTCCTAAACTTTGGATTTGGTGGGGATACAACTGTTTCTGGGAGTTCCATAAATGGCCGTCATTTTCTCTTCCCTCCCAATCCACCTACAACACAACATTCAAACCTTCCCGATGACTTTAAAAATGGCAAAAAACTATGTACATACCCACAAGATAAGGATGAAGCTAAAGGAAGGAGGTGTTTACATGTTTACAACATTGATGATAAAATTGTCCAAAATAAAGGCACAGTTGAGATAGTGTTCATGAACCTTCTTGACTTGAGTGAAGGAATAGGTTCAGGTCAAGCTCACCCCGTTCACCTTCATGGACATCACTTCCAAATCATACACATTGGGTATGGAAACTGTAATGTAGACGAAAGCACCTGTCACCATCCTGATATAACGTGTGCAGAAAGCCACTGTGATACGAATGTTCGCTGGAGTGACAATAGGACAAACTTTGGAAGTGGAATTCAAGAACCATCCGAAAAGGACACTGTGATAGTTCCAGTTGGAGGATATGTTGTGATTCGATTCAGAGCAGACAACCCCGGATGGTGGTTCCTCCACTGTCACATTGAACCTCATCAACTGGAGGGCATGAGTATGGTAGTGAGAGAGGGGACCCCTCCAGCTCCACCTGACTCCTTCCCAAAGTGTGGTAATTTTGATCTAGCTACTGCACCTCCATCCTATTGCAATACTGCAATTGTAATTGTGCTAGCTGTTGCTTTTGCTATTTTATTTGTATGGGCAATAGTGGCGACCATTATGTGCATGGCTTTGTGTTGTCGCAAATAGTATAATAGTCACACAGTACTGCATGGACTGAATACATGTATTTTGTATGTCAGTAGAATGCATATTGGTATACTGTAGTAGAAAATTGATCATTGTTCTTTTGTAGTGGTTCAATTATACGAGTTGTTTGCGTTCAATTACTTACATGTGTACATATGGCAAGCTGTTTGTGAGACACCTGAAAACTCAAATAAGATCTTATCCCAGGTTCCCATCTGGGATCAAAAGTGGACTTACAAAATGTCACAAACTCTGGTGGAACTTTATTCCAGTATATCGCAAGGTGTCCCTTCTCAACATCCTGGGATAAAGACACAGCTTCATGTTATCGTAATAGAAGTTGGGAACAAGGGTTGCTGGGGGCAATTGTCCCAAGCTGACTCCTTCGTTGGAGTCCACTCCTTGTCCCAAGTTGACTCCTTTGTTGGAGTCCACTCCTTGTCCAAGGTTGACTCCTTTTGTTGGAGTGCACACACTGTCCCAAGTTGACTCCTTCATTGGAGTTCACTCCTTGCACCAAGTTGACTACTTTGTTAGGCTCATGAGTACCTATATATATATATATATAATATTATTAAAGTGCACCACACCATAAGGTGCTAGGACATGGAGGGGTCCAATGTAGCACTCCACAAGTATATATGTATAGGTTATACAATGGGAAATGGAAGGTTTAGCGATTTAAACACCTGAGGGCGGAGCCCGAAGGTGTTGATCGCTAAACTTCCGTTCCCATTGTATAACTATCTTGTACCATGATGCAAGACATCCGAAGGCTATGGAACGCCCTAGTGGACCTGAAGCCATCAATGAAACGAAATTCACATTGATAGATCGAGCGGGAGGGCTGGAATTTTTCACTGGAAAGGGACGATTGGATCGCTCTCCTACTAAAGACGGTCGGGTTAGTTATCTTCTGAATAGAGACATTTGGGCCAGGTATCTAGTAGATAGAGACTGACAGCGGTAGCTTACTTACTAGATTTGTATCTTGTACCAAGCAGCTTGGCTCTCGAAACAATTCGGCTATTCGTATAGCTAATAGTCTTAGAACTACATTTGGACGGTTAACAATCGATTTATCCATATAACTTGAGAAAAAAAACAAGTTAAATGAAGACAGGCGGTCGAAACAAGTAACCTACATCCTCAGGCTTCGCCTTCTATGGAACTTAGAACGGGGGAACCGTCAATCGCGGCTTGGAAATCGATTGCCGGATCGTTTTTGCAACTGCCAGGACGATTTAGGATCATCGGATAGTTGTTGATACTTTTGTCCACTAGGGCGTTCCATAGAGGGAAGGGTTTAATTCGATATCGATAAGTTCGAATTCGATCGTCCCTTTCCAGTGAAATTCTAGCCGTCCCGTTCGATCTATCAACGCGAAATTTCGTTTCGGCTCATAAGTGATAAAATGATACTAACGAGGTGTATAACAGAGTCAGTTATACACCTTGGGAAAAAGTTATACACCCCATGAATACGTAATGAGGTAGTTTAGCGATTAAGACACCTGACCACATCAAAGGAAACGCCCACGCATCATGGTACAAATATATATTATACCCTACTTAATATCCTCATAAAGTCTGCTTTTTGTCCCATGTAAGTTGACTTGTTTTTTGACCTTTTCTACATAGAAAGTGATCATGAGGTGTTTCTTTTCAAGAAGATTCTTGGTATTGCTTTAATTGTAAGTAGAAATTTTACTACACCTTTTATATCCTTTTTATTAATTTTGTAAGTAGAAATTTTACTGCTCTTAATATACTGTTTTAAATATACTGCTTTAATTAAATTATTTTTTGAAACTTGAAATTTATCGATCCGCATAATGAAGCCAAATCAAAGGTACGCCGGCGCTGTAAACTCTAAGGTGTATAATCAGAATTTTCTGCTACTTAATCCTCATCTAAATAATAAAAATCATTGTATCATTACCTAGACATAATAATCGTTTCCTAGGTGCATGTCGTTTCTTGTACATGTCTTGAAAGCAATTCACTCTAGCTTCGTATACGAACGACTCAATCGGTCAATTATGCAAGTCCTGGTGCCAACTTGGGGCAGGCGTTTATTATATGGGCGCTTACTGGTGTCGGAGTCAACTTGGGATGGAGCAGGTGAAGCTGAGGAACACTGCCAATATGGACCGATTCTTACTACTGACAGCGACATTGCATTGTCATTGCTGTCAACAACCAAGTTCCGGGACCAACCATCATTGCTCGAGTAAATCAACCCCTCAACATTAAGGTTGCCAACAATTTGGCCAGTGAGTCCATCAGCATCCACTGGCATGGACAGCACGTCAAGGAGGCACCATGGATGGACGGAGTGGCACATATCACACAGTGTCCCATTGTGCCATATACAAATTTCACCTACAGCTTCAAACCAGATCAAGTGGGCACACACTGGTATCATGCCCACAGCAGAGCACAGCGAACAGATGGACTGTTTGGAGCACTCATCATTAAAAGTGATGATGAATTCACAGGGACAGATTTGGAAAATATAGTGGATACCTTTGAAGATCATCCAGAGGAACACACAATTTTCTTAATTTCTCGACTGGCAGCATGACAATTCCATCGATCTGTTTTCTGTGATACAGAGTGGATCACGTTTCAAAAGCCCCATTAATGGAGATAAGTCATATAGTTTTGCAGAAATCTATGATGGATCAGAGTCAGCACCCTATCCCTTCTTGTCAGGCCTCATCAATGGACTGGGTTGGGAGTACACGCCTGTTAGTAGTTCATCCTGTAATCATAACAATAACCCATTGAATTTCTTCAATGTGGTACCCGGAGAAGTTTATCGATTTCGACTGATTGGTGCTCAGAGCGCTTACGCATTTCGATTCTCCATTGAAGGTCATAAACTGAAGCTCCTTGCTTCTGATGGTATGTTGGTGAAGACTGATCCTGAAGAAGTAGACTTCATCATCATCCACTCAGGTGAACGCTATGACTTTCTTCTCAATACCACCGGGCAAGCATCTAGTAATTACTGGATAGTAGCAGAGACACTGGAAACACAGGAAGGTCTTCGTGACAGAGGGTACATTTGCTTCGAATCTCGAAGAGCATATGCCATACTACATTACACAGATGTGTCATACAGCAGCTGGCCACTAAATATCAACTACAGTACTTCTTCATCAAAGTGCTATGCAGCCAACTGTCCCTTCCAAGAATTCCCAAGAAAATACAACAACATGTGTTTGAATGTTGGTAGCTTCAAACAGAGACACACTTTTCCCAAGCAGATGTTAGAAATTGGTGATGCTACATCTCTTTTTCTAAACTTTGGATTTGGTGGGGATACAACTGTTGCTGGGAGTTCCATAAATGGCCGTCATTTTCTCTTTCCTCCCTGCCCACCTACAACACAATATTCAGACCTTTCCGAGGACTTCAAAAATGGCAAAAAAGTATGTACATACCCACAAGATAAGGATGAAGCTAAAGGAAGGAGGTGTTTACATGTTTACAACATAGAAGACCAAATTGTCCAGAATGAAGGCATAGTTGAGATAATGTTCATGAACCTTCTTAACTTGAGTGAAGGAATAGGTTCAGGACAAGCTCACCCAATTCACCTTCATGGACATCACTTCCAAGTCATACACATTGGGTATGGAGACTGTAGTGAGACCATTGGCACCTGTCACCATCCTGATATAACGTGTGCAGAAAGCCACTGTGATACAGATGTTCACTGGAGTGACAGTAGACCAAACTTTGGAAGTGGAATTCAAGAACTATCCGAAAAGGACACTGTGATAGTTCCAGTTGGAGGATATGTTGTGATTCGATTCAGAGCAGACAACCCCGGATGGTGGTTCCTCCACTGTCACATTGAACCTCATCAACTGGAGGGCATGAGTATGGTAGTGAGAGAGGGGACCCCTCCAGCTCCACCTGACTCCTTCCCAAAGTGTGGCAGTCTTGAAGTAGCTAAACCAGATTCCTCTAGTAGGCAAGCTGTTGAGTTGGCAGTTCTCATACCACTGCTCCTAGTGTGGTATGCTTTGTAGTTGATATCACAGACAGTAACACAGTACCAGCTACAGGCTGAGTATATGTAGTGTGTCAATCGGTAGAATGCATATTCACGTAGTGAGGATACGTATATAGCAATTAAGTTGAATATTTGTTGTGGTTAATTATACGAGCTGTTTGCGTTCAATTACTTGCACGCACACGTGATAATAATACAGACACGTGACTGTCTGGCATACGTGGAGAGACCAGTGTAACTGTGTTATTTCGGCTACGGTGGACTGGAAGCTCAGAGCACTCTCAATATGGACCGATTCTTACCATCGATAGCGATCCGCTTACGTGAGTTACGATATCGTCTCAAAAACGTTCTAAATGCCTCGTGTCATTGTGTAGCTCCAGTTCGTCGGGTATAATTTTCGGACTAGATATAGGATATGGCGACGAATGTAAGTTTATCTCATGATCAGATGGGGCGTCTTCAGACACCGCTAATATTTAGCAGTGGAGAAGTGTATTCTAATATTTCATCGCGTGCATCATGTGTGGACATGATACTAACGTAAATCATATAGCTCAGTGTTAGGGTGTTCGAGCCAATCGAAGTCATGTGTACTTCTCACCGGCCAACAGATCAATTAGATGCACCAGTAAGCCAGACTTGACTTTATGTCTTCAATTATTGGATAAATTGTATTCTCTTTGTGTTGGGCCTTTTCAATTGTTCTTCATGATATCTTACCACTGGAGAGTGTGGTATGTTGAAAATTGGCCCATAGGCATGGTGTGAAGGGAGGGGAGATCGCCTGGAATGCACAAATGCCACTTGTAAAATATTGGTTTTCTATAATTCAAACCCCGGCCATTCCAACAGCAGTCCATGGCATTTCTGAGGGCAAAAGGACTGCTGGTTCCCAAGGATTTGTCAATCTGTACCACACTGCTATTTTCGTATCAAGCTTGACTCCCTTCTTCCTAAATTCCACCTATGTGTGATCCCTTCCTTGCAATTATAGAGACCAGGCCTAGGGCTGAATTTGTGTGTGTATCAGTTGATTACCCATGTACATACATGCAATGAGTTATCAACTGCATGAACCTAATCCATCTGAATGTTGATTAAGTGTGTATTATTTGGCATTAATTTTATGTACATTTTGTAGATGGTCTTGTGATGTACGGCTTTGCAGACAAGGAGTTGAAGAAGAATTTGACTATCATAAACATCCTAGCTGGAAGGTAAATTAGATTGTCACACTAGTTGTACCGATTGCAAAATAAATGTCTGCATGCAGGAAGGATGGGAGGTGGCCTATAGGAATCAGGGAGCTCATGACCAATGAGACGGTACATAAATATAAGGGGATTCCCAGTAAATCTTCTTTGTCTGGTTAACAAAGCAAAGTCCTATGTGAATTAATGAACTGTTTTCTGTTTGTTTCTCAAGCTGAGAGTGCATCTCTGAGGATCCATTGAAGTACAAAAGACTGATCGACCAGAAAGTTAGCAACGGCTTTCATGGATCCTCTGCGTCTGTTGAATTTTACCACCAACATCATAGCAAACTGTAGCTGTAGATTTGTTACTGAAACGGGAAGCAGACAAGGCAATGCTGTAAGACTTAGTGCTGTTCCAAGCATTTGGTACCAGTGTTTTTAATATGTGTAGATAGTACACAATAATATTATTATGATGTATAATATGTATAATTCCCCTCATTGTATATTATAATATACTTAGTCAATCATTAAGCCACTATGTACAATGAATATTTGTTAATCTCCCTCCTGTTTACCCGCCAAACCGTTTTATCTGCCATATCTTTTTTGAAACGAGTTCACTTGTATGGCTGCTTTAATTTTTATTTCCTTCTGACCATGAGTTTATGCATCCATTCTCTCTCATCAGATGCTTCTGGTACAACTTTTAAGAATGTCTCCCCAGGGCCTGCAGTTTTAAAAGGAATGCCACATTAACATTACACTAAAGTAGTCATCACTAAGTCTTGTACATCATCAGATCCGAAATGTCATGTGACACGCACAGTAGAGAATACTGGAAACACGAAATCGAATTGAGGTTGATGTATTACTCTCAAAATATTACATAATCCTCTGTAGTATCTTGACATAATGTATTACATGATTCTAATTTGAATATTATACCAATGACAGCTTGTATTCATTATTGTAAACTGCTGCAGCATTAATAATTATGATATACGTAGTTTGAATTATCAAACACCAGGATGAGCAGTAGAGACTATATGCATACAAATGGATCCCTACGTCCAATATACCACTCTCTCTGTCACATACAAGTGTTCTTAACACTTACATTCTGCTCGATTGCATTATCATCAGCAATCTACTGTCAGTTACAATTATAATGGCAATTTATATATTCCAATCCACAATACAGTTCTACATATTCAATTGACACACTGAAAAAGAATAATATTCATGATAATTCTTCTAATACCTTCGCATAATAGTATCATTATACAGCAGAAATTATAAACATGCTTCCAAAATGTTATTGAAATTGGTTGCAATGTGTGCATGTGTGTATATAACAGCATTAATGTGATGTATATAAACATCAGTTTCTATATTCCCAGCTGTTCAAATGTCCCTAACCTAGCCCCAACTGCTTACCTGAACTTTATCCTTAGGCTAACACTAGTCACTATACTGCATATTGTTATGTGTGCGTGTGCATTCATCTCCCTCAATGACTGATGGGTTATTATATTTCAAGGTATCTATCCCCAGCTGGTCAAGCATGTTTGTGTGACCATCCGATCATAAGTGGTCACACAAATTTGTGTGATTGTTAATGATATTCATTTACTTCTAAGAATCACAGAGGGATGTTTATTTAGGAATCACCTGATCATGAGTGGTCATGCCAATTTGTGTGATTGTTAATGATATTCATTTAATTCCAAGAATTCCAGGTGTGTTCACGTACTCATGCAGGTGTTTGGTCCGGTACTCCATAAATTTAATGTTATTCATAGACCTCCTGCTGCATATCCCCGAGGTATACCTAATCCTTATACACTGTAATAATATTATGAGATTTGTGTGGAGGGGAGCATCTTGTTGTGTGTCACAGAATGATGATGGAGGTTAGCCTCTATGTTCATGTAATTTGTGTTGATTTCCCCATCACTTGTGTGAGTTGGGCATAAATCCTAACACACTGATCATGATGGAAGGGGAATCCCAGGACTTGTTTTACTGCATACTTCCCATGTGGTCAGGAACAATTGTTCAGTGGTATTTAACATACTCAATGAAACTTGTATTCTCCACAACCAACAACCAGCTCTTTAGAGCCAGGTAATAAACTAAGCACAAAGACACGGTAGAGGGGACATCTATCTGCATAATTTGATGGTGGCCACACCTCCTGGCTACCAAGTTATGATAACCTTATACCAGGAGGGCTAAACAATAGTAACACAGTGACTGTAGATTTAGTTCCAGAGCAGGAAGTACGCTGAGGCTGGATTCACTTCAACTGAACATGTTTCCCATGTTTATCTCCATCCTCTCCTACACCTCCATCCTCTTCTACACCTCCATCCTCTCCTACATCTCCATCCTCTCCTACATCTCCATCCTCTCCTACACCTCCATCCTCTCCTACATCTCCATCCTCTCCTACACCTCCATCCTCTCCTATACCTCCATCCTCTCCTACATCTCCATCCTCTCCTACACCTCCATCCTCTCCTACACCTCCATCCTCTCCTACATCTCCATCCTCTCCTACACCTCCATCCTCTCCTACATCTCCATCCTCTCCTACACCTCCATCCTCTCCTACACCTCCATCCTCTCCTACACCTCCATCCCCTCCTACATCTCCCTCCTCTCCTACACCTCCATCCCCTCCTACATCTCCCTCCTCTCCTACACCTCCATCCTCTCCTACTCATTTATCCTATATTATAGCTGTGTTTCTTGTTGTGGTTGCATTCATATTGCTCTTGGTGTTGTTTGGTATTATGTTGTGTGTGGGATATATATAGCATACCGCAAGTGTTGTTAAAACAGACACACAAAACCAGACTGAATAGCTATAGACTGTATATAGCAGTCAGTAGAGTGCATTTTCACCTAATGGTGTAATACTGAGGTAGTTTAGAAAGTTGAACGTTTTTCATATCTAGTGGTTTCATTATACGAGCTGTTTGAGTTCAATTACTTCCATGTACGTGTGAACATAATATATTATGTTAGTCTCATCCCCAGACAACCTCTGTTCTCTAGGTAGGTCATCTGGAGACAATAATAACATTAGATATTCAACTAGGGTGCATGGTCATGTCACAACTCGTGACTAATCCCTAGGTACTGGCATAAATCATAGATATTCGATTAGTGTTATACATCACAAGTCAAGTCAACACCCCAGGTATCCAGTACCTAGGGTGTTAGTCACGTGACTTGTGACGTAACGGCCCTAGTAGAATATCTCTGGTATTGGATACTAGCGTTAGACTGAAGCGGTCAAGGTCCACCAAACCTTCTATATACAGCTGGCTACTATACATCTGATTCAGTTATTACAGCATTGTATACATCACCACATCCTCAAAAATTTGTTATGGTTGCTATTGGTAACCAAACAAATGAATACAACAAAGCTTTAGCTGTTCAACTAATGATGTTGTGATGGGCAACAGGTGGTGTGGTCTGAGGAGTATGCAAACTTACACATCGTTCACTTACCTCTGTATATGAAATGGTAGACAGATATACATTGTGGTGGACATTATACATATTTGGTGGGGAGAGGGTGATGTATGTTTGTTTTAATACATACATGCACATTTGTAGACCAGTCAGACAAACACACAAGCCCCCTCCCCCCCCCCCCCACACACACACATAATATGTACACTCAGTCTGTTTCTATGCTACGTTTTGTTGTATTCATTTGTCTTATCACACTCCAACACTATGCAACATCTATCTGCATATTTTTTGATGTTGACCACTTCTATTATTGTAATATTTCCAGTTGTTCTGAGAAGGTGTTTCCGTTAATTTACTAGTCTGTGTGTGTAAGTGCAACATGGGGTTGAGTGGCTGTGAATGATGTTAGTTCTTCCAGTTCCTTAACCCATTCTGCTGTTTTTGATTGAACGAAGATATCTCTCATAATGATTGTATCTGGGCCAATGAAGGAGCCTAAGTATCTTCTTTCATCTGTTGTGATCATGATCTGGATGCCACTACCCTGAAAGATGGATTGAGCTGCCTTCAGATGACCCTCCTTGACCAGCAGCCAGGTCTAGTTTCTATTGAAAAAGTAACCATACATTGGTCCCTTTCAACTAGCTTTTCCCACCATTCTTTTACCTCTAATAATTTCCCCCCAGCAATTGCACACAAAATTGTTTGTTATAACATCTATAATATTATTTTGCCCTCCTGCCATTATTTGCCATTCTTCTTTCAAATCTTCAGACATGGTTTTGGTCTTCAGTACTCAGAATGGCTTCTAAAGTGAAGAAAGAACCATGTCAGGTTCAAGGGCTATACATTAATATTCCATGGCAGTAACCTCCTATATACCTTGTATATACAGTAGTATAAGTATACCTTGTGTATATGATATGGTAGATGGATGTATGTATATACATTGTGGTAGACAGTGCGCATATTTTGTGTGGGGGGGTTGATGTATGTTTGCTTTTACACAAACATGCACATTAAAGCTCAGTCATGCAAGCACACAAGCCCCCTCCCCCGCCCCACACACACACGAAATATGTACACTGTTTCTATACTACACTGTGTTGTATTCATTTTGTCTCATCACAGTCTCAAAATATACGACATCTATCTGTATTATTTTGTTGTTGGCCACTCCTACTGGGCACCAAGTTGTCATAACCTGAATAAAAAAGAGTGAAACTCCTGGCTATCAACAGTAACACTGTAGATTCAGTTCCGGAGCGGTGAATACACTGAGGATGGATCTTCGCCGACTGGAAATGTTTGTTAGATTTTCCTTTTTGTTACTGCTCGGTTTTGTTTCAGCTCAGTACTCACAATGGTCTTCTATCTCCTGGAGAGATCCTGGTGGCCAATTGAGAAATGCACAGATAGTAAGAGCAGTTGGACCCAACAATGAATTGAATGGAGCTATAGACTGTACTCGTTACTATCCTGGTGAATGTGAGGTCACACTCAACATCACCCACATGCTGACCATGACACTGTATGACTATTATCCCGAAGACCTCAAGGATAGTGGAGGACACAGAGGAGTAG
Organism: Chondrilla cf. caribensis; assembly: GCA_964020155.1. Taxonomy (NCBI): domain Eukaryota; kingdom Metazoa; phylum Porifera; class Demospongiae; order Chondrillida; family Chondrillidae; genus Chondrilla; species Chondrilla cf. caribensis. The sequence continues at coordinate 3,850,280 of OZ026563.1, forward strand.
ATGGATACGCAATCAAAATCAACACTGACGGATCATTTGCTTTTCGTTACGATAATGGTGTTCCCAACAGACCTATTTCAACCTTCTTGTGGCCGATCTTTGCAGACGCTCATCTGAAAAATGATGAACTTGAGAGACGCTCGGTCATTGCTGTCAACAACCAGTTACCAGGACCAACCATTATTGCTCAACAAAATCAACCCCTCAACATCAAGGTTGCCAACAATTTGGCCAGTGAGTCCATCAGCATCCACTGGCATGGACAGCACGTCAAGGAGGCACCATGGATGGACGGAGTGGCACATATCACACAGTGTCCCATTGTGCCATATACAAATTTCACCTACAGCTTCACACCAGATCAAGTGGGCACACACTGGTATCATGCCCACAGCGGAGCACAGCGAACAGATGGACTGTTTGGAGCACTCATCATTAAAAGTGACGATGAATTCACAGGGACAGATTTAGAAAATGATACCTTTGTTGACCGTCCAGAGGAACACACAATTTCTCTTATCGACTGGCAGCACGACAATTCTATCGATCTGTTCTCAGTGATACAGAGTGGATCACGTTTCAAAAGTCCTGTCTATGTAAGGATGTCGTATAATTTCACTCCTATCTATGATGGATCGGAGCCAGCACCCTATCCCTTCTTGTCAGGCCTCATCAATGGACTGGGTTGGGAGTTCACACCTGTTAGGAGTGCAAGATGTAATCATAAAAATAACCCATTGAATTTTTTCAATGTGACACCAGGTGAAGCTTATCGATTTCGACTGATTGGTGCTCAGAACGCATACGCTTTCCGATTCTCCATTCAAGGTCATAAATTGAAGCTTCTTGCTTCTGATGGTATTCTTGTGAAGACAGATCCAGAAGAAGTAGACTTCATCATCATCCATTCAGGTGAACGCTATGACTTTCTCCTCAATACCACCGGGCAAGTATCTCGTAATTACTGGATAGTAGCAGAGACACTGGAAACACAGGAAGGTCTATTTGGTGCAAAGTATTATTGTACCAAAGGTCGGATAGCATATGCCATACTGCATTACACAGATGTGTCATACAACCGCTGGTCACCATATATCAACTACAACACCACTACACGCTGTACTTCTTCATCAAAGTGCTATGCAGCCAACTGTCCCTTCCAAGAATTCCCAGGACAATACAACATCATGTGTTTGAATGTTGGTAGCTTCAAACAGAGACATACTCAGCCCAAACAGATGTTAGAAATTGGTGATGCTACATCTCTTTTCCTAAACTTTGGATTTGGTGGGGATACAACTGTTTCTGGGAGTTCCATAAATGGCCGTCATTTTCTCTTTCCTCCCTACCCACCTACAACACAATATTCGGACCTTTCCGAGGACTTTAAAAGTGACAGAAAATTATGTACATACCCACAAGATAAGGATGAAGCTAAAGGAAGGAGGTGTTTACATGTTTACAACATAGAAGACCAAATTGTCCAAAATGAAGGCATAGTTGAGATAGTGTTCATGAACCTTCTTAACATGAGTGAAGGAATACGTAGAGGACAAGCTCACCCAATTCACCTTCACGGACATCACTTCCAAGTCATACACATTGGGTATGGAGACTGTAGTGAGACCATTGGCACCTGTCACCATCCTGATATATCGTGTGCGGAAAGCCACTGTGATACGAATGTTCACTGGAGAGACTGTAGGGCAAACTTTGGAAGTGGAATTCAAGAACCACCCGAAAAGGACACTGTGATAGTTCCAGTTGGAGGATACGTTGTGATTCGATTCAGAGCAGACAACCCCGGATGGTGGTTCCTCCACTGTCACATTGAACCTCATCAACTGGAGGGCATGAGTATGGTAGTGAGAGAGGGGACCCCTCCAGCTCCACCTGACTCCTTCCCAAAGTGTGGCAGTGTTGAAATAACTAAACCTGATTTCTCCACTGCTCATCAATCCACTCTTATGACTTGGCTGATTATTGGATGGGTTTTAGCATTCATTTTGTTGGTGGTGGTGTTGGTGGTGTCCGTGAGGGCTGTGGTGAATTGCATACGTGAAAGATATGATGAAGTATAATGACAATGTACTGGACTGAGTACATGTAGTGTGTCAATCGTTAGAATGCATATTTATGTAGTGTTGTAGCACTGACGTTATGTAGAAAATTGAACATTATTCATTTGTAGTGGTTTAATTATATGAGCTGTCTTGCCTTCAATTACTCGCACACGCACTTCAGCGCATTTTCATAGATATTCAACTAGGATGGTTACATCACAAGTCATGTGACTAACACCCTTGGTACTGGATTGGAAATGGTAGTAAACAAGCTGCACCGCCGCTAAGTTAAGCATATATACAAGCCCAGTATTTATTTAGTTGATATTTGTAGGGGACTTCAATCCATGTTCTGTATCGAATTCCGTTATTCTATAATCGTTTATAAGCAAAATCACTGATTGGGACTTTTCACTCTTGGAATATGCCCACCAAACCAGCAAATGTCAATACATACATGCACACATGCTTTTAAGTAGTTATGTAGTATTTGGTGTATGTTCTGGTGGATATCTAAACTTATCATAATATGAAGCTTAAAATGACACAGCAGAGGGTACATACGAGTATTTAGACTATGCATTCATGTATGTACTTCAATACACATGCATGTGTGACAGGTGCAACAGTGAAGGGGGTTGCCCAAGGTTTTTCCTTATCTCACAGGTTTTAAAACCAGTGGTGACAAAACAACCCCTTGATAGGGCAATCGTATGTTTCTTTCTATTAATGTTTCGCTCAAAAGTTTCATAACCTTTGAAACACCTTTGTATTTGGTACAACAAGGTTTTTGAACCATAAATAGTGTTTTAGTTGTTTGTGACCATATTAAGTGACATATTTACATGCAATTTTCAAATACGAATATGCACCACTGGATATTGCTCAGAGGTTCTCTCCTTATTTCCAACAAAGAGCTGTCTTTAAGCTACAAAAGTCAAACTTTTATTTCGTTGTCGTCTTCAGAAATCAATTACCTGCAATCGGCTAACACAGTTTGGTTCCTATACAATATGCAAAGTTGTTCCAAGTTAAAAAGACCTCGTATAATTCCAGAATGAAATGTGCTAGCATATTTTTGTTACCAAGTAGGATAGACTATATTTGGATGCCTTACAATTACCTTAATCATATTACAAATATAAAAGATGCTATAAATACCGAAAATCTCACATACCAAGCCATATACTCGGTGATTCCAGATATTTAGTTTACAATGGATTTCTTGAAGGCCTTAGAGACTTAACCTTGGCCTTCAGGACAAGATCAAAAAGGTCATCTTTACTGTCTGCATGCCTTAGATCTTCTTTTACATCATCATTGAGTGTGATGAAACTGTTGCAGATAGTTACATGAATGGCCCTCATTTTCTATTCCCTCCAGTTCACTCAACACAATACTTCAACCTTCCGAAACACTTCAAAGAAGATGGAATTCTCCCAACACCTCCATCCTCCCCTACACCTCCATCCTCTACTATAGCTGGGGCAGCTGTTGCATTGGATCTTGTACTACTGATTCTGGTGTGCTGTTGTAATGTGTGGTGTATCATTATAATATTATATGCTACGTATATCATATCAATTAAATAATAATTGGTTATCACAGTAACACAGTGCTGGATTGAATAGACTTATTGTATCAGTTCGTAGAATATATTTTCACGTGGTATTGTAGTATGAAGTTATGTAGCAGGTTGAACATTGTTCATTTGTAGTGGTTTAATTATATTAATGTACGAGCTGTTTGTTTGCCTTCAATTCTTTGCACACGTGCGTGAGTAGAATACGACCATGTGACTGTCTGGCATCGCGAGACCAGTGTTATTTTCGGCTATGTATTCGGTGGACTGGAAGCTGAGGGACAATAATATAACATGGGCCGACTCTTGCTACTGACAGCGATTCTCTCATGTGAGTTGCGATATTGTCTCCCGCTGGAAATATCTCGTGTAACTTCATTATTTGAGATAAAGTGCGTGCTAGTGTATTCATTACTAGATGGACGTAGCGGGGACGTATCTCGGTTGGGACGTCGTTAGTCACCGCTAATATTAGCTTTGGACCAGGGTCTCTCAACATTTAATCGCATGTCTATGGATATGATTCTAACGTGAAATAGCTCAGTGCTAGGGTGTTCGGGACAATAGATTGATTCACAATTACTCCATTCAGCTTGTCATGTGTGCTTCTCACCGTCCAACAGATGGAGCGTGGGGCTCATCGGAGAGTAGTGGACTGCTAAATGGCTCAAAAGGTAATGATGTTCGTACGTCTGTTATTTTTTTGTTTTTTTTGTATAATATCCGCTCTATGCACGTATTAATTAGATGCAATAGTAATCCAAACTGAACTTTACTGACATCTTCAAATGTGAAGTTAACTGTCAATTCACTTTAAGTTGCCCCCTTTTCATTGAATTCAGCAGTCACCATAGACGCCTATCCAAGCACCCAACCTGTACCACTGGGTACTACAGTTGTGTTGGTGTGTAGAGTTGTTGGAGTGTCTGAAGAAGACTCTTCAGCCAGGTATCTGTGGAGTTGTCCAAATGGTGCCTGTGATAACTCAACATCAAGTGATACAAGTAAATATCCAATTGCAAGATCAAGGATGATGGGTGGTAACACCCTAATAGTGAACATTGTCGATAAATCTGATAGTGGAGAGTACAGATGTACCGTCAGTGAAGGAGGAACCACTCGAAACAGCTCTTACAACATGACAGTCACTGGTGGGTTGAATGTGTAACCAGCACAATGTCTGTGGTGATTGGGGGCACGTACACTGCAGCTGCAGTGGGTGGGTGTGGATAGTCCGGCCTACAAGACAGTGTGTTCTCTGTGTACATGATGATGTACTCTGTATGGCATATTCTTCCATTGAAGGCACAATTGTAATATCAAGTTTATTGTCCACGAACACTAACTTACATTGACTCCATTGTTCTTTATAATGTTGACAACTGGTGGGTGTGGTGTGTATATGGTTGTCCCATAGGCAGGAGGAGGAGGGGCATTAGCCGGGTTCGTACAAACACGCCTTTAAAAGTATTATCTCTATTATTCAAACCTTAACCTCCTCAAAGCAGTCCATGGTCCAGGACAGTATTGGTTCCCAAGGGGTTTGCCACTCTCTACATACTGGTGTTTTCTTATCAGACTGGACCCCCCCCCCTTCCTAAATCCCACCTACCTACACTTGATTTTCCTCACAATGCAGCCCGGGGCTGATTTTATGTGTATGTGTGTATCAGTCTTTACCCATGTACATACGTATGTACATGGGTAATCAACTGATCCCAATCCACCTGAATGTCAAATGTGAAGCGTGTATTATTTATCATTTTGTGTCCATTTTTGCAGATGGTCTTGTGATGTACAGCTTCACAAGCTCCAGGCTGGTGTTCTTGCCCCTCAATAGCTTTGTGTCTGAAGAGAAATTTGTGTCCAATAGCTCTTTTAAGATCAATGTATTTTGTACGATGGGATCTGGCGATACCGGTAATTGGAGTTGGCCTGATGGTAAGCCAGTATGCAAAGGATCCACAGATGGCCGTCCTATCCAGCGTAATGGATACTTCTTGACCGGAACCAAAAAACCTAAGAGAACAACCAATGGTGCCTACACTTGTAAGCTCGGGGATGAATCAATAACCATGGCGTTCTATCTTTTTGATCCATCTGAAAGTGAGTGATGTTCTAAGTACACATGTACGTATAGGTATAGGCTACATCAATGTATAATGAGTCCACAGTATAAGCTACTTTGATGACTCCACAGAATGGGCTACATTCATATACATGTACCAAAGTCATGTACTCATCCAGTGGTCAAGTGTGCAAGTGACCACCAGATTGGTGTACTCTTTTTGATGTGACAGTGAGATTTTCACAACTGATACACCACAACATGACTTATACTGCTGCTACTAATGCTTTAATGTCTCATTTCATGTGTTTGTGTCTTTACAATCTCCACAGGTACGTTTGACAAGTCAATCGCATCCTTTAATGCAATGAACATCACCACTACTAGTGTTGAACTGAAGTGGTCACAGTCCACTGAATCTTTTACAGCTGGCTACTACATCAGCTATTCAAGAACAGGCTTCCCCGTCTCTGTAACCCCAACATACAGACGTTTGCTAGGTAACACTGCAACCACTTTAGTAGTCACGGAGCTCCAACCTGGAGTGACATATACCTTCAGTCTTTGGGCCTTTACGGAGAAGAACCCCCGTGAACGACGGGTGATGAAAAATCCCATCAAAACTGAGGCAATAACTCTGGAGACTGGTTTGTCCTACACATTTCATATTTGTGCATGTGTGTATTGTGTGTCATATGTGTGTGCATGCTGTGATGTGTGAATTGTTCTATGGCTGTTTGCTAGCAAACTTTGTGTGTTCGTGTCAGAGTGAGGACATATTAACTGCACTGTTGGTTGCTAGTACACTTGTTATGCACACGAGAGTACCAGCGAGGTGTGTGTATGTCCTTGTAAAGACATGTTGATGACTACACTCCAAACTATAACTAAATGTACAGATGTGATTCAGTGTCTCCGTTCTGCTATATTGATTGCTCTTACATGTGTATATGATGTGTGTTTGTATTTGTATAAATGATATACAGTACACGTGCATGGTAAGTATGCAAGGTACATATACATATCTTTACATATATTCTTGCTGTGTACATCTACTTCCAATGTATGCATCCAGGCCTCACTACAACCCCTTGTACACCTTCAGCACGTGTTTCACTAACATGAGCATGTACTGTAGTATAGTACATAAGTTCCTGCAGTGCACCCAAGATACATGCTGTACATACGAATCTGAATGAGCACATCAGTGTCCCACTTCATGTGTGTGTGGAGATAGCTTGTATTGTGTCCGCAAACAGGCAGACATACTGACAAACTGGACAATCACTCCGATCTGTGCTGTGCACACGTACACAGTGGAATTATGCTTTTTTGATCGCAGCATCATTGGAAAATGTTGTAAATAATTGTGTTGTTTGCCCTGCTACAGTTCCCACTGAGCCACGCAGTCTAACTGTCATGATAGTTGTCTCAGTAAATGTTACCTTTGGCTGGCTACCACCTGTGTTTCCTAACGGGGCAGTGAGCTACACCCTGGAGTACACTCCACTGTCTGGTGCTCCTGTATCAACTACACCAGTCAATGGAGTGAATACCACAGTGTCTTTCCCAGAGGAGTATGCAACTTATCTCGTAGCAGTAAGAGCTGTAAACACTGCGGGAGAATCTGAATCAGAACTGCTGAGTGTATGTCCAGGTAGAAACAACCCATTAGGTATGTGTGTGTATGGTGTGTGTACGTGTGTGTGTGTATGTGTGTGTGTGTGTGTGTATATGTGTGTGTGTGTGTGTGTGTGTGTGTGTGTGTGTGTGTGTGTGTGTGTATGTGTGTGCACGTGTGTGTGTGTGCGTGCTCACATGCGCGTGTGTGTGAGTATGTGTACATGTGTGTGTGTGTGTGTGTGTGTGTGTGTGTGTGTGTGTGTGTGTGTGTGTGTGTGTGTGTGTGTGGTGATATATATATATAACATTTATCCTGATTAACTACTTGCTGACCTATTGGTAGATGAGTAATAATTATTGATCAATTTTCACATCTGGGCATCTCAGGGATACACAGCATATGTATCCCTGTCAGTCTCTGATGTTCTAACCTTTGTATGTACATAATATTATTATGTTCCGTATGTACGTGTGTTAAAACATACATGTATGTGAATGTGTGTACTGTATATTTTGGGAGTACACAGAATCCCTTGGTGTTTATTGTGTGTGTCAAGCAAGCCAGTAGACAGGATGACATGTATGTGTGTGATAACCAAATAGAAAATATGTTTTGAAATTCCCAATTCTGTTGAGACCTCTTTCAACTTGTACCTGTTTCAACAAGTGAATTGCTCCAACCGAACACAATGTTTACTTTCAATGCTCTTCTGTTTTCACTGAAAGTACTAACTTGTGTATGCAGTGGTGCCAGTAAGAGGTGGGGTTACAACTGCTACCACTCAGTATACCTACTGTTACCACTCAGTAATCTACTGTTACCACTCAGTATACCATGGTTACCACTCAGTATACCAATTATTGTTCTGTTTTCACTGAAAGTACTAACTTGTGTATGCAGTGGTGCCAGTAAGAGGTGGGGTTACAGCTGTTACCACTCAGTATACCCACTGTTACCACTCAGTATACCAATTATTGTTCTGTTTTCACTGAAAGTACTAACTTGTGTATGCAGTGGTGCCAGTAAGAGGTGGGGTTACAACTGTTACCACTCAGTATACCTACTGTTACCACTCAGTAATCTACTGTTACCACTCAGTATACCATGGTTACCACTCAGTATACCAATTATTGTTCTGTTTTCACTGAAAGTACTAACTTGTGTATGCAGTGGTGCCAGTAAGAGGTGGGGTTACAGCTGTTACCACTCAGTATACCCACTGTTACCATTCAGTATACCTACTGTTACCACTCAGTATACCACTGTTACCACTCAGTATACCCACTTTTACCATTCAGTATACCTACTGTTACCACTCAGTATACCCACTGTTACCACTCAGTATACTACTGTCACCACTCAGTATACCACTGCTACAACTCCGTAATCTACTGTTACCACTCAGTATACCAATTACCCATCAGTATACTACTGTTACCACTCAGTATACCACTGCTACAACTCAGTAATCTACTGTTACCACTTAGTATACCAATTACCCATCAGTATACTACTGTTACCACTCAGTAGTCTAATGTTACCACTCACTATACCATTGTGTCATGAAAAGAATACATGTACAGTACACACACACATGTATATTTTGGTATCACATCTACTGGATTTGATATACATAGCAATCACAGAATGTGTGTACATACATTACCAATTTTGTAGTGTACTTCCTCCCTACAGGAATGCATACACATACACGTGTTGTTGGTGTCATCCAGATTTGGTATATCAAACACATAATATGTTGTAAAAGAGCAATGGAGTGTTTGTACAGTGCAAGGTGCCACCCACATACTGTATTTGCAGTTTGTATCCATGGACCTGACTGTACTTGCATACTGTACATGCACATATTGTATCCCAGTTGAGGGGTGGATCAAAATACGAAATGTACGTCATTCAATGATTAGTACCATCTGCAGACCACCTCCCCTGTCTGGCACCTTTGCTCACTATTTCGGAAAAATGTCCTTTGAGCTCAGCTGACAAGTTTTTAGCAGCCAACCCCACTTCCTGTGGCTTATGTGTGCTATGTGGTAAAGACATTCAACTGCATAGGATTCAAAATTAATTACTTGCTTTTCAGACTAAGATTGCTTTCAATTCTAATCATTATGCAATATTTAAAATCCCAGTATTACGTACATAATTATCATGATAATTGTGATAATTATGTCTATTATCACAATATTGGTTTTATCATTATCACAAGCATGCAGCATGCCAAACGGATGACCTAGGGCTTGCTGTACATATTCAGTGTTGTTTCTTCACACACAGCCCCTGAAGCCCCCCAAAACATCAGTGCTACTGATTCTAACAGAAGTACGATCGGGTTGAAATGGCAACCAGCCAGTCCTCGTCTGTGTGATGGTGGGGTGGACCACTACACTGTTCAGTACAGCTTGGTTGGTGGGAACACCACATCACTGAATGTGACTGGTACCAGCGTCCTCCTAAGCAATCTTGAGGCAGGTGCTACCTATGAAATTGCGGTATTCGCCACTAACAGAATGGGAATGAGCGAGAAATCTCCAAAGATCTTAGTCAACACTACTACCATAAGTGTAGGTATGTTTGCATGTGCTAGGTAGGTTGAAAGTGTTTGTGGGCACTCAGCAGGCATCGAGTTGGTTACTGCACAATTACTCAACTTACGAGATTGCATTTACCAGCTTAGTGCCTTTGCCAACACACTACATGCACACACACACACACACACACACACACACACACACACGCACGCACACACACACGCACACACACACACACACACACACATACACACACACACACACGCACGCACACACACACGCACACACACACACACACACACCCACACATACACACACACACACACACACACACACACACACACACACGTCATGTTTGCATTCTCTCCAGAAGTGAATTCTGTGAGGATGGGAGATGTCATAATTGGGACAGTTGCCGGGAGTATCATTCTACTGGGACTGTGTATGATGATGATGATCATCGTCATATCACTGGTCACAAAGCATAGGAGGTAAGAAAGCCAAGTCTACGCCTGGGTTTGCCCCTAACGTTTTTGACGTCACTGTTACTTGTTTACACACCAAAATTCTTGTGTGTGTGTGCGTGTGTGTGTGTTGTGGTGTGTGTGTGTGTGTGTGTGTGTGTGTGTGCTGTGGTATGTGTGGGGGGTAGGTGACGTGTACCTGTGCTCACATGACATGCTGTCCCGAATGGAATGCAAGTCCTCGGGAGTGATGTGTCTACTATGTACATCAAACATGTTCTACACACAGAGACCATTTTCACTAATTTATTTTTTCATTGAATTTACTATTTTTTATTCAGGAACTCCACTGTATATTGATGTGTATAGTAATGTTCGATTATTGCCTTCATCATGTGTCTCTGTGGTTTGTTTCTACACATTCCAGGAAAAGAGGAGAGGTGATGTATCACCTTGCTAAAAACAATGTCCACTTCACTCCACTGATGGAAACAGAGGATATCGGGTACCTGGATGCTGGTTCGTCCATGCCATCTCAGACAGTACATGAGCCCTACTCCCATTCAAGTTTTGCCATCGGTAATGGACACCTACAGGATCACTCCAATGAATTCCCCCTCCAAACTCATGGATATTCTTCACCATACATCAACATCTCAAAGACCAGAGGTGATGGCAATGTATATACTACAGTGGAACCTCGCTAATCCGACAACTCTATAATCCAATATTTTCTCTAATTCTCGACCATTATATGAGGTACAGTCACCATACATAAGTATGGTAAGAGGCACTCCATAATCCAACAACCTCCTATTCAGACAATATTCTCAGGTCCCATTGAGTGTCGGATTAGAGAGGTTTCACTGTACATGGTTGGGGAAGATCTTGTTGCACATTAGCCTGTGCAAGGCCTAAGATTGACAAAATATCACTAGATTTATGCCAATCAGCTGGAAGAGACTAAAATCTCTATGTGCCACATCTCTGAATCATCTGTTTACACACGTGTTCACGTTATTTAGTAGTTCACGTACTTTCCATGTTCGCATACATACTCCTCTTATTTACATACATGGTAGAAGGAAGTCCAAGCACATAAGCCCAGCCATGCCCAGAATTTAGGTTAAGATATAGTTGTTGTCATATCCATACCCATTGATGTATTCTTAACCTGTTTACATACATGCCTACGTACGTACTTATTTCATTTACGTATATACATGTTTATACTTCTTTTGTTGACATATATGTTTACGTACTTATTTTGTTTACATACATGTTTACGCACTTCTCTGCATGCATAATTGTTTGCAAACTTTTGCAGCTTCGATGGGTGCCATTTCCAGTGCCATTCCAGTGGATGAGTTCACAGATCGCATGCAGGAAATGTACTTGCAGGGGAGACAGCCCTTCAAGAGAGAATATGAAGTAAGTGCAGATGAGGTACAGCTCCCTGAACCCATGCATGCATTGCCACTGTACGAGGTCTGAAAGAGTTGAAGAGAAAGCTGTGAATATAGTATGACTGTTGCTGGATACACACTCCCTTCTTCCCCGTTAAAGCTTTTGTGTCAAACGGCTTTAAGGAACACTTGAGCCTAGCTAGAGGGACTACGTGGGAGGAGATGTACTGTAGTATACTGACCATGCATGTAACAGTGCATGTAGGAATGCATGTAGCAACCTAACAGTGTATGTAGCAGTGCATGTAACATCCTGCTGGTGCATGTACTGTAGTACATATAACATGAATTTGGCAATGCATGTAGCAAAGCATGTAACATGGTTTTAGTACAGCAGCGCTATATCCCTTATATTGACATGTACATGATGGTTTACCTAAAGAATATCTACTATTCTTAGTGTGTGCTACTTTTCAGTGTATAATCATCATCGTACTTCAACTAACAAGATTGTTGGTGACCACAGTGTCTTCAAATACCTTGTTCTACAGAGTGTCCCAAAGCAGTTGCCATTGGCTACATCAGCTGCAGAAGCAAATATGAATAGAAACAGATACAAGAATATATTCCCCTGTGTGTTGGGTGTTTGGATTGCATGTGTTACTGTGTGTGTTTGTGTGTGTGTGTGTGTGTGTTTGTGTGTGTGTGGTGTGTGTGTATGTGTGTATGTGTGTGTGTGGTGTGTGTGTGCATGCATAATATGTGGTAATGAGTACTTTGTCTGTGTACTGGGTGTATTTTCATTTCATCTGTGTTCACCTTTTACTTGTTTAGTTGTTGTATGTTGCTTTCTCCCCTGCCACTATACACTGTACATTATGCTTTCGATAGGTATGAATATCATTATCTCTCTCTCTCTCTTTCCTCCACAGATGATTATAATAGGGTTATCCTCTCCACTGAAAATAGTGATGGGACTAACTACATCAATGCCTCCTTCGTGGACGTGAGTGTGCACTTGTTGTACCTATCTCTGCAAACTGTGCAGACCCATATTTGCTGGGAAAACTGATAACTGTGGCAAATTCTGCTCAATTAATCAAACAACTCGAACGCCAACTTCATTCCTATTAGATACTGATTATAACTGTATAATATTATTATAATGCAGAATAGTCCGTTCACAAAAATAAAAATGTGAGCATCATTGATTCTCGGAATATTAGTCCCACTGAATTTACGTAGAATATAGTATGTATGTATGAACCTTTCCTATGTACCCTGGTGAACAGTGGTACAAATATTACTTGTATTATTGTTATAACCTTCGTATTTAGTCTGAACATACATTACATACATACATACATAGTTTCTGTTATGTCTACTGTTTGTACTTGCTTTTTACTGTTGTCTCGTCTACATTTGCTGTTCCCCAGGGCTACAGTCAAAACAACCAGTACATAGCTGCACAAGGTGAGGACCTACAGTGTACACATATTATTTAGTGTCGCTCCATATCGTAATGGTGTTATGAATTTTGCACATGTAAATGTATGTATCTGTATAATTGTGTTCATTCCTGAGCTTTGCAACTTTGAAGCATGTTTATACATACTATATATACATACATGCAGTACATATTATATGTATCCATGTATATGTTATATCGCCTCTGGGAAGGATACACTTGGAATGGATCCTTTGTACAGAATACCGAGAGTGAAGCTCGGGGTGTTCCACAAAGGTTTTGTTTCATGTTTCCTTCCTGGGGAGGTGATATACGTAACTAGCATGTACATATCCTGATAGCTACTTGCTCACCTGTGCTGATGTGCTAGTGTGATGTGTGCTGGTGTGTTAGTGTGATGTGTGCTGGTGTGTTAGTGTGATGTGTGCTGGTGTGTTAGTGTGATGTGTGCTGATGTGTTAGTGTGATGTGTTAGTGTGATGTGTGCTGGTGTGTGATGGTTGTCTACTCTCCCTGTGTCCCACAGCGCCCATTCCATGTACAGTTTCCGATTTCTGGCAAATGGTTTGGGACCAACATGCCCAGATGATCATCATGCTCACCAAAACTGTGGAGAACACTAAGGTACAGACACGATACACTGTGTGCCACATGTACTGTGTGCACTGTATGCAGTGTATGTACTATATATATATATATATGTACTGTGTGCACTGTACGTATGTAGTGTGTACCACATGTACTGTGTGTGCAGTAGAACCTCTTCGGAGACAAACATAGTTGAGACAAAATTCTGCTCAATACAGACTCATTTGTGAGCATTGTTTGGTTTTCTGTAGTAGTGTATGCATAGTAGGCCCTAAGATGTGATAACAATCACATCTGATTTTCATACAAAAGCACGTTGCTACTCTCTAACATCCTATTCTCTCTCCACTCCTTGCCACCTTCCATTCTCAATCTGAAATGGTGCTGTACCTCCTCAACTTGATCAGCATCCTCCTCCCACTCTTGCTTTTCACAGTATGATGCAATAATATGCATTATAGGAATGCATACTATATACCAATTGTCATATATATTACCGTATCAGGAATTTCAGAATTCTATACAATAACATTGGTATTCCATATTCCACATTCAGAGCACAATTACACAAACAGAGACAATGAAACTGATACATAAATTACATGAGAAATTGTTAATGGTTGGAAATGTCTTTTGATGTCTGTTGGCTTTGAAAAAAGCCGTTTTTGATTGTTCAAGTTGGCACTTAACCGCCGAAACCGTAGAGTGTACGTCCTTGACGTTTCAAAGCGTAGACAACGTCCATAGCTGTAACGGTCTTTCTCTTAGCGTGCTCTGTGTAGGTAACAGCATCCCTGATGACATTTTCAAGAAAGACCTTCAAAACGCCTCTTGTTTCTTCGTAGATGAGACCGCTGATTCTCTTCACACCTCCTCGGCGAGCCAAACGTCTGATAGCTGGTTTGGTGATACCCTGGATGTTATCACGAAGAATTTTCCTGTGACGCTTAGCGCCTCCCTTTCCAAGACCTTTACCTCCTTTTCCACGACCAGTCATGATGAAATAGTTCGCTGAATCTCCAACCTCTACTAACGATTTGTAGAACAAGAATCGATGGCAGCAAGTGAAAAGCAGGGGTTATTATACGGCATTGGCGGACTCAGTTGTAATTGCTGACGTCATAATCGGACCTCTGTGTAGGAATATATTATCGCCCCCAAGTTGACCGATAATCCTCCTTCCAATAATTTTGCTAACATTAGAGAATTTAGCTGTTGTATCGAAGCCAACTTCGAGAAATATTCCAGCTTAGTAGCAAGTTTTGAAAGAGTGTACGGTTTCAAGCCTCACTATGTCGTCAGAGCATATCAACTATTCCCACCAGTAACCACAACAGTGAATTTGTATTATAATTTATATTGTGTTTATTTGTTTATTTTTTATTGTGTTATATTTATATTGTTATTTATGTTGGTTGGCTTCTGCAACTGCGCTTTTATTATTTGTTTCAAATTATACACTTAGGGTAACTATAAAATTAATAGCGCATTAAAACAGATGGGTCATGGTGGCCAGGTGGTCAGGTGTCACAATTTCTAGGTTGGATCCATGTCCTGGGTTCAAGTCCAACTGTAGACATTTTTTTCCATGAAAAGAAAGAGCTTGCAACCTGCTGGTCAGTTGCGATACTCTCTACAAAGAACCGTAGGGATGGGCTTTGGGACTGGTGACTGGTCTCCCAGCTAGAATACTGTCTTCAGCATTCACGGAACAACCAAGTACACAGTTTCTGCGGAAAGTCCCTGTAAAACTGCCCATATATAGGTGTCCTCATCCCTGAGTGGACTACCTATGGCCGATTTCCAAATGCCATGAATTAAAAATTGGGCTAGAATTTCAAGCGCAATAACTTCAACGAAGGTTCTTCTGAAAGAGAGACTCTCAAGTGATTTGAGTGTTGGGGCAGCAGCCCTACTAGTTATTCCGACTTAAATTACTTCTTAACGTGTTTCTACTTTATGTAGTGTGTGTATCCACTGTATGTACTCTGTATGCTATGTACTGTGTATACTGTATATACTGCATGTACTGTGCGTATGTATGTACTGACCTATCTTCTCTGTTCTGTCCACACTCTGTCAACAGGTCAAGTGTGAACAGTACTTTCCTGTTGAGAGTGGAGGTAGTATCAGTGCAGAACGGTTTGAAGTGAGAGTCAATTCACTCAAGTACCATGTTGACTATGAAGTGAGGAGGATCGAACTGGAACAGGTGTGTGGGTGGGTGGAGTAGGTGTGTGGGTGGGTGGAGCAGGTGTGTGGGGGTGGAGCAGGTGGGTGGGTGGAGTAGGTGTGGGTGGGTGGAGCAGGTGTGGGTGGGTGGAGCAGGTGTGTGGATGGGTGGAGCAGGTGTGGGTGGGTGGAGTAGGGGAGTGAGTGAGTGGGTGGGTGAATTACCGTATAGCAGGAAATATTCGCGGGACAAAATTTTCGCGTATTTCGCAGTTTGCCTAACATCCGCGAAAATTTTATCCGCGAACTAGACGTTCTCGCTGTTCTGTCGCGTGACTCTGGCCAGCATCCGCGAAAATTTTATCCACGAATTTTCATTTTTGGAGCCATCCGTGAAAATTTTGTCCCGCGAAAATTTCCCGCTATACGGTACATCCAAGATTTGGGTGAACTAAGTAGATTTAGTGATGCTGACCACTAAATCTCTCTCGCTCACCTATGTAGACTTCTTCAAAGGAGATCCTCTACGTCACTCACTACCTGTTCACTGGATGGCCTGACAAAGGGGTACCATCCTACCCAACATCTCTGGTACACTTGTTGTATCGGGTCAAGAAGGAGAGGACCAGCCAAGATCCAATAATTGTACACTGCAGGTACTTTGTGGGGTGCTGTGTGTGTGTGTGTGTGTGTGTGTGTGTGTGTGTGTGTGTGTGTGTGTGCGTGTTTGTTTGGTGTTTATGTGTGTGTGTTGTTTTACATGTGTTTGTTGTGTTCATACGTGATCACTTCTCTCCTCATGTATGTAGTGCTGGAGTTGGTCGTAGTGGTACATTCATAGCTCTGGACTGTATTCTGGACCAGATCAATGAGGAGAACACAGTAGACATTAAGGGAGTTGTCAAGAAAATGAGAGAGAAGAGAATGTTCATGGTACAGACTGTGGTGAGTGTTCTACAGATAGTGTGCTGTGCATGCTGTCCCTACATACTCTGAGTTCAGTGGAGGACCTTCACTATCTCACAACTCATTGCTTCAATGCTTCTTTTCAATGTCATATGTCCGAGTTCATTTGCTTACAGTCCGTCATGTATAAACAGACTCTGTGTTGCTGTGTTCAAACATATGTATAATATGCAGTACACATAGTGTAGTATGTATGTACGTATGTACTGTATAGATATGCTGTACTGGTACTGTTATGTATTGTGCTATATATACAGTATACTGTATGTAATTGCAGAATGTGTCTGTACATATACAGTACTGTACGTTCATAATATACATACATTATAATATTATGTATATATAATACAGTACATGTACATATATACAGTATATAAATATTGTGTCCTTATTGGTTTGTGGGTGCATGCTCATTGAACCTGAATGTGACACAGTTCTATGTGATTGTTGTTGCCATGGTGATCCATCCTTACTTGTCACCCAGGAACAGTACATGTTTGTGTACAATGCTGTCCGAGAGCTCCTGTTGTGTGGAAACACTAGCGTGAGGGCCGTTGACCTGAGGAGGTTCTTGTCCACCGTTGACAGTAGTGAAAGTGTAGAAATCAGCAGACAGTTAAATGTGAGGATGTTCTGTGTACCTATATGTGTGTGTGTACGTGTGTGTGTGTGTGCATGTGTGCGTGTGTGTGTTGTGTGTGTGTGCATGTGTGCGTGTGTTGTGTGTGTTGTGTGTGTGTGTGTGTGTGTTGTGTGTGTTGTGTGTGTGTGTTGTGTGTGTTGTGTGTGTGTGTGTGTGTGTGTGTGTGTGTGTGTGTGTGTGTGTTGTGCGTGTGTGTGTGTGTGTGTGTGTGTGTGTGTGTTGTGTGTTGTGTGTGTGTGTGTGTGTGTGTGTGTGTGTGTGTGTGTGTGTGTTGTGCGTGTGTGTGCATGTGTGCGTGTGTGTGTACGTGTGTGTGTGTGTGTGTGTGTGTGTGTGTGTGTGTGTGTGTGTGTGTGTGTGTGTGTGTGTGCATGTGTGCGTGTGTGTGTACGTGTGTGTGTGTGCATGTGTGCGTGTGTGTGTTGTGTGTGTGTGTGCATGTGTGCATGTGTGTTGTGTGTGTGTGTGTGTGTGTGTGTGTGTGTGTGTGTGTGTGTGTGTGTGTGTGTGTGGTTGTGCGTGTGTGCGTGCGTGTGTGGTGTGTGTGTGTGTGTTGTGTGTGTGTGCATAAGTGTATGTACATATGAATATTATTTGTATGTATGTGTTATACATACGTATGCGTACATTTTTCAAAACATGTACATGCAGATACATATGTGTACTTTGGCTATATCTACATGTGTATATATACACGTACAAGTCTTTTCCAAATAGTATAAGTGCCCCAATGAGTTTGGCATCCCAATTAGACAGGTGTCCAAATGCGGGATATATTTGTATGTGTCCTGTAGCTAAGACATGTGTGTTCTCTCTAAATTGAATCAGCAGTTCACATGGGGGCTGATCATGTAGTTATGTCAGTTGGTGGGTTCCAAGTTATGTAAACTACTTGGGCAGTTGTGCTGATTCCAGGGCTAATGACGTAAGTGTGTCTTCATTGATATCCAAATGGCTGCTTTCCTTGTGCGCCCCAACTGTATACAGCCTTTTGAATTATCTTGCTATCCACTAGTACTCTGCACCATTCATTTACAGTACTAATGTGATTAATTAATTAACCAATCAACTAATTACTGTACCTTTGTGTATTCAAACATTAACACAATCAGTACAAATAATGACTTCATAATTATCATCATCCAAATGTACCACTTGGATGTATATCCTCAGCTACATCGAATCCTGTCTCTCTTACTGTGGGTGATTTGTAAGTAAATAAAGGGTTGTCCAGCATGTATTGTATGTTAGTGTTGACTGGAGTGGTTTGGTGTCCTCAGGTTGTCCAGCATGTATTGTATGTTAGTGTTGACTGGAGTGGTTTGGTGTCCTCAGGTTGTCCAGCATGTATTGTATGTTAGTGTTGACTGGAGTGGTTTGGTGTTCTCAGGTTGTCCAGTTGTTGACTCAGGAGAGTGCTGAGGACAGGAGGGTTGCCAGATATCGGGACAAGATACGTTACATGGATAGGGCACCATGTGAGCACATGCATGTACTGCATGTTATGTGCATGTTATGGGCATGTCATTTACATGTAGCATTCCTTGTCAGCACGTGGTACATGTGATTTGTTTCTGTGTCCCATATGGGGATACCATGTCCCATATGCTGATTCAGTGTGCCATTTGCTAATTCATTGCATACATTTGTACTTTGTGTCATTTGTGCTGCTAACTCAGTATATTCTGTGCTGCTAACTCAGTATACTCTATGCTGCTGATTCAACATGCAATATTCTAATTCAGTATACTCAATACTGCTAACTCAATATACTCGATACTACTAACTCAGTATACCTGATACTGCTAACTCAGTATACTCGATACTGCTAACTCAGTATACTCTATGCTGCTAACTCAGTATACTCAATACTGCTAACTCAGTATACTTGATACTGCTAACTCAGTATACTCGATACTGCTAACTCAGTATACTCTATGCTGCTAACTCACTATACTCGATACTGCTAACTCAGTATACTCTATACTGCTGATTCAGTATACTCTATACTGCTAGCTCAGTATACTCTATGCTGCTGATTCAGTATACTCTATACTGCTAGCTCAGTATACTCTATGCTGCTAACTAAGTATACTCTATGCTGCTGATTCAGTATACTCTAAACTGCTAACTCAGTATACTCTATACTGCTGATTCAGTATACTCTATGCTGCTAGCTCAGTATACTCTATGCTGCTGATTCAGTGTGCTGTATGGAAACTTGGTATCATATTATTGTATGCTCCAAGGAATGTGCAAGTGATATGTACACGTAATGATATGTATTGAGTCTGTTTTGTTCATTCTACCCGCTCAACCAAGGATATTCTTTCTACTTTCTCATTATCACTGTTACTGTAGGGAGAGGGAAGCATTTGTACATAACGTCTGTCAACACTGCAGCGGTCAACATCATCAATGCCTCCTACGTCGATGTAAGTATGCCAGTATGTACGTACAGTGTGTATGTACTAGTATGACAATCTCTGCATGGAGTTGTGTTTACATTGTGTCCCAAACCACATGTACTCTCTCATCTGTTTACCTTTGTAGTGCGTTACTGTTTGTTTTGTGTGTTACTGTCATGTTGTGTGTTGTCTTTATTGTTAGGGGTATCACAGTCCGAAAGCATTCATAGCCGCTCAGTCTCCCATGGCAACCACTGTGGATGACTTCTGGTCCATGATTTGGGAGAACAAGTCTCACGTTGTTGTTCTCCTCTGTCAACTGGTGGAGAATGAGGAGGTTAGTTGAGTGCACAGCCACATGCGCCTACAGTATGTAGAGGGTAGGGTTGTGAGTACCATCTCACAATCTACTGGTATCCCATGACTCAGTTGAGTGTATTGTTGCATATGCTGAAGTAGATACGTGTAGGTACATATAGTTGTGTGAAGCGATCGTCTACTCATAGCCGTGACACTCGGGTGAGAGCACAACCAAGCATACCCCTCAGTGTAGTGCAACGATTGTTAATTTTCTAGTTTATTTTCCCCTTTCAGTCACACAGCTTATGGTGCCGTTACTAATCAGTTACCCAATGGATAAACATTGTTCAGTGTAGAAATTACATCAAAGCTTGGAAATCGAAATAACTGAAACAAACAAACATCAAAAGTAGTACACTCAAATATCACAAAGCAAAGTGAAGACAAAAGTGTTGACAGAAACAATTTCAGTTAGAATTTACCCTTCCAGCACACGTCATTTCCCTTAACATGTGACAATTGTTCCACTCTTTTGGTTGGCACTGTAGTCCAACATGTTTGGTACCAACACCTGTTAGCAGCTGCCGGATGTGTGCTTACTGTCTAATGCACTGCACTATCTCTGCCCATTTTCAGTCTGTCAATCACCATTAACCTCTTTGTTTACCCTTTGCCATTATCATGTCATGTACTCTACATCAGCCATAGTTGATAGGACTAAGGGTACTTTTGTATGTAATTTTAGATGCATTGTGGTGTCCCACATTTATCAATCCCCTTCACCCAATGCTGTATGTTAGGACTTTGCAGGTTCCTCCTTGTGTAATGTTTACCAGCCCTAATTGTTTTAATGGTCAGTAGCAACAAATAATAATTGAGCACATCTCCTTTGTGTTGGGTCATTTTCACTATCCACCTAGTAACTCTTTGAGGACAACACTTCTCTATTGTCCTTCCCTGCGTTGTGGTTGTCCTGTTATCCCATTGTGTCCTGGTCAGTTCTTCCGTTTTTTCTTTCAGGAATCCAGTTACTCATTCTGGCCTCAGAGTATTGGAATGAGTTTCCATTCCGACGGTCTTGAAGTGACACTGAGTGAGGAGAAGACATCAACCCATTTTAGCCAATATCAACTTTCCATCAAACACCCTCGACAAGTAGGATTCTTGTGTGTACCCTTTTTCATGTATGTGTAAATGTGTGCAGGTGGTGTATATGTACATGCTGTACATACGTACACACAGCATGTGTGTATACAGACAGGGAGACCTATTGCCATATACTATACATACATATACTGTATAATATACATAATACATTATATAGCAATAGGTCACCCTGCCTGTCTACATGTTTAACACTGTGATGTATGATACGTACCTTATGTACAGTGGTGAGCATATGTGTACCATAAACTCTACTGACCCTATGTGCACCTCATTGGATTGTGTATGCTTATACTAACAGACCTTCATCTCTCCACAGCCCACTCCCCTCGGAGTGACACTTCTGCATTACAAACACTGGGCAGAATGGTCCAAGCCAAGCAACACGAGTGCCCTCATCCAGCTGATTTTGAATACTCAGAAACTACAGCAAAGTTGTTCTGATTCTCCAGTGGTTGTGACTTGCAAGTAATTCCCTCCACACATGCACCTAGTCACCTGTACTGTACTATATAGACACTTATACATTCATACATTCTGTACATGACTTGGGATGTGGACACAGTTTGCATGTTGACCTTGTCTATTACATACCTGCTGAGAAGAAGGGGTATCGTGTGAGGTTTGACCTTCAGACCAAATGATAATACTTCACAGTTGTTTGACAGTTATCCAGAGAATTACAGTACTTCATTGGGAGAGTTATTTTGAAAACACTTTTGTATGATGTTGTTTTTGTGATTTTCCCTCTGTGCTGGTTCTTTCTCAATACAGTGATGGTCTCGGACGTAGTGGTACATTCATTGCTATTTGGTCTCTGATTGAGCAGATGAAGATGGAAGGACAAATTGATGTACTCAGTACAGTAAAGTCCATCAGGACTCAGAGACCAGGAGCAGTGGACAACCTGGTGAGTAGTGTGTGGGGGTGGGAGGGGTTTGTTTGTGTGTGTGTGTGTATGTGTGTGTGTGTGTGTGTGTGTACGTGTGTGTGTACATGTGTGTGTACATGTGTACGTGTGTACGTGTGTGTGTGTACGTGTGTGTGTGTGTGTGTGTGTGTGTGTGTGTGTGTGTGTGTGTGTGTATTGGTGTGTGTGTGTGTACACACCACACATAAACACACACACACGTGAAGTGTGTACTACATGCTCCGTACCAAAATCTCAAAATGTGGTGACACTGTTCTTGGTCTGTCGACTCTCTCACTCCTCCCACAGGAATACTTTGCCTATTGCTTTGAGGTTATCGTGGACTACATAGATTCATTTGAAGGATATTCAAACTTTGAGATTTGACACTCGAACATCCAGCACATGTACATAATGTTTGTTTTTTGATTCACCATATCATTAATTTTTCCAAACGTGTCGTCACGAAATGTATCACTTAATTATTGAAATCTTGTGGTCATCATCAAATTCCTCAGGTATGTATGTATGTGTATAAACAACCATTCATTGTCATTAACTGTATTTTATAGCATTATTATTATTCAGTATGCTGGTTGTATGTATTGTCACTAGTACAGTGAAATTGCAACTGGACACAGTAAATTTGAGATGATTACAATTTCTGGGTTGCATGATGGATATATATTATATCCATGGTTACATTGCTACAGAATACCGTAATTATCATATATAGGTTAGTAAGTACATTGGCCATAGTACACACTCCTGGTTTTATAGCGAGTACACTTCACTCAGCCAGTCCCTAGCTCATGTACACTATATCGACCAGTTCAGATAGCAAACATCTCTGCTATACCTATAATATAAGAATTGAGTACAGATTTGTGTACCCTCCAAGATGCTTACTAATGAAATTTGACTGTCTCAATGTTATACGAAACCGCAACCAATTAATGACGTCACAATATCATTTCCTGCACAGGTTTACCGCACCTAATAGTACGCCGCCTGTACGCATATAAAGAGAACCAGCGGTCGCTAGCGTTGTTCGATCACTTTCTAGTGCGTGTTGTACATACAGGGCCACTTATTCGGGATATTTAGGTCTGCTTAGTTTCCAGGAGGCCGCGACAGCTCACGATGATTTCTTGTTGTTTGATGAGAGTTGTTCTGTTGGCGACGATCGTAGTTTCACGGTACATCATTGCCGAAGGTGAGTGATGGTGAATTTCTACAACTGTAAACGCAGATGCTTTAGAACCGACTCAAGTGATACTCTTTAAACTGCTTACTGAGTCTCTCGTGACGAAGGATATCTGAAACTGGTAGTAACAATCGCTTATGTTGTAGAATAATAGACCGTGTGTAGTTCATAGCTAATCGTAGAGCCTATATCGCATTTTTAATACGAGGGAGGAATGCGCCTGTCTAAGCGAGATTAGTAGACGGTTACACCTTAGCCCAATGATGGAACGGGTGCCCTATAGGATACAAGGCAGAGTGCCTTGAAGTTGTAATATTTATGCTTTGGGTGTGAATATTAATTATGTGCATGTATGTGTCTTGAAATAATGGAATCACGTGTACGTACGTATCTCCTAGGTTTATGATAACACGGACATTGTCTTGCATAAATAATGTACCTCAATGATAAGACTGCGGACTCCTGGCTACCGATATTCAAAGCTACCCCAGCATTCCAGGTCACCCCAACATTCCAGGTCACCCCTTCCACCCTAGTGATACCTTGTGGTTCGCATATTTGACTACAGATGTCCCTTGGACCTCCTGAGGGCTCCGAATATTGAATTGGGAGCCTTGAGATACAAGTATAATATACTGGATAAATAACAATGGGTACGTAACTTTAATGTTATTTTCTGTCCCTTCAGCTGCAGTCACCATAGACGCCTATCCCAGCACCCAACCTGTACCACTGGGTACTACAGTTGTGTTGGTGTGTAGAGTTGTTGGAGTGTCTGAAGAAAGCTCTTCATCTAGGTATCAGTGGAGCTGTCCTAACGGTGCCTGTGACATCTCCAGAGGTACACAAGGTTCACCAAGATCGAGGATTGTGAGTGGTAACACTTTAACTGTGAATGTTGTCAACAAATCTGACAGTGGAGAGTACAGATGTACCGTCAGTGAAGGAGGAACCACTAAGACCAGCTCTTACAACATGACGATCTCAGGTGAGGACTACTGTGACTGTACGTAACTGTACTTTCCTTCCGAAATGCTTATATCAGTTACTACAGTCGAACCTCTCCAACATGAAGTCTATATTATATAACCAACTTCAAATTTACATTACATATAGCTACTTAGCATAATGATATTTATTATCAGTCTATCATAGCAAATTACATAGCTGGGGGAATATAATTGATAAAAATAGTTTATTGCATTATGTTTACAATATCAACAACCACCAAACGTAATAACTTCGAAGGTTTTTCTAAACCTAAGAAAGACACCCAAGTAATTTGAGTGCGGGGGGGGGGGGCAGCCCCACGAGTTTTTGAACTCAAATTACTTGTTATCATGCAATCCCAAGAGTGTGCAAATCAAAACTTGGAGCAGAATGTATATGTATATATATATACATATGTAAATGATTGAGTGTAGTCTAGAACTTTGAATTTAGTTTGTGTGTGTGCTATACACTACAGGAGGCATTGCTCTGTACACGCTAGTAGCTCGACAACCTGTACGTGTATTTCAGAGCCATGGTGTTATCTCCAACCCCGATGATGTAAAAGCTGGATTTTTCAAAGTTAGCATTTCGTGTGTTGGGGATGACTCATCAGCTGTTGGTCAGTGGAGGAGACCTGATGGAAATCCAATTTCTGCTAACTTCCATGGCCCAACATACCAAAGAGATGGTCGGCTCTTGGTATCACGCTTTGACAGGCAATACAGCAATGGCAACTACAAGTGCAAGATTGGTGATGAAGAAGCAGTGATTGGACTGTACTTCACATCAGGGTCGCTAGTGGGTGAGTGGATGAGTGAGTTGGAAGACATTCTACTGATATGTTATTCATTTTATGGTATTATGTTCACTTGTAATATACATACGTACATGCCAAGGAAATTACATGACAGAATTTTAAATTACAGTATAACACGATCATGTAAGAGTTCCATTCCAAGCTTCCTAATCACAGGAATCTCCTCTTAAAGAAGTTCCTGCTGAGGAGATTCCACCCACTGCAGTAGATAAGCAATCAGTTAGAGTAACCATTTATCGATTGGCCTGATTCTTTCCTGTAACATGAGTGCCTCTTTTGGGAAAGATTTCCCATTCATTCACAATGTGCAATTGTACTTTTGTTGTGCTCTATCATTGAGTGAACAGAGTAAATCAAATCAAGCAGTGTTTACCTAAGCCTACAGTAATGTTATTACTCTTTCCCCTTCCAAGTGACCAGACTAAGTGTATAACACGGTCTGTGCTATAAGTACTGGGAAACCTGTATATAAAGACCACCTGAGGGACCAATAAAAGAAGGCCTCTAAAGACAGGTGGTCTTTGTACAGAAGTGCTCCACTTTAGATGAGTTGACATAGCAAATAGTGTAACAATGGTCACTTAGGACAGGTGGTCTTTATATATAACAGGATTCAACTCTACTCTCGAGCTAGTGACGTAATGTAATGTAACTTAATTAGAATCTGTATTTTGTGTCCTCTACTGTCAGTAAGGACGTACACCTTGTGTGTATCTTGTTCCTTGCTATATCTGACAGTATATTTGCTCATGTTGATAGGTACCTACAGTGGGACCATCTCCAACTTCAGAGCCACTATGATCTCACTCTCCACAACCAGGCTGTCATGGAATGCTTTGACTAATCCCGATCCTTCTTCTACAACCACAGTGGGGTACTTTGTGTCTTATGGTAGAGTGGACCTTGGAGTGAAAGAGAACATCGTGGTAAATGGAAGCTCTAATACTGATGTGCTCCTGAGTAATCTGGATTCTGGAGTGGAATATGAAGCTACAATAAGAGGATTCAGTGAGGATGGAACAGACAGGAGAGTCTCCACACCAGTTGTATCAGTCAGATGGACAACAGGTGAGTTGTCTGCATGCATGTGATGTTGGATCAGCTGTCTACATGGTTCATGACTGCATACATACTTGAGGGATGTTTCTCCTGATCACTTGTTGATAAGGGACTTCTGCAGGAGTGAATGCACTACTATGTTTCATTATAATTCATATATGTAACATCTGTATATATTGAATTAACTGCATTCACATCCACTTCACTTTCTAATCACTTTCTTCCCAATTTTCAGAATCTTCTGTGATACCTACTTCCCCCACACCTCAGCTAACTACGTCCTCCACACCTCAGCTACCTACTTCCTCCACACCTCAGCTAACTACGTCCTCCACACCTCAGCTAACTACTTCCTCCACACCTCAGCTAACTACTTCCTCCACACCTCAGCTAACTACGTCCTCCACACCTCAGCTAACTACTTCCTCCACACCTCAGCTAACTACTTCCTCCACACCTCAGCTACCTACTTCCTCTACACCTCAGCTAACTACTTCCTCCACACCTCAGCTAACTACGTCCTCCACACCTCAGCTAACTACGTCCTCCACACCTCAGCTAACTACGTCCTCCACACCTCAGCTAACTACATCCTCCACACCTCAGCTAACTGCGTCCTCACAACACCACTGTACGTTCCTCACGACACCACTCAGTAGTCCACTCACTTGTAACATCTTAATGCCTGTATTACATGATTACAATTAGATATTGATATTCTCTTTTTTCTGATCACTTTTTGCTTCAGTTTCTTCAACAAAGTCTGAAGGCTCAGTATCTTTGACAGTACTATCGATTGTTACTCAATCATCACCTACATCTCAAGCACCTTCACCTACGTCTCAAGAACAGTTGTCATCTACATCTCAAACAACTTCATCACTTATGTCTCAAGCACCTTCTTTACCTACATCTCAAGCACCTTCTTCACCTACATCTCAAGCACCTTCTTCACCTACATCTCAAGCACCTTCTTTATCTACCTCTCAAGCACCTTCTTCACCTACCTCTCAAGCACCTTCATTAGCTACATCTCAAGCAACTTCTTCACCTACACCTCAAGCACCTTTGTCACCTACGCCTCAAGCACCACTGTCATCTATGTCTCTAGTAACTTCATCACCTCCAGTGCAACCATCTCCTACATCTACTCCGGAAGTATCAGGTTAGTGTTTGAAGCTACAGTCCTATTAGCAGACAAAGTAGTACTGTTGAGTATTTATCTACGTTCATAATTTTTCCAATCTCGTCCCTCTAGCTATAGTTGGTGGCATTATTGGAGCTCTTGCTCTGCTTCTGGTGGTCATATCCCTTGTTATTGCCATTATAGTCTTCACTTTTATCTGTGCAGTCAGGAAACAAGCCCATCGGTAGGTATTGTGGTGATAGTGAGTTACATTTACCATTGTGTGTGTGCATGTGTGTGTGTGTGTGTGTGTTTGTGTGTGTGTGTGTTTGTGTGTGTGTGTGTGCGTGTGCGTGTGTGTGTGTGTGTGCGTGTGCGTGTGCGTGTGTGTGTGTGTGCATGTGTGTGTGTGTGTGTGTGTGTGTGTGTGCGTGTGTTTGTGTGTGTGTGTGTGTGTGTGTGTGTGTGTGTGTGTGTGTGTGTGTGTGTGTGCGTGTGTGTGCACTCTCCCACTCTCCCTGGTTGGGACACACCCTCCCTGTTAGGGACATACTCTCCCTGTTAGGGACACACCCTCCCTGGTTGGGACACACTCTCCCTGGTTGGGACACACTCTCCCTGGTTGGGACACACTCTCCCTGGTAGGGACACACTCTCCCTGGTTGGGACACACCCTCCCCGGTTGGGACACACTCTCCCTGGTTGGGACACACCCTCCTTGGTAGGGACACACTCTCCCTGGTTGGGACACACTCTCCCTGTTAGGGACACACTCTCCCTGGTTGGGACACACCCTCCCTGGTTGGGACACACTCTCCCTGGTTGGGACACACTCTCCCTGGTTGGGACACACTCCCTGGTTGGGACACACTCTCCCTGGTTGGGACACACCCTCCCTGGTAGGGACACACTCTCCCTGGTTGGGACACACCCTCCCTGGTTGGGACACACTCTCCCTGGTTGGGACACACTCTCCCTGGTTGGGACACACTCTCCCTGGTAGGGACACACTCTCCCTGGTTGGGACACACCCTCCCCGGTTGGGATACACTCTCCCTGGTTGGGACACACCCTCCTTGGTAGGGACACACTCTCCCTGGTTGGGACACGCTCTCCCTGTTAGGGACACGCTCTCCCTGGTTGGGACACACCCTCCCTGGTAGGGACACACTCTCCCTGGTTGGGACACACTCTCCCTGGTTGGGACACACTCCCTGGTTGGGACACACTCTCCCTGGTTGGGACACACCCTCCCTGGTAGGGACACACTCTCCCTGGTTGGGACACACCCTCCCTGGTTGGGACACACTCTCCCTGGTTGGGACACACTCTCCCTGGTTGGGACACACTCCCTGGTTGGGACACACTCTCCCTGGTTAGGACACACCCTCCCTGGTTGGGACACACCCTCCCTGGTTGGGACACATTCTCCCTGGTTGTGATACACGCTTACATGTTAGATTACTACTCTTAATGTGACAATCACATGTATGTATCAAATGTGGAATATGAAATAACTGGATAACGGTGCAATCAAAGTTGTTGTAAGATACACAATAGCAAATCTTCATGTTAGCTATCTCTTTACCCTTTGCTAGAGTTGAATTGAAACCCGAAGTCAATGGGAAGGATACAGATATTGAAGACAGCGGAATGTAAAGGATTAGTTGTGTTTTTGCTCTTAATACGCAAACTCAATATATTAATATACATTTATATATTATCAACAAGTTATATTTCCATGTGTATGCATCTCTTCTTATATGTGGGTTAGACAATGATACAGTGAATTTAATAATAGGTATTCTGTGGTAAAGTGATGTACAGCCTGGAAAATGTGTGTTTATTGTTTTCTTCTTCTTTCCAGACAAACACACACGCACACGCACGCATGCACACGCGCAGGCACACACACACACACATGCACAATTTATGATGTAACTATAATATTGTAATTACAGTATATACAGTGAGGTCAATATATTTGCAATTACCCCCAAATGCACTGTCCTACACCAGTATGCCTAGCTACGTGAACACACAACAGTGAATCTAGTAAGTAATGTAAATTATAGTAGATGTGTATATGTACACTTTACCCGTCATATATCTTATAAGCCCTTATAGATTTGTAGCAAAAGATATAATCTTTGATATATATGAACTTATAGTAGTATTACAATCATAAAATATGCCATATATTATGAGCAAAGTGTACACATGTTAGCCCTAATAAAATTGTGGCATGTATATAATATTATTGTAGTTATGGGTAGTGACTAATTATAACAGCTGCAAATGTGCTGTGCAGGAACATGTAACACACTGTACAGCTGTGAATATGTGTATGCTACCATGTGCACACATCCAATCAACACTACAGTGGGAACAGAGTTGGAAGCTAGTCTATCTGGCCATGCTGGCTATACTAATTAGGAACACAAATCTGTCCAGTCAGACCTCCTTGCAACTGTCGCTGCGTACATGATACAGTACAAGGGCAATCTCTATAGCAACATGTATGCGTCTGGCAGGCACAGATGTATATACCCACATGCGTACACAGTAACTGAACTGCAGGTGATTATACGAAACAAGCCGGCATGCAGTTAGAGGGTATCGGAAATTCGAACCAAGACTAGTCTAGCTAGCTAGACCGTTTTGATACGTTATGTTTGCGTTACGAAGTTAATCTCGAGCCGATCAGAGAAGGAATCACCACATATGCATGTAGTCCATGTGTATGTGGGCGACGGTTTTGTAGGAGCTTTTACTATCGAGACCATATTACAATGAGACTCAGGAGGAACGTCAGTTTGTTGACAGTCTCATTTGTGTCCATGACCATAGTTCTGTACTCGGTCTGTGCTGTGAACAACCTGGTCGAAGGTGAGTTACGGCAGTGGAAGATATCGAATTGGTAGCTGTAACCATAGATATGTCATAGGTCGTCCCTTAACGTCTGTACTACTACTCTTTCACAAGATCTACACTTATACACATCTCACACGATAAATAACAGTTTCTATTTGTACACGGTGTGTCGCGAGGCAGTGTGTTGTTTGTTATTCCACACTCGGTGCGCCCGTGCCTGTTCGGCGCGGGATATTCCAACTCGCAATGTACTCGCAGATACACCCAACCGTAACTCTATAGCCCTTATGATAAGGGCTGGTCCATGACTGAGGCTAGGGTGTGGATGTACAGTGGACCACTCAACACTTGGTTCGGGTTCGAATTCGAACGAAAGTTCTTTCTCCCAATGTCTTCTGCTCACATAGAAATGAATGGAGGTCCCTTGGAGTTTACATTGAGTGGGTTCAACTGTGGATAAAAATTTACGTTTGTCATGCAAGTACTAATTTTAATATCTAAGGTTCAATTATGGTTGAGCGGACAGTGTAGGACACTTCATTTCCTGGTCGCCTTTTATACAACATAGTCAATGTTGTTCCTGGAAACCACCCCAACAGTCATTTCGAGGTAGTGTGCTTTATGCTTGCTACGCTTTCTATCCCGTCCATTCAATCATTATAAGTGTGTGCATAATGCCTCCAATTTCTCTCCCTTCAGCTGCAGTCACCATAGATGCCTATCCCAGCACCCAACCTGTACCACTGGGTACAACAGTTGTGTTGGTGTGTAGAGTTGTTGGGTCAACCAAAGAAAACTCTTCAGCCAGTTATCAGTGGAGTTGTCCTAATGGTGCCTGCGGCATCTCTAGAGGTACGTCAGTTCCACCAAGATCGAGGATTGTGAGTGGTAACACTTTAACTGTGAATGTTGTCAGTAAATCTGACAGTGGAGAGTACAGATGTACCGTCAGTGAAGGAGGAACCACTAAAACCAGCTCTTTCGACATGACAGTCTCAGGTGAGTGTTTTGCTATCAGACAGATGGTTGTGGGAATGATGTTAACCACACACTCTATTTGGTGGCTTTTATCTCCTCGAATCCACTCGTATGTATGAAATGTGTGGTAGATGACCACTGTTTGCATCATTATAAGTTGATCTTTGCTGGATTTTGTGACCTGGGCCCGTCTCCTACCAAGATCTAATACCCCAGATGCCATTTTGGATGTCGAAATAAAATGGCGATTGTTCAACAACCAGGGACTAGTTTCATGCAATACTACATCAAAGTGCATGGTCCAGCTGCAGGGTGTGTTAGGCAGTTGTAGTTGTTACAGAGAGTGGAACTATTACAAGTTTGGTGTCCCATAATGTACCTACGTATATCAAATTTAATACTATATTACATCAATCACGTACAAGTCAATGATTTCACTGTAATTTTAAGCACATGTGTACATTTTGTGTGTATCAATAATTGGGATTATGTACGTGTGTGTGTGTGTGTGTTATACTCTACAGGTGGCATTGCCATCTACACGGTAGAAGCTCGAAAACGTGCACGAGTATTTCAGAACAATAGTGTTATCTCCAACCCCGATAAAGTCAAATCTGGATTTTTCAAAGTTAGTATTTCGTGTGTTGGGGATAACTCATCAGCTGTTATTCAGTGGAGGGGACCTAATGGAAGTGCAATTTCTGCTAACTTCTTTGGCCCGACATACCAAAAAGATGGTCAGCTCTTGGTATCACGCTTTGACAGGCAATACAGCAATGGCAACTACAAGTGCAGGATTGGTGATGAAGAAGCAGTGATTGGACTGTACTTCACATCGGGGTCGCTAGTGGGTGAGTGAAAAAAGTTGCAATAACTGCTGAGTGTTGTTGAACTGAATGTTAGATGTGGCAGCCCTAATTTACATGACCATGCTTGTCCTTTAAGAACTGTCAGATTAACCAGGTGTTGGGTATATCAGTGGTACCCCTTCAAAGCTGGAGCTGAATAATGAGTACTAAAGTTGTTCTTGAAATGACATTCTTGCTCGTGGTTAACTGATGCTATATGGGATATTCAGTATAGATCATGGTTTGTCATAGATCGCCACCAGCTACGTTTGGTGCCTATGAGGCTGAGCAGAGTGTACTAAGTGCTTAGTTTATCTCTCCAAGCACAAACAGCAACGTTGAGTCAAAATCACATTACACACAACATATACAGCACTTGTATGGACTCTTGAATGAGCCATTAGAAGCCAGGTACCAACTGTGTAAACAGTCCCCATTATTTTACAGAGCTGCTAAATTGGATACTGATTGAGACACATTGTACACTAGGTTGCTTGTTTATCTTTAAAAGTAGCATTTTCAATGAGCGGCAGTTATTTCAATGTCCCTGGAAGTTTAACTCATCCAGACTCCACTGTATGGATAGTGTACTGTGTTGTATATTGGTTGTATCCCTCGTTTATGTCAATAGGTACCTACAGTGGGAAAATCTCCAACTTCACAGCCACTGTGATCTCATCCTCCACAACCAGGCTGTCATGGAATGCTTTGACTAATCCCAACCCTTCTACTACAACCACAGTGGGGTACTTTGTGTCTTATGGTAGAGTGGACCACGGAGTGAAAGAAAAGCTCGTGGTAAATGGAGGCTCTAATACTAATGTGCTCCTGAGTAATCTGGATTCTGGAGTGGACTATGAAGCTACAATAAGAGGATTTAGTGAGGATGGAACAGACAGGAGAGTCTCCACACCAGTTGTATCAGTCAGGTGGGGAGTAGGTGAGTTGTTTACAAATTTTTCAATATGCAAAAACACTGCGTACATACACATGCAAAACATGCATAGAACACACACACACACACACACACACACACACACACACACACACACACACACACACACACACACACACACACACACACACACACACACACACACACACACACACACACACACACACACACACACACACACACACACACACACACACACACACACACACACACACACACACACACACACACACACACACACACACACACACACACACACACACACACACACACACACACACACACACACACACACACACACACACACACACACATACACAGGAGAAACACAACATGGTAAGGATCATTGCTTCTTTTCATTACAGTATACACAGTATCAAACCCAGGACCAAACTCAGACTCAAACCCAGGACCAAACCCAGACTCAAACACAGGACCAAACTCAGGCCAGCACACAACACCCCACTTCAGTGCTGTTGTGTGCGGTATCATTGGAGTCATCTGTGTCCTCCTGATGGCCATATAATAGTTTGTTCTCCACATTAGCATGTGAGGGCTAAAGCCTTTATGTGTTCTGTGAATAATGATGCTGTAAATTTCAAATCGATTGTCAGTGCATAGTAATTCCTTGAATTCCTTGATTAATCAATTAATCACTGGAAGTAATTGAATTTTGCATAACGGGTAACCACTCCCATTTTGTTGGACTGCATAGTCATCCAATAGACATTATGCGGAGTCTTTAGAGTCCTTTTCACATTTCAGGTACTCTCAAAGTACAAAATTGAACACATGGAGTGAATGTTTTACTCGACTTTACATGTGGGGTGACTTCCTGTCCTACTTACTTAATTCCTGTGATTAATCAATTTGCTCGCACTATTATGATGATCGAATCTGAAATGAAAATCAATTGATTAATCAATTAATTATCTCAGCATTAGTAAATAATATTGCACATTGATTTGTTCAGCTTATATTGCCAATGTGGTAGTCTACTATCAGGATTGTACTACAGTGGAACCTCTACTAAAGGACTCTCCCAATAAAGGACACCATAGAAATTACCTCCCTACAAAGGACACTGTCTTAGGCCCCAAAAATGTACTTTCCTATAGTGTTAATACATTTTTCACCTCTGAAGAGTGGACAACCTCTCTACTGTGGACAAATTAGCTGGTCCCAATGTGTCCTTTATAGAGAGGTTCCACTGTATAGGACCTATGTTATGACCTGGTGTTGTCTTCCTAGATGAGTATGTTATTACCGAGAATGAACCTAGTGGTCAGATAGGATCACTTCATATATTAGCTACAGTCCAACTTGCACCAAATCTGTATAACGCAGAGTATGACAATTTATTAACCAAGGAATTTACTTCATAAGTTAGATTGTATCTGTAATTCTGAATTTGTTATCACATCAGTCTAAGTACTAACATGTGATTGTCATGTGACACTCAGTAGTTATCATGATGTCACAGATGTGCTCTTGTGGCAACCAGCAGTAACTACTGTATGATTCAGCAACATGACAATCACATGACAATCGCATGAAGTATATCAACTTAATTGTCCACTCTTTTCAATTGTTTATTTTGCTGTATATACTGTTCGTTTTGGATTAGGGTTGTGAGGACAGATACATGGTGAAAGCATGTACTAATTCAACATTTGTAATCCTGAACTGTAGCTATGATAGTAAGACTTGTATGAGTGTAGTTTCACCCCATTTCCAAGTATTTATTGCTTTTGTATTGTTCTTCAAAATTATTTGAAATAATTATACATCTATTAAATATAATGTGGCTATATGTATATATAATATAGTGGACATAGTTATGATTTTACATACGTATATGTACATATATTGTATAATTATATTATACACATGTATATGTGTATATATAATAATAATATCTTGCAAGGACATCGATGGTATATAATATATATCTACCTAGTTATCTGGCAATATACGTACATATTTCTACTGGATGTAATATAATTTTTGATCTACTGCACCCATGTATGCACCAATGAGATTTGTACAATATAATAGCTTCTATATAATACACACAGGTAACACTCATGTATTATTGTAATATAATACAGGTATACCTATATATAATATGTACAGTACATACACAATATATACCATAAGTACGTACATACTGTACATATAAGGTTTAGACCTCTGTATAAAATGTATATACACATGTACAATGATGCATACATGTACACACACACACATGCAGCACATGCATCAGAAGATCACCTTCCAGAAACATGCGCTCTTGTCAACACTACAACTACAACAAGAGAGTCCACTTGGATGCCAGCGAGCTTGGATGACTTTATCCTTGTGAGTGGCTACAGTCTCGGAGGTGAGGTTGCTTGTATCCACCATGTGCAGTGTTCTGTCATACGACCCCGTCAATAGGAACCGTCCATCGGGTGAAAAACGCACACTACGACATTCGTCACTGTGGAGACGACAGGTGTTAAGAGGAGAGGTGGGACCAATCATCCTCCTATCGTAGAGAGATACAGACCCATCCAAACAGCCCACAGCTAG
This sequence comes from Chondrilla cf. caribensis, assembly GCA_964020155.1. Classification (NCBI taxonomy): domain Eukaryota; kingdom Metazoa; phylum Porifera; class Demospongiae; order Chondrillida; family Chondrillidae; genus Chondrilla; species Chondrilla cf. caribensis. The sequence continues at coordinate 3,886,086 of OZ026563.1, forward strand.
ACTGTCACCTTGTACTGCTAGTGATCCAGCTGGGGAGTGTAGAGGAATACTGTTTACTGGATCACGTGTGGCTGTGTCCCACACATTGACCAGCCCTTCCTGCCCTGAGGACAATATCGTGCTGGGAGTATACAATGAGAGGGAGAGGATCTGAGAGGTGTGACCTTTGAACTCGGTAACTGCCATCCCATTGCTACAATCAGTGACCTTTACAAGGGAGTCAGCACTTCCGGCAGAAGTTAGGAGGTTGTTGTTGAGGAATAGTAGGTCTCTCACAGTACAGCTGTGGATGTGTAGATCGGTGGGTGTGCTCAAGGCCACTCCTTCCTCTCTGTCGACACGGAGTAAACGAATCATCTGATCGTTTGAGCCAGAAGCAAGCAGAGCGTTACTGTTCCAGGACAGGCAATAAATGGAACCGTGGTGGTAGCTGGAGTGGTTGTACAGAACTGGAATGTCTATAGAACTGTAGGAAACAAAGTATGATGTAATGGAAATGGCAATACACATGTACACATATGTATTTACAAATGTAAGTACATACATACGTATTATATATGAACACAATCTCTCACATGTGAATACAAAAGGATAAACACCACATACACGTGCACACACATATATACGTACGTACACTCAGTCTAGCAGCTTGGTACATACTGTATTTACATACATACCGTGTGGATGGTAACCCACATACATACAGTACATACATCCTTAATACTATACACATATACACATGTACTTAACATGTACCTTTGATGTGGCTGCCTTGATGAGATAGCCTTTGCTGAACAAATCCTCAAACACTTTGAGTTAGCTCCTATGGCCACCAGATGTCCGTTGGGGTCGAAGGCCACAGAACGGACCACTTGTTTATCCTTCACACATCCGATGAAATCGAGGCGGGGGACGGGCACTGGGTCACTGTCCTCAGCACTCTCTGGCTCCAGTTTAACATCAGCACACTGCACACACAAATGAACAGGGATGGAGATACATAGACATCACATAAAAACACAATACATATACGTAGGTACGAAAGTGACTATGTATAATACGTATGTACATTTTGCACACACATAATATGGACATGTGAAACATAATGTATACATATGTATGTACGTAAGTACATATCTTTCACTTCACACATAAATAGGAGTTGTTTGCACCACGTCGAGACTAAACCCTCTGCTCCCTCAATCCCATATGCACTCATCTGACTTCACCAAGACTTACGCTGTCTTGCATCAAGTTCAGTGTTGGCTGTTCCTGCTGGTGTTGGGTGCGGAACTCGGCTAGTAGGGGGCTCAAACCTCTTCTGATCTGAACTGCCTCACGATGGGGTGTGTCGCTAAGTCCGTGAGTTCCCACAACATAAGGCACAGGGGACGTAGGTGGCAGTCCGTGGTGGCCGGTCGTACATGAACGGGGTGGTTTTGGGGTAGAAGAATCGATGGCTACATCTGGTACCATTTCGGGGATATCAGGTGTGTTAAAACCATCTGGTAGACTGGAGGTTGAGCGAATGATAGTCTTCTGCCTCAGCCCGGGTTCCAATGGAGGTCTCGAGGACGGTGGAGTGGTATCATTGGGGTGATCTGTTGTAGCTCGGTTGTTCAGTTCTTGATGGCTGATGGGTTCTGACACTGGGAGCGGTGAGCTGGTAGCTGAACGGTCCACATCACTGCAACCACCTCCTTTGTCTTCACCGTCCATGAGCTGGGTGGATGAGTCAGATTCCGATGGTGTCCCTGATGTAGTGGGTGTGTCATCACGAGACACTCCCTCAGACATTCTCTCTCCATTCTGTAATATTGCCTGATAGTCATCACATGTTAATGTCTGTCCAGATTGAACCGGAGAGGAAGGATGGGAATGTGTCCCTCTGTTAGGATCAGGCTCAATATCAGGTTTGCTGACAATGACCTGATGCATCTCTTGTGCTCCTGATGTACCGACATTCTGTGGTCTAGCAATGGTTGAGGTTCCCCCGCCCCTCTCCACAACTGTTGTTACGTTGGGAGCCGGATGAACTGGGCTTATTTCAATTTCTGATATTTTCAGATCGTCCTCCACGACCGGGTGGTGAGGGCTGTTGAGACCAACAGAATAGGCTTTCGTTGACTGCGAAACAGTTGTTGTTAGGAACTTCCCTTGTACCGCTTCAACTTGAGGCGAAGGATTATCTACTGAAGGAGTGGTGGTCGCTTCATGTCCATGGTCAATATTGCTGGCATGAGATATTCTACCACTCGGAGGCACATTGGCGAATCGGGGAGCCTGTGAAGTCAACAATCCAGCTGCATTCGCGCCAGCATCACCCAATGTGCTTCTTGGTTGACTCCTCCCCTCAACAGACACCTTCACTGGAAAAGACACCAATTCTTGACAACTGCTTTTGATCAGTTTAGAAGAAATACATCGCTGCAAGTCAACATACCCATCAGCGATATCACACGCCAGCTCCCGCTTCACGGTGGTCTCGCACTGTTCGTACATCTGCCCCTTCGAAGCAAGAACGACAAGGCGATTCTTGGAGAGACAGCTGTCGTTGGATGACGGGAAGAAGGCGTCGACCTGGTCGGCGTATATCACCGAAGCCACTTGTCGTCCGATGTAGTGAAACAGTTTGGTTCTGGCATCATTCTTGTCCCAGGTAACGAAATCTGGATGGTGATGTAGGGATGGCAGTGAAGCGAGATGTTGTAGGAATTCGTATTCGGAGGGACTGGGGCAGAGTTGCTGAAGGTGCTTCAGTTGGTTCTCCACTGAGGACGGGTCGACCTGAGTCGAAGGCGTCCCGCAATTTTCCTGGAAGCAGAGAGCTTCTAGGAATTGCTGCCTCTTCACAGAAAACACCAATTCTTCGACCCTTCCAGCCTTGGAAAGAATTTGTAGATAGTCAATTAAAGTTTTCCAATCCCCATCATTAATAAAGACTCGTATGAGAGATATTTCAGAAGGGTACTCAAACGGAGGGAGGTTTGCCTCCTTTTCGAGGCAAGATACAGTATCAGACAACTCCAGACATTCTAGGAATGACTTGACTGTGACCAAAAGCTTGTCTACGTCCAGGTGTACCTTAGTTCGAGACATAGGTGCTTTGCGATCATTGGAGAACGCCATTTTGCTGTTTCCAAGGAAATCTTGCGCAATCACATAAGGTAAACTCAATATTTTTTTATTAAAGTTGCAACATAATAATACAGTATGTTCATCTAATTCTTATTAAACTGCATAATAATAAGGTAAATTAACTTTCTAGTTCTACCAGTTTCCCATCTAACGAACAAGAGGGTCTTGCTTGAGATGGAGAAAGATGCTTCTCATTCTGGAAACATCCTTTGTGCATTTACTTCCTTTCCCACTGAAATCACACATCTTGGAGACACGCTCCCATTCGTGGCCTGGTTCGTCACCATCCCTCTCAGCAATAAATGCATCCTGTGCCTCCCTGCAAGAAAGAAGTATGTGGATGTTGTAGTCGACCATCAAGAAAAATGTGTGATTACAGTAGTGGTATACTTGTGTACGTATGTCTGCCTGATTGCAAGCACTCTGTGTGAATATTGCAGTGAATTAGCAACAAAACATGCATGAAATAAATAACAGTAAGCACTGGTACTGAAACTTCAAATTCTAAATTCAGCATACCTACATATGCATATACATTCATGTGTACACTTGTGGGTAGATATGGACATACGTACGTACATTTGGACACTAAAGTGCGCATGAATAGATACAGTTGTAGAGACTGCTGAAGACGACCCACAGGGTTGAAACATCCAGATGAAGAACTCTCTTCACCAGACTGCGTTTTTAAACGCTCCTGAATCCAAACGGATTTTCCCAACATACAGTTGTATGCTGCTGACTAACCCAATACATAATAAAATGTACATATGTACATATCAACACATAAGCACATACGTAAGTAAGTATAATCCAGTGGTATACTGTGAAATATGCATTCTGCTAGCTACACTTCCTACTACATCCTACTGTACACTCCCAACTACATAACTAACACAGCATGTACACATTTTCATGTATGTACATACATGTCATATACAATGGTATAGATTTTACTACTACACTGTACAGTAGCACAAGGACCACAATGAGCTATGATGATAAGCACGTACTTGTTTGCCACTCGTGTCTGATCCAGCTGCTCGTCCATATGCTTATAGAGATCCTCCAGTTCCTGTCTGGCCTGGCGTCTCAGTTCTTCGATAGCTTCCTGCTCTGAAGCGTCCTTCTTTGCAAGCCTTTCTTCTTGTTCCTGTCTCCAGCGTCTGCAGGTGATGATCAAGGCATGTAAAAAACGCACAGTGACATACGTAGGTACGTAGGTACATGTGCAACACAGTTCAGATTGTGAATTGCTACAGTTTGAATACACATAGCAGTCCATCATTTGTTGAGCTACAGCAACTAAATATACCGTAGAAGCCGTGTGCTCAGCACATGCATTTATAGAAGTTGCAACAAAAAAGTATGCGATTGATAGCAAATGGTCCTAAGTTTCTTCTCTCCCATGTAGATCAATGGCTTAACTTTCTGAACTGTTTTGTTGAGTGTCAGGTATTCCACCATTTTGGGCCTATGCGCCTAAGAGTAGACATGTGCTGAACAACAGGCTTCTATGGTATACTGGGTTATAAGTACGTATGTGCATGAATACATATATACAATGGTTACATCACATATGTATACACACACACACACACACACACACACACACACACACACACACACACACACACACACACAAACACACACACACACACACACACACACACACACACACACACACACACACACACACACATAGGTGCACACACACAACATACTTAATACACTCTGGTTCTACTGCCTGTGTGTCTTCTTTTGCAATGGCTGAATAGGGGTCGTGACTGAAAGGTTCTTCCTCATCTTCCTGTCCATCTCCCTAACAAGTGGCAAGGTATTGACAGCATCATTGATGTACATTCTTGTACATAACAGGGCTATGTCTGTATATTATACATATGTGAGTGTACATTCTTATGTACGTATGCAAGCAAAAATACAGTCAAGCATGCTTAGCAAGTACCTTGAAAGGCACACCAAATCTGTACTTTTTATCAGAGGTATTTACTATCAGTACTGGCTGACATAGTGTACATGAGCTAGGGACTGAGTGAAGTGTACTCACTAACCAGGAGTATGTACCAACCCAGGTACTTACTTAGAAAGTTTCACTGCATGTATGTACATGTAGCCAAATACACATGCCTTTACTCCATGAATTTACATATGCATGTACGTACACACACACACACACACACACACACACGTACAAATGTGCACACACACACACACACACACACACACACACACACACACACACACACACACACACACATACACACACACACACACACACACACACACATACACACACACACACACACACACACACACACACACACACACACACACACACACACACACACATATACACACACACGCACAATACATGACACCAGTACAAGACCTCATGCACATTTTCATAGTATTATATGTTAAGTAATCAGGGTCCATATTATGTTTTTTTTTCAACAGTACGTACATTATAAACGTATGTACAAACTTACAAAAGTCATTTCCTGTGAAGTAGTTTCTTCACCAGTTAACTGAGGGAGAAAAGAATCAACATTCGTCACTCTTAAAGACACTTTTGTTCAAATCCAGGACACACATACGTAGTACTGATCTACAAGACTACCTTAAATCACTCTAAAGAATCGTATTCCCCTACCAAAATCGTCAAAGGAATTGCAAAAAATGAAGATGGAGGAATGTGCTTTAAATTATTGAGTAGAATCCAAAATGTGGACGTCGCGGCAACATGCAAACACGAAAACTAGCTTCCAGTTTCAAAAAAGACTACAAAAAGAGTTACAAGGAACAATTTCCTGACTGCCGCGAATGCACTTACCTCGGACTGTGTGGTTGGGTTCCCTAAAATCTCATCTCCTATGTCCCCAAGATCTTCGTGTTCACGCTGCAAGAAGGCGGCAGCTGGGTCCTCTTCCATCTGGTCCATATAATACAAGCAAATAAAATACTTCTCTTCTCTCGGAGTCCCGAGGCAAGTAGGCGATGTCCAGTGGGCGTGTGCAGTGCAATGAGGGGATTCCTGTAATTATCATTCTCGCGTTTCTTTACCCGTGGAGAAGAAAATGGTGGGTTCACGTGTTCTTTCTATCGTCTTTAATCTTGCCAACGGTTAAACTCTTTAGTATTTTACTATATCGATCATTTTCATCATGTAGAGTTTAATAATACCAGAGAACTTTACTCACATTCTTCGTGTTTTGAACACGAACATAGACGGCAAACAAAAGTGTATGTTTGGGATGACTGCAATTAAGGTAATATTTTCCTGTTGGTCACCTCTGGATGAATTTGTGTCGTTAAAATACGTACTCGTTCTGCAGGGCATTGGTAGGAGATTTTCCAATCTGGTTCTAAAGAAAGCAGACATCGACATGAACAAGAGGGCTGGTGAAATGACGGAGGAAGAAGTTGAACGCGTAATCACCATCATGCAGAACCCCAGGCAGTATAAAATTCCCGACTGGTTTCTGAACAGACAAAAGGACATCAAGGATGGTAAATACAGTCAGGTTAGTACTTGAAGATGCTTGCAACTGAGAAACAAGGAAAACTGTACAATGTTCTGTAACGAATTATGGCACATTGATGTGAATCCACTGTACATACATACGTACATATGTAGTGTGTATGCATGCATAATGATTTGCTTCCACTATTTCTCTACACATGGATATAGTGTTAGTCAAATTCATATAAACATATAGGTCCACCTGTGTACATGTGTATGTACGTATACTATGTGTATACATGTGTATACAACCCTGCGTATGTGGAGTGTGTTAATGCTATGTTCATGCTATGCATTTTAATGAGGTTGTTTAACACTGATGTATCGGGAGCCCATTGCTTTGCAACTATGTGTGTGGTACATACGTACGTATGTACATTACAGTTGTCTGTTTTCTGTTGTAGATTTTATCCAACCAGCTCGAACACAAGCTGAGGGAAGATTTAGAAAGACTGAAAAAGATTAGAGCTCACAGAGGGATCCGTCATTATTGGGGGTAAGTCGACTGATCGTATAGGCCCTCCTAAGAGTGTGTGCTAGGGTGTGCTCCTTGTTGACAGTCATCACTGGTGAATGTCGTTCTCAAGTTAATACTGCATGTGTCATGTTGAATAGTAGCAACTGCTGGAAATTAAGCCTGGATAACATGATGCATAGAGGACTGACACAGTCAGACTGCAAGCATCACTATCAATTCCTTGTGTACTGTATATACGTACATATGTATGTTTATGGACAAGTACGAATGCTGTATACGGTGGGCCCTGCTCAATACTATATCAATGATAAGAACATTATTTCACAATCCCAAGAATTCTTACACCATGGTACTTTAAATACCGGAAACATTTGAATTAGGACCACCTCACTATCGAGACCACTTTAGCAGGCCACATATGTATGTGGTTTCAATTGTTGGGTTGTACTGCAGTTGAAGGTAATGGTGAGGTCACATCTGATTGCAATCTTAATTTTCTGGTTGAAATGAACTACGAGTTTGGGCAACCTTCTGCAAAGGAGACAAAGCCATATTGAATGATGATGATGATGATGATGATGATCACTCTGTGGTTAGTTGAGTTCATCTTTGCATGTCTTTTGTTCAGCGTACGTGTGCGTGGTCAGCACACGAAGACAACCGGAAGAAAAGGACGTACTGTGGGTGTGTCCAAGAAGAAGTAACTTAGCAAACATGAGTCTCCTGGACTACTTTTTGTTACCATGTGAAAATTTGTCTTCGAATTGATATGCAATAATTCACTGTGATTTCTGGCTTGCTACGTATATATAACGTTACCACGACGTGATTGAGCATTTAATTATGTACTTTATAGGACTACACTGTGTCCTTTTGGGTGTCATTGCTGACTGTCCAGTAAGAAAAGTTGTACTGCATTCCTCTAACCTGTGGCCAAAACTTGAAAGGAAATTAATAGTCTCGCTTAGCCAGAATAACGGCGATTATTTAAAAACAAGCCTCAGTGAGGGCCTGGCTAAGCGAGACTAGCGTTTCAATTAAACGCCTGCTCGATCGTCGGAAAATCCCTACCATAGCGTGCATGATATTGGAAAATGGCCGACCTCGATGAAACTATTCGGGAGACTTTCTCGGAATACAGTGCGGACGTAGCTCTAGAAACAGTACAGTCTAATCACAAGATCAAAGTGCCTTCGTTGAATTCCGCTCTGCCGCTGCTCGATCTGCATGGGATGAAACGCTGCGACTTCCACGCTAGTCTTCTCTCAGTACTGAGCTTGAAACTCCAGGAAAGACTCTCGCATGTTGACAACAAGACCAAAGAAAAACTTCTCGACAGCTGCTTCTCTTTTATAGAACGGGAAGATGTCCTTGTCATCATTATGAAGATTTTCAAGAGCATGTCAACTATTCCTGACAAATACCTCTCTTATTTATCCTCGAAATCCGAAGACGAGCAACTGTATAACGCTTGCCCCATTGAAGTGAAACGAAAACTGTGGGAATACGACAGCAGGCTATTTGGAGAGACGGTGAGTCCGCTTTTGGATCAGTACCTGGCCGACAAGGAAGAAGTATTGTACAGCAATTCGGCGCCTAGTAGCAGCACCTCAAAGGTTCACAAGGGATTGCTTGTTCCTCTTCCCTTCTTCTTCATACCGTCCAAACAGAGAAGAGACAGTCCGGTTGTTCAGAACCTTGCTAACATGGTGGGTTCATCAGTTCACCTGTTCCACACTCTGGTGCAGTTCCTGAGAACGTTGTACCTCAGAACTCACGTGAGTCACTACTGCACTCTGCGCGCCGACCTCACCATGGCCCTGCATGACGGGAAGGTGACGGACGTACTGGAGAGTGACCCTTGTTACAAGTTCACTTGGTGCCTGGATGCGTGCATCAACATGAAAGGTATTGACTCCAAAAAGCTGAGAGAACTGCTGTCCATACTTGACTCATATGGAGATGGTGGTAACGAGATATTAGGGTATGTGTGGGACTTCCGTTGTGTGCATATTTGTGTGTGGCGAAGTCTCCCTTCCGTGGTGTTGTAGCCTATAACATAACATTTGTTTACATGTGCACAACAGACCCGGTATATCTGTATGCATGTATGCTAGTGTGCATGTGTATGTGTATACATGTAAGTGTGTGTGTGTTTTGTGTGTGTGTGTGTGTGTGTGTGTGTGTGTGTGTGTGTGTGTGTGTATACATGTAAGTGTGCGTGTGTATACTTGCAAGCACATGTGTGTATGTGTGTGTTTGTGTGTGCATGAATGTGTGTGTGTTTGTGTGTGCATGAATGTGTGTGTGTTTGTGTGTGCATGAATGTGTGTGTGTTTGTGTGTGCATGAATGTGTGTGTGTTTGTGTGTGCATGTATTTGTGTGTGCATGCTTGCAACTATCTATTTGTATACTCAGTGTACCCATTGTTCCCATAAACTGGATTGTATATGTTTGGAGTGGTTTAGCATGCCATTTGTAACAAAATCCTAAATATCCAGCATATGCTGCATACACTATATTACTATGTCCACAGATGACATCGTTGTTTGGGAAATGTACAGTATACTGTCCTAAACAAGACTAACTTAATGTTGGGACCTTTGTATGTTTATAATTAGAGGATCTCTTGAATGACTGTTTTGATTGAACACTCGTGAACTCTGTACCTTGTTTATTATTCAGTGATCATGCCATCTGTGATAAGAGTGCCTGTATTTTACAAGGATGATTCAGTCATTTTGCTGTTATTTGAGATACACTGTATTGAGTTACATACTAAAGTTTGATACACATAAAATACACTTAATGCACTCATAATATTTCCTGTTTCTGTCACTCACTGTTCATGTATGTTGTTCGTGTAGAGATATTGCAATGGTTGTCAGAGACCCCTATGCCATACACTGTATTGCACTCAGTATTGTTAAATGCGTACAAGGCCTGGTGGAGAAGGAGAAGCTACCAAGGGTGAGGACTGCACCCACTTGCTGTGCATGTAGGTAGTCACCACTGGTAGTCACTGCTGGTAGTCACTGCTGGTAGTCACCGCTGGTAGTCACTGCTGGTAGACATAACACCACATTTGTATAGATATCAACTTGGCAGGACTATTTGAATTACGAAAAGCATGCCTTACACCTCTCACAATCACACTAACTTGTGTAGTTTATTGGATAGTTCTGTGTGCTGTAGTAAGGTTGATGTTGTGAAAGTGCTGTCCTGTCATAATGGTGCTATATTGTGGTTATGTTAGTACTGTACTGTTGTTGTATCAATGGTGTTGTACTCGATTGAACCCAGGATAGTCCTGAGGTGGTGTCCTTGTTGAGATTGCTTGATCTCGGACTGAAATCATGGGATATTCTGGACCAGCAAGACTACATAGAAGACAAATTAGTAAGTTGACTAATGCTAACAAGTAATTTTTGCAGTAAATTTCTCCAAAAGCCAACCATTTGCAGTGTTAACTTCTTAAATTTGGAACTAACGCATTGACAGATGTGCCATTCATGTCAGTGAAATTTTGTTGTTCTAATTTCAAAATGTAACGAAATTGTAAAATATGCAACAATAATACCTCATCGTAGTAGTTCCAAGTGTGTGAAATTAATTAATGCTTGATCATTGTTGTATGTGAGCGAAATTTTGGGAAAGTGTATGTTCTAAGGATGACAGGTAGGATTTGGAGAAGTGGTTCAAACTTAATAAGCGGAAATGTGCTGGTATGGTGGAGAGAGATGTTGCCTTTGGGTTTCTTCAAGACCGTGGGCTTTGAACTTCAGGCACTACTAATTTGGAAGGCCTTTTCATACCATCCTGACAAACTCCCCCACCAAAAGTCTACATAAAGTATGTCTTGATGTACACGATTCTTTATCCCTCAACGTTCATGTAGCACAACGTATGTGCAGTACTTGCATGCATGCTTTCCATCCTGCTTTACTCACTCAGGATGTGTCCCTGGCTGTCAAATTCCTCCCTGAACTGATGTCCTTCATGATGGATGGCGCGATGCAGCAGGTCCTGCAGAAACTCAAGGAACCCCCGTCATCTTCTTTGACCACATCACTAAAGACCTACATCTCAAAGCAGCCGGCTATGTTAATTCTCTGCAGCTATACGTGTTTGCTGGCAGAGCAGAAGGACTTTTCAGAACTACTTCAACTTCTCCCCATGATTGCCTCTGTTTTCTCTTCACAGGATGTCCAGTTACCTGACGGTTTCATACACCACATCGGGTTACTGTTGTGTACGGCTGTTGATTTGCTGCAGGAGTCTCAAATCAGGACAATTCTGAAAGAGTTCTACCTTCCCTGTTGCTGCTCAGATGAAGGCCTACTCTACATGTGTCGCTACTTGTGGTTAGTTGCAGAGAAGGTGGACAAAGATCTTTTGGATGAAGTTCTCAGACAATTGGAGATAGAGAGTCAGGTAACGCAGACCTTACGAAATGTTACATGATGTATACTAGTGAAGAATGGTTTGGTTAAATCCTAGCCAGCACAGAATTTATGAAATGGTCTGTTACAAGTTTAATAGTAAGTTTGGTAAAATCACTTGTGGTACTGGTCAACATGTTATAGATTATGACATTGATAAGTGCATGGGATGCAGGAAACTAGTGGGAAATCCTGGTCTTGTGACCATGCAGTTCATAATTCTATTGTGTATGTATGCATATAAAATATACATACACAATAGAATTATGAACTCTATGGTCACAAGATCAGGATTCCCCACTAGTTTCCTGCATCCCATGCACTTATCAATGTGATAAGGAAGGAAGACAATCTATAACATTTTGTCCAGTACCACAAGTAATTCTTACCAATCTTACTAACTTGCACAAGGGCTTCTTCATGAAGGACACACTGGGACCTTGTTGCATCATTGCAGAGGTCACTCATTATGCTGCGACCTTACCCAGGGACACATGGTGTCCTTTGTTAAAGAGGTTTCCTCAATTCAGAGATTTGTGATAAACAGCTTCTACAGTATACGTATACAAGCAAAAACAAATATATTATTATATGTGTATGTATCATGGACAAAGAAACCTCACATTTGATACCTCCTATGGAACCAGTCAAAGTAGACTACAGTAGTTAGGTGCAATCTCTGATTTGATATCATGTTTGGAGCAATACTATACATGTAGTATGTGAAGTGTCCTTGAACTGTGGATAAGTGTCCTATCCCTGAGGAGTCTCCTCACTAAGGTGGGGTCTTGAAATGGAGTTCCACTTTGCATGCATACAGGTATACACTGTGGTTTTATCATATATACATACTATACCTATGTGTACTCTAATTACAAAGTACATATGTACAGTTATCACATTGAGAAGACTGTGTTGTATTGCATTTGGATGGGTATGGCTATACAGTCTGTTGGGACAATTTGTATGATTAGCACCTGTTGAAATTAAACTCACAGTTCTCCTTTCATTCCATAGAATGTGCATGCACTATACCATAATTTAGATGAATAGATACTACATCCAGTCTTTATCATCCAGCTCTAGCGCTATTACATTTTCTTCTTCCACATTTAGAGAACTGCCCTACTTCAAGAAAATTATCAAGCCTTACTTAACCATATACACCAACACCAGTAGCTATTCGTATTATTGTTATTATCATCATTATTATTATTATTATAACTACTACTTACAAAAATTACGAGAATTACAAAGTTATATGAATAATGAAATGTAACAGAAAAAATGAACAGTGAATCAGTTTATGCGTACAGAACAGCAGGTGAGCGAACCGTCTGCTTTCGATAGCTCACTGTTCGGTAGAGCAATTCGAGGTATGTCTAGTGTTTCCCAGACCTTGAAGCTTTCTGGATACTCGTCTTCTGTCACATGCAGGACAGTGCCGTTGATGAACAAGCAGTTTGCTCCATTCTCGTCGGGGAAGAATAACTGATCGTAGCTGAAGGAAGCGTTTCTTTCAATATCATTCCAGGCTCTTCTCCCGGCAGGTGTGTCTCCAATGGCTATGAGATCAACACCAGCCATTGAGCTCATGGACTTCAAGTGAAGTACTTCTGGGTTAATATGTACAGCAGTAACAGGCCACTCGTTGAAGACCTTAGCAAAAGCTTCTATGCCATACTGCAATAGAATAGAGAACACATCACACACACACACACACACACATCAAGTCTGGTTTCATCATGTTTGACCTCTGACCCCAATCACACCACACTCCAAATCCGCATGATGCAATAACAAAAAGGTGTATAATTATACACTCAGCCCATATACATGTGCACACCTCATTACATAGAGATTATCATGGATTCAACTACATAAACCTTATAAAATGTGACATCCTCAGAAATGACATACATCTATTGCCCAAACACTGTCAAAGGATCAATGTTCCACTGTGAATGTACGGTGTATCCCACAAAGTCCCTGGAAGGTGGGACTGACTGATGGTACAGAGCCAAGCAGTGTATACATATACAATTGTACAAATGCTTTCCAATCTGGAGAAGTTTGCCAGGAAATGTGTCATGATTAAGTATGTTTGCATACACAAGCACACACACACACACACACACAACACACACACACACACACACACAACACACACACACACACACACAACACACACACACACACACACACACACACAACACAGACACACACACACACACAACACAGACACACACACACACACACACACACACACACACACACACACACACACACACATTTGTGCTCACAAAATACTCAAATTAGCATTACAAACGAGTTCTTACTACAATACTCCCTGCCACAGTACAACTAGCTACAGTGTACACAAGGCGGCCGTGACATACCTTAATTCAATTAGTAGCAGGTGATGCAAACAAGCTGCCTGCTAGGGTTCACACTACACACACAATTGGTCACCAACACGGATATTCATCTAATAATACCCACAAAAGTACATGTATCGTAGAAGTGCGTGTATGGTACACATATATGGTCCCCCACGTGAGAGTGGCAGTCAAATCACGTCCATACATACATAGCTGGGACACACAGCAACACTAGAAAGCTCAATGTCTTTCCTACACTAAAGTATTCTTTTGAAATTCTCACAATTGTCTGTGACACACCCACAACACACCCCCTTTTACAGCAATGCTTGAACATCCTTGTACTCCAGGGAGCATTCCATCTAGAGTAACTGCATAGATAGGCAGGCACACATGAAGCCACCATAGACTATACATATTATTACACCTACAAATAGACGGATGGACGTACTATAGTACGGTGAGTTACCCAACCCGTCACACTACCGGTTGGGGGTGGCTGAAGTAGTCAGTGACGAAACCATGTCGCCAAACCACAAATAAAATTAAAGAGAAACTCACTTTGTTGGTTCGACCGGACAATCCGACCAGGAACTCTCTTCCCGTGAATAGGACGTCTCCTCCGTCCATCGTCGCTCGAGGGTCCATCTTACGGAGGTCGTACGTCTCTACGTTCATGTTCTCGAGAACCTCTTTCATTCTGATCGACTCCCCCTGTCTGTTCGGATGGCCTATCTTGCATATGACAGCCTTGTCCATCAACACGACCGCGGGGTCCTCAACAAAAACCATGTCGGGGTACCTCGCATCTGGCTCTATCTCGATCACTTTTGGTACGATACGTCTCAACTGGTCAACATAGTATCGATTTTGTGCTCTAGCCTTCTTCAGATCAATGGGTTCTTTAGGCTCATTAAATCTTAAAGAGTTCTCGACGAAAGAATCCGGAACATTTGATACAATAACTTTCGTGTAGTGAAACCATTCTTCGATAGCAGGGCTTTTGGAAGCTCTTGTACTGGTCGCTGACGACAGCCTGAGAGCACCGTGTGTGCGGAAGACGTGCGCAAATGTTTGAAGAGCTCTTCGACTCAGCATTTCGGCGACGGTAGCTATAGGTTAGTGAAGTGGTGAATGTTCCAATCCGGTGGACACCGGATTGGATAATAGTGTGTATAAATTATGTATTGAATATAGGTCGTATATCGTTTAATAATTACCGATGACGTAATATATCCTCACGGGTCAGCCTAGAACATTCTCAAGACAAACAGGAGACTGACTACCCGCGGCCCTAAATCACATAAACAGTTATGGTATATACATAATCTATTATGCGATTTACAATCTATAGGTATGTACTATCATTTAATACAATTCATAAATAAATGGGAACTAAACTACAGTACATATCAACATGTGGACAAATGGAACATGATAAAATGGAGATGATAAAGTAGTTATCACAACACACTATAGCACAGTACAGCTGTGGGCATGTACAATTCAAAGCACATCATTTGTTGTTGTACATCCCCTACTAATCCTAAACAAGTTGTCTGTTCTTGACATGGTTTGCTGGTCCTAAGTTTACTAATAGTCATGCATGACCTACTCACTGGATTAGAATTGAACAGCATGTTAGGGCACTGTCTGCCTTGCTCAATTCACTGTTTGACTGCTCAACGCGTGGTACATCCAAAGTTTCCCAGACTTTGCAACTTTCTGGGTAATCATTTCGTGAAACGTGGAACACTGTACCATTCACAAATAGACAGTTGGCACCAATCCCATCTGGGAAAACAAGTTTATCGTAATCTTTGAAGGAAGCGTTTCTTTCAATATCGTTCCAGGCTCTTCTCCCGGCAGGTGTGTCTCCAATGGCTATGAGATCAACACCAGCCATCGAGCTCATGGACTTCAAGTGAAGTACTTCTGGGTGCACGTGTACAGCGGTCACCGGCCACTCGTTGAAGACCTTAGCAAGGGCTTCTATACCATACTACAACAGAATAGAGAACAAATGATACATAAATCTCTCTCTCTCTCTCTCTCTCTCTCTGGTTATGGTTATGGGAACTTATTCAAACTGGGAAGGCCTTTAGCCAGAGGCTACTGCAATTGTGCATGTGTGTGTGTGTGTGTGTTGTGTTTGTGTATGTGTGTGTACGTGTACGTGTGCGTGTGTGTGTGTGTGTGTGTGTATTGTGTTTGTGTATGTGTGTGTGTGTGTGTGTGTGTGTGTGTGTGTGTGTGTGTGTGTGTGTGTGTGTGTGTGTGTGTGTGTGTGCATGTGTGTATGTATGTGTTGCATTTGTGTGTGTGTGTGTGTGTGTGTGTGTGTGTGTGTGTGTGTGTGTGTGTGTGTGTGTGTGTGTGTGTGTGTGTGTGTGTGTGTGTCTCATTGCCTTAGCAGGCAAATGGCACCTGTACAAAGATTCACCTTGTTAGTTCGACGGGACAACCCAACCAGAAACTCTCTTCCTGTGAACAGTACATCTCCTCCATCTATAGTTGCTCTATCATCAATGGCTTGAACATCATGGGTCTCTATTCCAATGCTTTCAAGAGTTTTCTTCATCACTTCCGTTTCTCCTTGTCTGCTCGGATGACCCAGCTTGCATATAATCGCCTTGTTCATCAACACGACCGCGGGGTCCTCAACAAACACCATGTCGGGGTACTTATCGTCGGGGTCAATTTCAATCACCGTTGGTATATGTTCTTTCAACTTTTGGACGTAGTTCCTGTGTTCCTCTTTAGCTTTCTCCAAATTGATAGGTTCTTGGGGCTCAGCGATCTTCAGGGCACCCTTCACAAATGAGTTTGGAATACCACACACTATGGCTTTACTGTAATGGAACAGCCTTTCCACAGAAGGTCGACTGCCTCCTTTTACACGAGCTGAAGCAGTCGTCCTTTGCACTCGAAGAAAACGGCGGGAAACAGGCAATGTTCTGCGAATACAATGCGACGGTTTCAGCATAGGTTTCAGCATCTTTTCAGCAGTCTGGCCCAAATGACCACACCCAGACTTCTACTTGGCGAATTGGGAAAGGGAAAATGATCTACATTGGCCCCGTGGGCGTCTGACACGGACACTCTAGACTACATAGTTTAGAGTGTCGATGGTATAGCTAGCTAGACTAGACTAGACTGATAACTCGAGCTGTATGCTGTCATGAACGCTTACTGGACTAACAGAATTTCCTTAATACAAACTGTGACGAAGAGGTACTTGAAAAAGCGAATGATGGGACAACCAACTCCTCTCTCCCATCCAAGTATCCTCAGAGAAGGAGAAGGTAACTTAATTATTGAATAGAATTACGAGATACATAGGGTAGTATGTTCAAATGTAGTTCAGCAAGTTTAGTGGAGTGAACTTAAAGGGTGGATCCAGGATGTTTCCTGCAATGCCTAAGCACCACCCAAAGCTAGCCACCTTATAGAATGACAGTAGCTCTTGCTATTTGCACTAAGAATCAAGCTTCACCACTAAAAGTGAGGCCAGGCCTATGTGGAGACATTGAGGTACCAGATAATTAAATGCCCGTTTTGCTATTTACTATCCATAAAAGGCAATAGTAAATTAGCTTTGAAACTTTCCTCCCCATTGACATAGGCTGTAAGTGATACAATTACAGGTGAAAGTGACGAATTGCCATATTTGGGAGCTCATTCACACCAAACACTGCTGCCCTTTTGGTAAACTACAAGACTAATATTGTTATCCTATTGTGAAGGTATAGACCATGGTACTGGTATAGGTCCTATGGTGCTGGTATAGGTCATATGGTGCTGGTATAGGTCCTGTGGTGCTCGTATGGGTCCTATGGTACTGGTATAGGTCATGTGGTGCTGGTATAGGTCCTATGGTACTGGTATAGGTCATGTGGTGCTGGTATAGGTCCTATGGTGCTGGTATAGGTCATGTGGTGCTGGTATAGGTCCTATGGTACTGGTATAGGTCCTGTGGTGCTGGTATGGGTCCTATTGTGCGGATATAGGTCATGTGGTGCTGGTATAGGTCATGTGGTGCTGGTATAGGTCATGTGGTGCTGGTATAGGTCCTATGGTACTGGTATAGGTCCTGTGGTGCTGGTATAGATCCTATGGTACTGGTATAGGTCCTGTGGTGCTGGTATGGGTCCTATTGTGCGGATATAGGTCATGTGGTGCTGGTATAGGTCATGTGGTGCTGGTATAGGTCCTGTGGTGCTGGTATGGGTCCTATTGTGCGGATATAGGTCATGTGGTGCTGGTATAGGTCATGTGGTGCTGGTATAGGTCCTATTGTGCTGGTATACGTTCTGTGGTGCTGGTATAGGTCCTATGGTGCTAACTACTTCCATAATACAAAGAATGACATACCAGGTATGTAGACACTGTTCTATTTCATTCCTGGATCTGTCTATGTAAGTTCTATAAATGTATTTGTAATTGACATCACAACGCTACATTTCACTGTACCCAACGCAAACCAACACTTTGTTCAAAGAGTTTGATCATTATTGCCCTCTCACTCTGATTCAATGTAGTTCTACCCAACATTAAGAAATCAGAGTTTGCAGAAAGAAGATTGAAATTAATGAAGTTTGTGAATTGTGTGTATACTGAGATTTCATCATGGTGATAACAGCTATCTTTATATGGCATCATCTTGTATTTTGTGTACAGTGGAACCTCTTCATAAAGGACACATAGGCAGCAGCTATTTTGTTAACTGTTGAGAGGTTGTCCACTCTTTGGAGGTAAAAATGTATTAGCACTATAGGACAGTCTATTTTGGTACCTTGGAAAGTGTCCTTTGTAGGGAGGTAAATTCTATAGTGTCCTTTTTTTCAGCGTGTCCTTTTAAGAGAGGTTCCACTGTATACATAATTCCATGTACGTGTACACTTGTATTCACCTTACGTATTTAAAGTGTAATACTTGGATTTGTACACTGGCGCTCTAAATCCAGCTTGTATCTCATGCAGTGCTATATCACATTCGGACAGTGGGATGACCAATAAGAACCATGTTGTTATTGTTCCTGCCTCTCCTGTGAAATATAGATACGGACATATACCGTGAGTGGAATGTGTACAGTACATATGTACACAATATACTGTAAGTAGTGTGTGTACTGTACATATGTACACGATATACTGTAAGTAGTGTGTGTACTGTACATATGTACATGATATACTGTAAGTAATGTGTATACTGTATGTATGTATGCAATATACTGGAAACGATGTGTGTAGGGTATTATTAGTCACCACAATAACTACAATACATACACTTACACTGCGATATCATACAGTGTGTTTCATATTGTGATAGAGAGTTGCTACTGTATTGTTTGAATGCTCGAGTGTGTGATATTTTCTTTCCCTACATTACGCACATGCGCACACATACACGAACACACACACGCACACATGAACACACACACACGCACGCACGCACGCAACACACACACACACACACACACACTCACACACGAACAAACATGTCCAATGCAGGTTCAAATATTATCAGAATCCTGATTTTCTGTACCTTTGTGGGTCCAAAGAACCGGAAAGTGTACTTGTGTTGGGTTAGTGGTGATGGCTCTATAGTAGCTAAATTGCCAGTTGCCTAGTGACATTGCGTCCCTCATTTTAGAATCAACAGAATCCTACAGACTCCCTAATCACAGATCTGTTCTCTATTTACAGCCACGAGACAA
Organism: Chondrilla cf. caribensis; assembly: GCA_964020155.1. Classification (NCBI taxonomy): domain Eukaryota; kingdom Metazoa; phylum Porifera; class Demospongiae; order Chondrillida; family Chondrillidae; genus Chondrilla; species Chondrilla cf. caribensis. The sequence continues at coordinate 3,905,789 of OZ026563.1, forward strand.
CTTCAGGTACTGCCAAGAAGCTGCATTAAGCACTAGAGGCTGCAATATCATTGGTGTACAATGGAGCCTAGCTTAAAGATCACCTGGGTGATAAGACCAACCTAGTAGTGATACCACCTAGGTTAGTAATGGGACCACTATATTCCAGTCCAAGGAAGGCAGACACACACTGTGGGATGTGGTACTGTCTGTCAACTGAAACCACTTTAACTGCTCTTACAGGTCACCCTAGTGGTGTCATTCTGCTGTACTTGACTGCTCTGGTCAACTGTTTCTGTCTGTTCTGTTTCGCCTATCCCTTGCTGCTGGCCAGATTGCTAGCCCATGCATGCAATATCTTTCTCACATTCCCAATCTCCTTTCATACATTTTGTACAATCAGTACCACTAGTACACATGTACAGTCAGTACTGTACATACTGTACACTTGTATTGTATTGTACATTTGATACCATTCATATACTTCCAGTGTAACCACTCTACTCTTTGTGATATTGATAGGGAATTATGGGATGGTCCGCGAACAGGCCCGGAAGATGCTCTCGATCTGTTGGGAGTTGACGAGGTTAGCACCGATGGAGATATTGTTTGTGCTAACCTTGAAATCAAATTATCGGTTTTCTTTTTATTTGGCTGTCACACAATCTTCTCACGATATTTACATGTTGAGACTGTGCACATGGTAGTCCCCTTAGCCAATCTATTATTAGTGTACTCTGTAATCGATTGGTTAGTGTCACAATCAGATGTACAAGATGTGATACATTGAAAGTGGTGAAATCAATTTGAAAATATGAATATGTATTGTGTAGTCAGCTGACTGTTACATGATATTCACATTATGTATCGACTTTGAAGCACTCATTAGAGTCCTCTACATGTCTCTCTTCTCTCATTTTCCCAACTCGTAGGCCCATCCCATTGATGAGCTGGAGAGCGATTTATCAGAAAAGTTAGCTACTGTACACAGTGTTTCTAACACGGTTGTCATTTTCATGCACATGCATACCAAGTCAATGTGGATCTACTTGTGTCAATTGCAAGAAAACTAACTCTAATGTTGAATGCTACAATCGACTACAGTGTAACAGAGTGAATCGTGATGATGTGTTGTGCTGTGTTGTGTTGCAGTGTGCTATGTTGTGTTGTGTTGTGTTGTGTTGTGTTGTGTTGTGTTGTGTTGTGTTGTCTTGTGTTGTGCTGTGTTGTTTTGTGTTGTGCTGTGTTGTGTTGTGTTGTGTTCGGCATTTGACACTTCTACTGCAGATGCTCATATTACAAAGCACCAACTAGTCTTGTGTAGCCAGACCCTTCAAACATGTTCTGATAACCAGGGTGAATAAGTACCCTTCCACCCATCCTTGTTCCACCACACCTCCCTAGACTGTACTCGCTGGTTTCTTCTCTGTAGATATGCGAAACACGGGTTTACAGTTTGGCACTATTGTTCCTCTGTTGTTGACTCCTCCCTCCAAGAGAGAATCGCCAAAGCAATGAATTCCAGTCCGAATTCCAGTATTCATAGTGTGTGTGTGTGTGTGTGTGTGTGTGTGTGTGTGTGTGTGTGTGTGTGTTTGTATGTGGTGTGTGTAAATGTTTGTGTGTATGTTTGTGTATGTGTGTGTTTGTGTATGTTTGTACATGTACATATGTGTGTTTGTGTATTTTTGTGTGCATTCATGTGTGTGTGTGTGTGTGTGTGTGTGTGTGTGTGTGTGTGTGTGTGTGTGTGTGTGTGTGTGTATGTTGGTGTATGTGTGTGAACTTCCATGTGTATTCACTGATAGTACATTCTAATCTTTTGATGTAAATGAAGGTGTCCATAGCTTCTGTCCATATTTGGATGCTGTGAGAGTCCTGAAATCACAAGCTGAAGTAAAAATGCTGAGGAAGGCATGTGACATAAGTGCACAAGCTTTCAAGGAGGTACGCACAGAATGTGATGAAACAACATTTCAATATATTTGAAGTGAATTCTCAGGAATCCACCACTGCTTCATCTGATACTGTCATCATTTCATCATTTTGTGCACAAATTCATGCCGTTTTTGATGCATTATTCCAATTTATATTACATGTCAACTGGATGGATCCATGTACTGTGATTACATCTCAACTGGATGGATCCATGTACTGTAATTACATCTCAACTGGATGGATCCATGTACTGTAATTACATGTCAACTGGATGGATCCATGTACTGTGATTACATCTCAAATGGATGGATCCATGTACTGTGATTACATGTCAACTGGATGGATCCATGTACTGTAATTACATGTCAACTGGATGGATCCATGTACTGTAATTACATGTCAACTGGATGGATCCATGTACTGTAATTACATGTCAACTGGATGGATCCATGTACTGTAATAATGTTTTACAAATGGGACAACCCATGGCTACATTAGTTGAGTACCAAATAAATCATTGAACTTCACGCTGTCTATCATTTGTCACATGCAAGACTAGGTTGATTGGGTCAATATGATACAGATTTTTCTGCAAAGTTTGTCGCAGCATTGGTTTGGTGTGTATATCCTATGAACTGTTGTGTGTAGTGTCCTGCTCATGAATGGTGTTATCCTTTAGACAATAAAAGTGACGCGTCCTAACATGTGGGAGTTCCAGTTGGAGTCCACAATGGAACATGCTTCTATAATGAGAGGGGCTTACTCATTATCCTTCCCGCCAGTGGTCGCCGGTGGAGACAGAGGCTGTCACATACATTACATCAGGAATGACAACTTGTTGAGGTGAGGATGTATGGGATCGCAACCGATCACACATGCTCACCACACATACATGTAAACACAGACACACACGCGCGCGCATACACACACACACACACACACACACACACACACACACACACACACACACACACACACACACACAGAGAGAGAGAGAGAGAGAGGCACACACAATTAGGTGATATCTTGTGGTATATCCCCTAAAGTGATGGAGAGCTTGTTTTGATGGATGCTGGTGCCGATTACTATGGTTACATGAGTGACATCACAAGAACATGGCCGGTTAATGGTAAATTCTCATCTTCACAAGAAGACCTTTATGGAAGTGTACTTGAGCTCCAACAGTGGGCTATTCAGGTTTGTTGTTTGGTTGCTGATTTGTATTATGTTGTGTAATGGGTGTGTACCTGTTTCCATTCCAGAAATGCAAAGTGGGAATGAGTCTCAACTACCTACATCACTTATCATCGGAGAAAATGGGTTTATTGTTAACCAGTATGTGAACCTGCATCTTGTGTGCTATCTAACTGGATTTCAAGGCTTCCATTCCTTCTTAGATCTCGGAATAGTTTCTCCAAGATTGAGCTCCTCAGACCTCCTTCAAGTGAGCACGTTTCTAGTTAGGCTTAAGCACTCTCATTTTTTTCCTGTGTACTATGTACACAGATCATGCAAGTTCATATCAATGTATGCACACACACACACACGCACGCACGCACACACACACGCACGCACGCACACACACACGCACACACACACGCACGCATGCACATACGTACACACACACACACTTATCATGTGTATAGAATCTGGTTTCATCATGTTTGACCTCTGACCCCAATCACACCACACTCCTAATCCGCATGATGCAATACAGACTCACAAAATAACACACACGCATATACGTATATACACTCCTGCACACTAACTTTACTCTGTGTTGTTGCTCATATATCCACCACTCTGTAGGCTGTTGACAAGCTGTATCCACACCACATCAGCCACTATCTTGGTACAGAAGTACACGACTCCCCAAGTGTGAGTAGGAACGTCCAACTGGAGCCCCAGATGGTGGTGACTGTGGAGCCTGGCATATACATACCTAGCAACTTTGAAGACTCTTGCTATGCTGGCCCTAATATCAAACAGTATGTACTGCACAATCTAAATGTTGTACATGCAGAGTGTACTTGTACTACCCCTGTGGAACTGTACGTTATATGTTGCATTTAGTGGTATTTGTACAGTTGAAGTACGCCTTGTATGCATGCATATGTAGGTATTCCACACAGATATGCACACAGGTACGTACACACACACACACACACACACACACACACACACACACACACACACACACACACACACACACATACAATACCTTAGTTTACCATACATACATACACACATAACTTAGTTTTCACTTCATCGCTATGTCAATGTTTCAATTCCAGTTTCAAAGGAATGGCAATCAGAATTGAAGACAATGTCCTGATAACTTCTGAAGGCAATGAAGTCCTCAGCAGAGACACTCCAAAGGAAATTAATGAATTAACACAACTCATGTCTTGATAGCAACAGATCTAGACAACATTCCACTACTGCATATATAATATATATTGCATATGTGTATCTATTGTACATATGTATGTTCGTATAATAGTGTAGGTACTGTATGTGCATACAACAAGTGCACTTTACTTCCACTAATCAGATATGTATTAGATATAGGGTGCAATGGTGCAGTGTCAGGAGACAGGATATCTATAGGATTCAGGTTGGGCAGTTTGACCCCGAGTGGGTGTCCTATAAGCTGTCTTTTTTGTGTTTTTTTTTCCAAATAGTACAGTACACTTATAGTGTACATAAGTATAAGAATTGAGCACACACATATAATATATATTATAAATCTTCCAATCAGATAAGTCACATGACATCGTGCAGTGATATCGATCAGGTGATGCGACGTCTAGGTTGGGCTGTTTGATCCCCGGACTTGCACTTGATAAAAAGCTAGTGTATTATGGATTAGAGCTCCCAGTCTGGTGGTCAGTCACAGTACTCACTACACGTAGGGGGGAGCTTCGGGACTCATGACTGGTCTCCCAGCTAGAATATACCTGTCTTCTGCATTTGCAAAATGACCAAGAACACAGTCTCTGTGGAAAGTCCCTGTATAGCACTGGCTTCAACCCCAAGTGGGTGATCTTTTTAATTACCTAACCTGTAACCCCAGCTACATTATGAGATGCTTAGCATTTTTCAATGTATGGGAGAGTATGGGAGAGAATACGCTGAGCACCTTTTTGCATAGCTCATGGGGGAGGTGGCGTGTCAACTTGATAATTTAGACAGACCTAGCTGGGGATGTGAACTAACACGTAAAACCATTCCTACCTCAATAGGTGGCCCATATCCCCAACTACATTCGGAGGTGCTTAAATTTTTATTCAATGTATGGGAGAGTATAGGAGAGAAAATGCTAAGCACCTTTTTACATAACTCATGGGGGAGGGGGCGTGTCTACTCGATATTTAGCCAGACCTAGCTGTGGACGTGTACTAACTTGTGAAACAACCCCCATCTCAATACCCATACCCTCAGGTACATTTGGAGATGCTCACATTTTTCAAAATATGGGAGAGTATAGGACGCTAAGCACCTTTTTGCATAGCTCATGGGGGAGGGGGCGTGTCAACTTGATATTTTGGACAGACCTAGCTGAGGACATAAACTAACTTATGAAACCATTCCCATCTCAATAGGTGGCCCGTAACCTCAGCTACATTCAGAGGTGCTTAATATTTTTTCAAAGTACGTATGTATGGGAGAATATAGGAAAGAAAAACACTAAGCACCATTTTCTCATAGCCAATGGGGGAGGTGGCGTGTCAACTTGATACTTTAGCCAGACCTAGCCAGGGATGTGAACTAACTCATGAAAGCATTCCTACCACAAAATGTGGCCTGTAGCTCCAGCTAAATTGGAGGTGCATAATATTTTTTCAATGTATGGGAGAGTATAGGAGAGGAAACGTTAAGCACCTTTTGTATAGCTCATAAGGGAGGAGGTGTGTCAACTTGATATATTAGCCAGACCTAGTTGGAGACGTGAACTAACTTATGAAGCCATTACCACCTCGATAGGTGGCCCATAACCACAACTACATTCGGAGGTGCTTAATATTTTTATGCTTATCACCACGAGGATTATAGCACACTCAGGACAATCAGAATTCTTTTGAAATTGTGTTGGTGAGTTTGGCATGGACACTGGGTAGCCCTTGGTGACCAGCAAAGAAATGTCAAATTGCTCAGGTGATCACCACAAGGTATATTACACATATATATGAATGTACATGCAAAAGTATATATGTGGCACATGGACACTGGGGAGAATTTTTGGTCGACATCAAAATGCATCTTTTTTATTATCAGAAGGACCGTACTAGGTCCAGGAGTGTGTCTGTACATTCTTATTTGAGCTATGATGCATTACGTGCACACAGGAGAGGCCATGGTGACAAGACAAAAAATTGACTTTTTTTTGCTTGTCACCACGAGGCTTATATCGCACTCAGGACAATCTGAATTCTTTTGAAATTGTGTTGGTGAGTTTGGCATGGACGCTGGGTAGCCCTTGGTGACCAGCAAAGAAATGTCAAATTGCTCAGTTGATCACCACAAGGCGTATTACACTTATATATGGATGTACATACAATCTTCAATGTATGGGAGAGTATAGAAGAGAAAATGCTAAGCACCTTTTTGCATAGCTCATGGGAAACGAAACGGGTCAACTTATTATTTCAGCCAGACCTAGCTTAGAATGTGAACTGACTTGTGAAACAATTCCTATGTCAATAGGTGGCCCGTAACCCCAGCTACATTCGGAGGTGCTTAATATTTTTTCAATGTATGGACGAGTATAGGAGAGAAAACGCTAAACACCTTTTTGCATAGTTCATGGGAGACAGAACGGGTCAACTTGATACTTTAGCCAGACCTAGCTTAGGATGTGAACCAACTTATGAAATAAATTCAACGTCAATAGGTGGCCCACAACCGCAACTACATTCGGAGGTGCTTAATACTTTTTCAATGTACCGTATTGAAGAGTATAGGATGCTAAGCACCTTTTTGGATAGCTCATGGGAGAGGGGCTGTGTCAACTTGAGACTTCAGACAGACCTAGCTGAGGACATAAACTAACTTATAAAACAGTTCCAACCTCAATAGGTGACTTGTAATGCCAACTACATTCGGAAGTGGTAAATATTTCTTCAATGTATGGGAGAGTATAGAAGAGAAAACACTAAGCACCTTTTTGCATACCTCATGGGAGAGGGAACGAGTCAACTTGATATTTTGGACAGACCTAGCTTAGGATGTGAACTAACTCATGAAACCATTCCCACCTCAATAGGTGGCCCTCAACCCCAGCTACATTCGGAGGTGGTTGATATTAATATGTATGGGAGAACATACGTAGTAGGGCAAATGTGAGGCACCTTTTTGCATAGTTCGTGGTGGAGGTGGCGTGTTTACTTGATTTTTCAGACAGACCTAGCCAAGGATGTGAACTAACTTATGAAACAATTCCTACGTCAATAGGTGGCCCGTAACCCCAGCTATATTCGGAGGTGCCTAATAATTTATTTTTTCAATGTATGGGAGAGTATAGGAGAGAAAATAATAAGCACCTTTTTGCATACCTCATGGGAGAGGGGGCGTGTCAACTTGATATTTTAGACAGACCTAGCCGGGGGCGTGAACTAACTTGTGAAACCATTTCAACTTAAATAGGTCGCCTGTAACCCCAGCTACTTTCACAGGTGCTTAATATTTTTTCAATGTATCGGAGAGTATAGGATGCTAAGCACCTTTTTGGATAGGTCATGGTGGAGGGGCTGTGTGAACATGAGATTTCAGACAGACCTAGCTGAGGACATAAACTAACTGATATTTTTTCAATGTATGGGAGAGTATAGGAGAATATACACCGAGCACTTTTTGCATAGCTCATGGGAGAGAGGGCGTGTCAACCTGATTTTTACCAGACTTACATGTGAATGTGAACTGGCCTATGAAACAAATTTCATCTTCGTATAAGTATGTATGTACACCCTCCTGTAGGTGGTACGTACCTATTGCTGACAACAACGATATGTTCTGTATCCAGTCACAAAACTCCCTAGTCTCCATATTATTATATTACTTGTATCCTGGTTGAGGGGAGGATCAGTTGAGGGGTGGGTCAAAGGAAAAACTGCACGTACATAAGCCACGTTGCACAGATCAGTGATACAGCACAGGTCACCAGACAGGTTTCATTGTTAGAATTAATTGAGTTAGAACAAGGCAGGAAATCGGTAAACACATTTCTATTGCATATAATATGTTGTATTTGACTATGCGCATATTTGCAGTATAAATTGTCTATCATTCACCACACCAGGATATAACCATTACATATACATTTATGTGTACATTGCTATGGAGTTATTATAGACCTCTTGGTGACTCTCCAGGTGATTTCACATTTTGTTGCTGGTCACCACGGGCTGCCCAGTGTCCATATACAACTTATCAACACAAATTCTGATGCATGCGTAATCTCCTGGGTGTGCTATAGGTCTGTACTATTTCCTTCCTATTCCTTCCCATGCATTCATAAACGCTAAGCACCTCCAAACGTACGTAGTGTATGCTACAGGTTATGTAGAGATGTGACATGCAGTTCATAATTCAGATATGGCCCCTGCTAGGCCTGGTACAAACATTAACCTACCTGCATGACCTTCAATCTGTCCATGTGATATGAGAGAGCGAGGAACTGCATAGCCACATTTGCAGGATAAGTAGAGGAAGAGGGAGAAATAGAAAGATGTGAGTGACAAGAAGCAACACACTCCTTCACTACCTCAGTCATTTAAACATCTGGATCTTCAGCCACCAGACATGTAGTGTACTGAATGAAGAGCTAGGAAGAGAATTTACATCTTTACTCTTACTACATCTCGAGCCTATATCTACATATGTACATTAGTATATAGTGTGAAATTTTTACGGGACAAAATTTTTGCAGATCTTGTGATTGGCCTAACATCCGCAAATTAGGCGTTCTCGTTATTCTATCACATGACTGTGGCCAGCATCTGTGAAAATTTTATCCACTAATTTTCGTTTTTGGAACCATCTGCGAAATTTACCCGCTATACGGTATCATACATACTATTATTATTATATCCACTTGATTCATCAGTATGTAAAGGGAAATCATAATATCATTATACTGTATTGATGGGAAAATGCAACCTGCAACTTGGATTCATCCCAGCATTCATGGTTGGAATGTGGTTATAATCTCGAATTATACATGGCAATTATACATTGTACATACAACACAATCTAAGCAATTTCATAACTTAATAATATTAAAATAGTCAAATTTACATACAAATAATATCACAACGGACAGGAATTAAATATAATGAAATCAAAAATGAAGTTGATGGGTTCCTGATTGAAATTTAATGTTTCAAAACATCGTTCAGATATTGATCTAGCGTTTGATCTATGAAATAATACACTGGACCTACAAACAGTACACATGAATACATGTGCTTTACAATACAAAGATAAAGCACACAACGGATACATATATGTACATAGCATACTGTATATACATACACACCTACACAGTACATGTACAAACATAACACACATACACATGCATACACACAACATGCACATACAACATACATACGTATGTGATGTACACATGTGGGGTGCATAGTGGTGTATGTACAGTACACTAGGTGCACATGTGGAGCTCCTAAATGAAGTCCAGGCCAGCTTGTGAGAAGAGTGAGGCGATTGAAGTCCCTCGACCAAGTCCAATAGCCGGGTTTCTTGTTTGTCCCCTGTTCACTCCACTGGGATACTGCTGCTGTGATTGGAAGCTGGGATATTGCCAGGTTGTGCACGATTGAGCGGTAGTCGGTGAAAGGGTCAGAGAAGATGGCAAGCAACGTCCTGTCCCACTCTCAGATACACTGGTGTCATCTTCACCACTAGTTTTCTCATTGTGATCAGTCAAAACTGGTTCAGTTGACTGATGAACTGATCCTTGGTCTTCCAAGGGAGGCACCCTCGCACTGGAGTCAGGCAGGCTGCTGTTAGTGGAATAGTTGGTATGACATGACGTGGAGGTCTGATCCTGTGGAGGTCTTGCGGTAGGCGCAGGCGTACTCCGCATTGCCACACCCATCTTCTGAGTCACTTCAGACACGGGAGGGTGGAGAGTATTTATCATGTTCACTTCTCCTTCGAGTTTCTTTATTTGGCTTTCTAGTGAGGAGAGCCTGTCAATACAGATTCCAAGGCCCTGTGATGTCTTGGACAGATCACTCATTTCTTGGATGAGCTGCTTCCTATAGACACACATGAAGTATGCATAATGGTCAATGGTATTGTTTGTGTGTGCCTGTGTGCCTGTGTGTGTGTGTGTGTGCCTGTGTGTGTGTGTGTGTGTGTGTGTGTGTGTGTGTGTGTGTGTACATGAATGTGTGTTTGTGCGTGTGTGTGCGTACATGTGTGCGTGTGTGTGCATGCATGCATGCGTGCGTACATGTGTGTGTGCATTTGTTTGTGCATGTATAATCAAGCATATACTATGTGTGCCTGTGGACTTGCAAATAATGATGACAAAAATGCACCGCGTTGCACACACCACAAACCTCTGCTCTTTCAACTGGAGCAGTTCAGCGTTCACGGCTTCAACACTTCTCCGTTGAGTCATGCTGGGAGCACTGGTTGTACCCAAAGGCAACCAGAGAGCACCAGACTGAGGAACAGGAGCCCCTATGAATGGCCAACAACACTTTAAGCAGGGCAACACACACAGTGTAACTTGCTTAGTAAGTAGTAAGTACCTGAATTAGTACACACATACTCTACCTATTTCTAGCAGACCTATCTCATGTACACTATGTCAACCAGTACTGATAGTAAGTACCTCTGATAAGAAGTACAGACTTGATGTACCCTTTGAGGTATTCACCAAGCCTGGTGGACTGACATGTGCATGTGTATGTATACTACATACAGTACGTACTGTACACATACAATCACATACGTACGTACATACTTCGTTGCTCAACACAGAACTACATAACGTGCAACACAGAACACTCATTGCACAACACGGAACCAACATTGTGTAACACAGAACACTCATTGCACAACACAGAACCAACATTGTGTAACACAGAACACTCATTGCACAATACAGAACCAAGATTGTGTAACACAGAACACTCATTGCACAACACAGAACCAACAATAAGCAACACAAACAACAAATTTATACATACCACTAAAAGGAGTGCCAATTCCTGTACCCATTCCATAAAATGGAACTGGAGCTGGCGTCGGACTGGGAATTGGTATGGCATTGTAGCCCCTTCCAACAGATATTGTGCTACCGAACTGCGTGGGCTGCAGTTGGTTGACAAAGTATGCCGGCTGAATGCCTTGAGGTTGTTGTTGCCTCTGCAAGGCAGTCAACTGTCCCATGTACGAGCTCCACAGCTGAGGGGGAACCTAGACAGCATATGCACAAGGCAGTGAATATATGACAGAAAAGAAAATTCACTCTAAGCACTCAAGGGATCAAAATATGAAAGTCTCTCATCTGAACTAGAAGCACTCAATCTTTCCTTGTAACCGAGTGGAGCAATGAGAACATGTGTGACTGTGTGCATTAACAAAATACTTGTGTTTTGGCTGCACATCCTATTTGGAAGGGGCATAACTAATATATACATGTTCACATACATATGTACAAAAGGTAATGTGTGTAGATAGTGACTTGCTACATCATGACACAGTGACTTGGTACATAGGCAAGTGTGTACACTTCATGAAATACTCGTGTCTGAAACTCCTACATGAGCTGCTCATGTGTTGAACACCCCACCATGAACACTCCACCATGAACACCCCATCACGAGGTACTCTGTGTTGAACACCCCACCACGAGGTACTCTGTGTCGAACACCCCACCACAAGGTACTCTGTGTTGAACACCCCACCATGAGATACTCTGTGTCGAACACCCCACCACGAGGTACTCTGTGTCGAACACCCCACCACAAGGTACTCTGTGTTGAACACCCCACCATGAGATACTCTGTGTTGAACACCCCACCACATGCTACTCAACACCCTCCCTCACCTGGTAGAAACCTTGTCCTCCATTCGGCACAGGTGTCACAGTGGGCGGGTATATGACACGCCCACCATACTGAGCAGGGAGAGAAGCAGGTGTATTCGCGGTAGACACTGCAGCCTGTGGAGTGCTTACGCCCACAGACGTTGATACGGAGGAAGGAGGAGGCAACTTCGTATCAAGTTGGAGATTGCTCTTGGATCTGTTCACATCAGCCAAATCCATCTTGACCATCTCATCACAGATGTATATGTCATCGTCTGTGGATGTATCGCACAATGACAGAGGCAGGCGAGAAGACTGGAGAAAATGCAAAATTGTGACTCAAATTAATGAATTGATCGAGTTAGTACGTAGTACGGTACTGCAGGTACAATAGAACATCTTGCATAGGACCAGCCATGGAGGTGGTTGTGGCGTACTCGTTACATCGTTGGAAGTGGCTGCTACGTCTCTCGGAGATTACCACACCACTACATGGTCTTAAAATGATGTCTTGATGTTGATAAAGGTGCATACAATAGTGCAGTGTGGGATTTTTGAAACTGACAAATAGTTGATCTAGCATTGAAGTCAGGTTCTGCCATGTACAGTATAAACCACACGGACCGACAGTACTCGATCCTCCCCTGACTGGGGAGCTCGTCTACATGTGGTGGATGTTGGCCCAACAAACTAGTTTGGGACTCCTCCAATCCCACCACACACCACAGAGGTGACTTTCCTGCAAATCTGAATTGCTACAATATCATCATTTTACTCCTTGTAGCCTTGAGCAATTTGGGTGCACCTTAATTAGGTGCGATATGGCATCACCAACTTCAAACACAAAAACAGTGCATACTAACAACAATAACAGGAAATCACCTCGCACATCACACAACAAGGAACACACACAATGTCAATGAAATTTCCTTTAACATTTGGAGGAAGTCTGGCTCTACTGAACCCCTTCCAACTCGAGAAAATCAAAAGATTATCACCAACATGATTCATTACATTCCAACACACTCTTTAACAATACCACAGGTGGAAATACTTGTGGTTATTTCACTATGATAAGGGGCATTCATGAATACTGTTACCTGATTAGTGTTGCTTTTCACAAAGGCAACCACAGCCTTGCCCTCAACTGCGTCTTTGAAATACTGAGTGGCAGAGAGCGGCCATATCTGAGGAAGACAGCAGTAGAGTGTTCACCAGTTGGTTGTATTCTTGTACATGTAGATTTTGTTACATGTCACCAAACCAGTACATGCACTGTCCGTACAATGTAGGACCACTGTACATACAAAGTACATACTATACATGAATGTCTAACTGGCACACACAAGGTACAGATGTTGGACCGGTGTACGTACATATGTTCACAGTACACTTGTACATACGCACACAGGACATGTGTATGCACAAGCTACAGGATACAGATGCCAGACCCGTGTATGTCCATAGTACATACCATAGGAGCTGTATGCGCTCATAGAAGTTGCAGCAAAAAAAGAATATGCTTAATAGCGACTGGTTTCTCTAGTATAGGTCGTGTATGCCAGGGTAACACAAGTCTGTGGTATGCAATTATGTGAGACCAGTACATGTGGTGTACATATTGTGAAGGTATTTCAGACACTCACTTTTGATCCTTTTGGTTTTATATTTGCTGAAGTACACTCAATGGCAAAAATGGGCAGAGACAAGTAGTGAGTCCTTGATTGGGAAGAGAAGGCTCATCACATACAAATACACACACAACACACACACATTAACACACACAACACACACACATTAACACACACACACATTAACACACACACACACACACGCGCGCACGCACGCACGCACACACATTAACACACACGCATGCACGCACGCACGCACGCACGCACGCACGCACACACATTAACCCACATGCACGCACACACATTAACACACACACACATTAACACACACACACACACACACACACACACACACACACACACACACACACACACATTAACACACACACACACACACACACACACACACACACACACACACACACACACACACACACACACACACTCACACCACACAACAGGCAGCTAGGTGACTCACTTGGCTCTCTTCACCGAAGCTCGAGGTACCACAGAGGTATTTCCATAGTCAACATAGCACACCTCAACACAACCCTGCTCAGGTACACTCAGCACAACAGCTCTATACCACAAGTTGTCCTCTGAGAACAGGGCAATACATGCCTACAAGTCCAGAGGTATTGTATGGTTAGTGTGGGAAAGGGGATACCAATCTTATAATACATGTATTGGATGTACATACGTAAGCTGTACATCCAACGTTACTGTGTCATATGTCATGTGTATATGTGAACACGCATGTATGTATGTGTATATACGTACATACGTACTGTATGTACTGCATGGGACAATCTTACATATGTATGTCTGTATGTATAAGTAATAATGTATATACGTACATAAGAAACAACAACAACAACAACAACAAAAACAACATTAGACAAAGGAGAATAACCTGTCCTGTCTGTACATTCGCCATGTGATAGTTCTGTGATTTGCTGGAATCTCTGTAGAACATACTGAAGGAGCGCACTATCAACGTTGTGTGAGTACGTACGTATGTACTTGTAACATGCACTGTGCATATGTGCTGCGAGTACAGTTTTCCAACGTGTACAGTAGAAATGTTGTCAAGACGCAATGCTACGTACTTGGCTTCACTGACAATGCGAGTCCACAGAACACTCACTTCAGGTCTTCCTGGAGAGAGAATAGTTCCTCCCTCTCCTTCTCCTCCATGATTTGCACGTAGAAGTGTCCTGGGTCCACAACATGTGTTATTATCACATCCACAGTCTTCTTCTTGGGCCACTCTGGCTTGATGTAAGCGGGACACGACTGAGGTTCCTCTGGGATGGGTTTGACAGGCTTCTCACCGGGCTCCTGCCAACAAGAAGACACGTAAATACTATGAGATGTGTGTGTGACACGACAGCTTGAGGAGTTCAAGGTGAGTTGAGGTGAGGTGAAGTCTTTGGAACAAGGACTATGTACATGTTGCAGAGAAATGGATCGCATTATTACGACAAATGGGCCAACATTCCTGTGTACAGAATTCAACTTCTTGTTAAGTACCTTGAAGGGCACACTAAATCTGTCCTTCTTATCAGAGGTACTTACTATCAGTATTGGTTGACATATTGTACATGAGCTAGGGACTGAGTGAGGTGTACTCACTAACCAGGAGTATGTACTAACCCAGGGTACTTACTAGGCAAGTTGTACTGCATGTACGTACTATTGTGATAACCCGCTACAGCATATACAGTACAGACTGGCAACCTGTCCTTGTCTTGATATCCAGAACACACTGATGACAGTTAAGTTCAATATTCATGTGGACTACATTAAGGATTTGTTCATATGTAAATACTTGTATGCTCAAACCTTGAAAACTCCATCATTTTCAGTTGTTTCAAAGTTATCTAAAGTCTCCTCCTTCGTTGGGCTTGTTGGAGTTGGATAGAGGAGAACACCATCTGGAAATACAATACAGTAACAGAAGATGTAACAGAACGGTGTGTGTGTGTGTGTGTGTGTGTGTGTGTGTGTGTGTGTGTGATTATACTGCATATCATGCACAAATGAGAACAGACATACTTAACATGTCACTAGGACCAAATCTCCAGCTTGTACATACGTGCAGACTCACCTTTCCCCTTCTTCTGGATCATAACATCAGGTACTGAGGACACCATGTCTTCCAAACTGTCAAACCCAAGACCAAACACTGGAAACTCTTCATGGGCATAGCGCTGAACAGCAGGACACAGACGTAGCATGAAATGACGCACAGGGTACCTCATCAAGTAGTCTCTGACTGAAAGGCCCCTCCCCCCAGTTCTAAAACCATGTCACCCTCTATTTACCACATGCATGGAGACAGCCAATAGTAAGGGGACCATATTCAATATGGCTGCCATGAGCTATTCTAATAATTATACTAAAAGTTTCTCAACATCACTAGCAAATTTGATGTACCTGACTTAAAGATCAATTTCACAAATTGAATTGAAAATTCCCAATTTCGGGATGATTGAAGTACGTACGTAGATCAGTTTCGTTCTGCCATTTTCCTGAACCCATAATAATCGTCCTGCAACATTCAGCCAGCCCTTGTATGCATTGTACATGTATTCATGTTGGTCTTAGTTTTCAAGTTATCGGAATATCGGTTAAATCCTGTATTAGGGCATCTCTATTAATAATACTAGTGTAAACAAGTATGCATACAAAATTACATGCGGATTAGCGAGTTTGGCGGAATAAATGGGGGGGAGGATTAGAGAGGTTTCACTGTACTGATTATGTGGGTTGCTTATGGATTAAGATTACTAAAATTTGCAAACTTTAATAACTGAAATTAATTTTGCACTGAAATGAGGTGACAAGTACAAAGCAATTATTGCTTCCTAATTGTGACTGTGAATCTAATTATGAGTGTGTCCTGATTCAAGTACAGTTTACACCAGGTAACTAGGCAACTGGAGGACTGGGACACTGTGATTGACAGGTCCTCTGCTCTTATGGGCTCTAGGACACTGAAGCAAGCTCCTGCGGTGGAACTTGTCTACAGTGTCACACTTAGGACTTGAAAATGTGGCTTTTACAGAAAGGTGGCTTGTATACACAAGTTGAATTGTAAACTATAGACTCTTTTGGGATTTGGTAACATGATTGTTATAGGGTTATCCTGCCAATAGTGACCATTATGCACGTTACACTGTATTGAGAGTACCATAGGCACACATACGTAACAACCAACCTGGTAGAACTGTGGCAGATACTTGAGGGGAATCCCCGCAGGATGCTGTTTCAGGAGTCTCCAGAGAACACCCTTCAGAGAATCAGGGATCTTCGGTTTGTCCTCCACTTCAAAGGAATCCAGTTGGTTCAGTCTTCCCTTTGCCACTCCCAGAGTAGGTCGGGTCGGATTGATGGGAGAGTGATCAATATCATTGAGAGATAGCTGTCGTCCCATCAATGATGACAACTTCCTGTCCACATGTGATGAATTGTCACGATTATCGGAGGTTACTGAAATGCTTCGTCCGAAGGTAGATGCAGGGTTCCATTGGAAAGAAGATTCTGAATGGATCACGACACGTTCAGACATCCTCCTTCCTCCGTGACGCACACTGCTTGGTGAAGGAATTCCAGAAAGTGTCAGAGAAATTGGTTTTTCCACCAACTTGACCAGTTGCGTGGTTCTTGTCTCGTCTGGCACAATTCGGAGCACTTCGGACCCTTTGGAAATAAAATCCGCCATGCTCGTGTACCCAAACTTTTCGGGGAGAATATTGAAACCATACTTCCGGGCAAAGACCTCAGGAAACTGACTCAGTGGTATACCATTCGGATAAGACACCATGAGTCGTTTTAACTTCCCCTGCAGATCGAGAGGGACTGGTTTAACATCAGTCTTTCTTTCTCGCCCTGTAGTTGGACGGACGAGGTTTGATCCGCCTTGGATCTTCTGCCTTGCAACCATTCTCGATATGTGTTTCGTCTCTGTGGTCACCACAGGGACTACCACGATGTCTCCCTTGTACTTGGTGAAGCGGACCGTGTCGGGTATGGCTTTGAGAAAATCGTTGAAGCTGTAGAACCCGTACTGCCTGTAGTTGCACTCTCGTCCGATCATCTTGATGTAGTCTTTCCATAGCTGGCTGGTCGTGAGTCCGTACTTCACGGATTGCAGAAGAGCACGTATTTCTTTCTTCTCTCTGTGTAGATCGCTCATCGTTGAAACAACTTGATCACTGGCAGATGTGAGAAACAGAGTGCGACCATAGACTATAAACCCTATGGTGCGACCTTCACGTATGCGGTACACAGATATCGGAGATAGCAGCTAACTGACACTATGCTGACGCTAACTGACTAAAGCTTCGGTCGAATCTGATACATGGGCGGCTAAAGACGGCTGCAGTAGTCACTGTGCTTGTGGTAGAATAAAAAATGCTCATTAGTAGAGAAATTGTACACTCGGAGACACGGGGAGTTATCGTGGAACCATAGACCCTAGAATTCTATGGTGTATGGTGGAACCTAACACATGGTCGCTAGTCTGCCATCCAATCAGTCCCGCGCCAATGGCGGATAGAGGATAACCCTGTCGTTAGGCTCGAGCTGCCCAAATGGCGGCACGGGGACGGACACGCCCCTTGGATACACTATTTACGTGTTTTGCAAGGACCGAGATATGGCGGATTCTCTAGACTTTAATTGCTCGCGATTCGTTTAGTGAACGCATACATGTATCTGGGATCATTTCTGTACGTGTTAAAGATGACGTACCAAGAAAGGAAGAGTCTGTCGTTACATTTGACTGCGACTTTCCTCTATTTATTGACCTTGGGTGGAACGAGTGTGGGACAATGTCCAATCCCTTGTCTGTGCTCTCATCAATCTGTCCCCGTATACAGAACAGACTGTACCAGCACTGGCCTAGCATTTATACCGACAGATTCGTTAGCCCGAACCTACGAGCTGTAAGTCTCCACTGTCAGTTGTAAGTCTTCCTTGCAGGGTTTTGATGTACAGCTGATTTGGCTTGTGTATGTAGTTTGTCTGGAATCCTTTACTTCTTGAAAGTGTTTGATTTCTATTAGGCTCAACACGAATTTTATCCCCAGTGGATGTACTTCAATGACATTTTCATTCCACACACACACACACACACACACACACACACACACACACACACACAAACATGCATGTTTGTGTACATAACTACATGTTCTACTCCCAATCCAGAATCATGGATAGCAATAATGTCTCAGAATTATCCAACCTTCAAGTTTACCCCAACCTAACAATCTTGTGAGTTGTACCAGTAACTATTCCTAGTCTAAGACCATGCCTAAGATCATACTTGAGGGGCACATACGTATGTACATACATACCGATGTCAATGGTGTTGTATACATATGTCTCTTGTGTTCATAGCTCCATCAAGGACAACTACATATCTGCTATTGGAGTAGAGGCATTTGCCAATCTGACCATGTTGGAAATCCTGTGAGTTTGTGTATCTAATACCACGTATGTATATTACGTATATGCATGTGTATTAGTGTGAGTGTGTGTATGTTCTCAACATATTGTGAGTGTGTATGTTTGCTGTATACCTACATGACATAGTACGTAATTGTCCATACAAACCCACACTTTCCAGGTCATGCATGTACATATGTATGTACATACGTATATACATATATATATATATACATTCTGTGTGGTTCATTGTGCAGTGAACTGGAAGGAAATCCTCTACAGTCACTTTCAGATCCCGTTTTTGAACATTTATCAGATTTGCAGGAATTGTGAGCTGAACTGTTTCCTTGTCTTTCATAGTGCTTTTTACCCCTATCTATGATTCGTTTTTTTGTAGGAATTTGAGAAGCACGGAGCTCCACACTCTTCATGAGAGTGTCTTCACTGGACTCTCACAGCTAACTACACTGTACGAATATGCATAATTCCATATGTACAAGCATACGTACATACATGTACATTGGGAGTGTGTTTGTGTGGGTGTGGCTGTGTTTATTGTACATTACTCTCCTCCTCCACCACTATCTCTCATTCATGCAGTTCACTTGGTTCCAATAATCTGGAGACATTGTCCAGCAACACTTTCTCGTCCACAGGAGAGCTGTCTTCAATGTCAGTAAATCATATATGTGTATGTACATAGTTATATGTATATAATGCTTGGTATACTGAGTGGTTGTACGTGGGATGTACCTATATCGGGCTATAAATGCTATATTTCAACTTGTGACTCACAGATCGCTGGAAGGGAATGATATTAGAAATTTACCAGAGGACCTCTTCACCCCTCTTCCATCAACTTACAGCGTGTAAGTTTCCTGTGTTGTGATACAGAGTCACTGGAACATGGCTGCCATGTGCACGATAACGTCTACTGTAGTGTATGTTGAGTGTCATGCCTCCCCACCCACCCCTTCTGGCCAGCATTTTTCCTGCCCTTTGAAGGTGCAAAATTCCAGAAGGTACACCCAAAGATGTTAAATCCTATAGAAACACCCTAGGTACCTAGCACCTCTGAAGGTGCTTGATCCCACAATTTGGTATATACATACATATGTACTTCTTTACCACTCACAACATGACACTCATACATACATAGGTACCTGCATTTATGATGTACACATGTACATCTGCCCTTTAGTTGAATATTTCACTCTTCACCTCAACTAAATGAGACCCTACATGTACTTATATACTGTGTATGTACATATTGGGTACTTGTACATATGGTCACTTCTGTGCGAAACATTTCTCTCATTTTTACAGGGATCTTGCGGACAATCCACTAAGCTGTGACTGTGAACTGCAGTGGCTGTACAACATAACATTGAATAGGTCTTCAGTGCTGACAAGCCCTGCAAACACTCTGTGCAGGTGGCCAGACCACCTCAGAAATAGGCAGCTCACCTCATTGTCTGTAGAAGACTTTCTATGCTGTAAGTAATGGACACATGTATGTATGTATATCCATACACAGTACATATGATATCAGTGTGAGTGGGGCATATACATACATACTTGTTGTATTAAGGGACATTCATGAGGTCTGTTTTATTTTTTCCACAGTTAGGTGGAATTTGCATCACACAAACACACACACACACACACACACACACACACACACACACACACACACACACACACACACACGTCATTGGACTCATAGACTTGTGGAATGGTTGTTTTAATGTAAAATTCACCACTTTTCTCCCTACTCCACATTGTGCAGTTGGTCCCACTCTTGTGGATGGTCCTATCGATCAAACCGTTCTCACCAGAGACAAGACTGTCATTGCATGCAATGTAACAGCCCAACCACGACCCCTGGTCAAATGGTTCAAAGGGGGTAGTGTCCTCATTCAGTCAGACGGCTATGTGAATAGCAGTTTTGGTGGGAGTAGCCTCTTCAATAGGTTGTCTGTACTAGCGGATGGATCATTGGAAATAGCAGATACCATGCATGGGGATGAAGGGGAGTATTACTGCATGGTTGGGAACAGATACGGGGATATTACAAGCAATGCCTCATATTTGACTGTTCTTGGTGAGTGTGTGTGTGTGTGTGTGTGCGTGTGTGCGTGTGTGTGTGTGTGTGTGTGTGTGTGTGTGTGTGTGCATGCGTGCACTTGTGCGCATATGCATATATGTAGTTTATACAGATACACATGTATACGTATATTAACATGTGTTTTTCCTTGTAATTATGATATCCCCAGGCTTTTCACTCCATGTGTATGTATGTTATGACTGCATATACGTACATACGTATGCACAAAAGTTTTCTGCCTCTTTCATCAGAATCAACATGCTTCAATGGACAAAGAGATAACCATGAGACCGACATTGACTGTGGAGGGACATACTGTGATCAGTGCAATATATCCCAGGTACTTACCTGCATATGTACGTACATACGTAGATTCAACTAGATTGTACTGGTAAGTATTATTGTGCATACTAATGCATACATATATGTACATATGTACATATGTGTATGCAGTATGTACTGTATTTGTAAGTAGTCCATGATAGGTGATACATAAATTTGTTTGTATGTGTTATGTATGTACGTACGTACGTATATACAGCATACAATCCACAGGATGTACATACTGTAAGGGTCCACTATTTGTTGGGTTTGTACACATATAGTATGTACGTAGGATGCCAGCACAACCTCAATAATACAACATCTAAAACACTAGTACAGACTATACTGTGAACAAAATCCATAAATCTGACCATATTTGTGATCTGAGGGCTGGCACGGCATTTAACCTAAGGGTGAAGGACCAGCAGGTTTTCTCACTCGATGTACAGGTGTGAATTGTCAATACATATGCACAGTACATAGTAATGGAAAGCTGTTTTGTAGTTACAATTGCTATGTCTGTATGTAGGTACGTACGCACACACGTGTATGTGTGTGTGTGTGTGTGTGTGTGTGTGTGTTCGTATATGTGTATGTGTCCTCAAGTGTTGTCAGTTGCTCAGAGATCATCCCTCTCCCGGCTGGTCTGTCTGCAGAGCTGTAACCAGGACTCAGATTGCAGTGGAGATCTGGTCTGCCTCTACTACCATCAGCTACCCTCAAACCTACTGTACATCAGTCCAGAGAACATACGAGCATACACATGTGGTGAGTACTGTAATATATACAATATACGTACGTACATGTTTGTGTGTATGTATGTGTACACATACGTATACGTACATATGTATACAGGTTGTATTAATATTTATGTTTGTTCTTAGTATTGTGTTACATGCATACTTGTGTGCATATGTTTGTGTTTGTTTATATGTTTCCTTTGGTGTACTTTGTGTAGACCTGGACCATGTGCCACAGACCCTGCTTGAAGAGCGATTACAGGTCAGATGTGTGTATACCGTAGGGTGGAAAAATTTCGCGAGGAGAAATTTTCGCTATTTTCGCGAATGGCTCAAATTCGCGAAATTTTAAGCGCAAAAATTTGTTTGCGCGAAATTTGCCCTGAGAGCAGATCTTATAGATATGATATCCCCTCACGGAATGTAGAATCGAAAACGTTCCTCCTACCATAGGATCCTACCGATCGCCACAGTACCGTTGTCACCGTGATCAGCCATTTAACGATACACGTGAACGACTATGATGTCAATGAACAGAGAAAACGTGAAAAAACGCGCAATCACAGGCAGCGAGTCGTGAAATTAAAACCACAAAAATGCATTTTCAGTGTGAATTCGCGAAATTTTCCCTCCCTACGGTATTACGCATATGTACGTACATAGTGGAGGTTATTGACTTCTCGTGCGCATCCACACACACGTGCACACACACACACACACACACGTGCATTAAAGTACACACATACTAGACATGGTTTTCACAAGTACATGGATGCACATTAAATACACACATTCCATCATCGTTGGTATATATTTTACCCACAGGCATCTCTACTTGAGGTTGGGTACCCTGTCACTATGAATGAGACACTTCAAGTGATATTGGACAATATTAGATCATTTTTGAGCTCAGAACTTGATGTACGTAAGATTGTGTTATTTATAGCAAATTTGAGAATGTCTGTTGTCTCTGTTCCAGTCACTCTTCCCCCCAGTGTACATGATTGGTCCATCGTTGTGATTCGGTCTTTTAGATTCCTTTTCTCTCACTGAGTAACGTGAACATGAAGACAATTGCAAGGAAGCGTGATCCTTTAGTACAGGTGTGTGTGTGTGTGTGTGTGTGTGTGTGTGTGTGTGTGTGTGTGTGTGTGTGTGTGTGTGTGTGTGTGTGTGTGTGTGTGTGTGTGTGTGTGTGTGTGTGTACATCCATATTGTACATAATCTCTTTCCCCTGCTTGCAGCTATGGTTTGATATTCAGCGAAGCAAACAAGGTGAAGATGCGGTCTCCTCTCTCACACGCCAACTAAACAAAGGTGTTCTTCTTGGAACACTTAAAATATATACATCCCTGTCAGATAATGTGTACCGCGTACGGCTGAATGTGTAGACACAAATGTTTTGTATGTATGTTTTTACTTTTTACATCTACTGTTCTGTGTACATATGCATGTGTGTACTACGTACCTACGTATGTGTGTTTCATGTCAAATCAATGTCTACATGTAATAATACTACCACGTATGTGCGTACACTGATTCAATATTGTGACCAAATAAGGAATTGTTGTCATATGTAACCATAGATACTACGATGATGTAACACACAACAGCTGTAGCAAATATACACTTGTATAATATGACAATATGGGCATCAATGATTGTGATTTTCGAAAACTAAAAGTAAAATTCAGTCAATTTAAAGAACATTTACGAATGTTGGTTGTGTCTTGCAATATACTGTGATATTACAGGGGTTCAACCCCCATCCTATAACTGTTCTTGATGTATATGTAGACTGTGCACTATCCTGGCTCAAGGTACATACATATGTATTCTGATGATGTTGAATTGCAACCAAGGAACCCATTATTCGGTCTTAATGACAGTCTAATAGGTACTTTCCTAAATAGTATACGTCCTGTGTATTTGCCATTCAACTAAACTCACTTTGTCACATTAAAGGACTTGTTCCCCATTCAATGAAGCCATGATGGGCAACTTGAATGTATACACTGGATGTTCTTAACTTGATGGGAATTCATTGCGATTCAGTTAATTTCATTATAATACATCCATATATACACCAGGTATATTCAGTATATTGTATAGGATAATAATACATCTTGACACATACGCCAGGCAGGTATACACACAAATACATATGAAGTAACACTGAAGCCCCACACATGCACACAATGATACGTATGTAGGTGTATAGATTCTAGCTATTTTTTTCTTGTGATACAGTTTGTTTTCTTCTTTCTTTAAGTTCCCTGACTCGTTCATCATCCAGGTTTACCCGAAAGAACTGCTTGAGTTTATCATTCTTCCACGCTCGCAACTACAAACAGTGGATATTAGCACACTGCACAGTTACGAGTATACAGAGAATTCCTGTTAATCTACCACCACTTCATCTGCCAAATCTTTCTGTCCATCACAATTTCCCAATACACAGTGCAACTTGCTTAGTAAGTATCTAGGTTGGTACAGACTCCTGGTTAGGGGTGTACTTCACTCAGTCCCTAGCTCATGTGGACAATGTAATTATTAATTTTAGAGAGATAATAATGAGTAGACTTTGAAATTAGGTGATAGTGAGAATGCAATCGTACTCATATACACTATGTCAACCAGTACTGAAAGTAAGTACACTGTTTTACCTCTGATAAGACGTACAGATTTGGTCAATGTACTTAACAAGCATGTTTGACTCCACAATGGTATATGTGTACACTATAACAATAGGGTAAACATATCCAATGTAGTACACTACAGATCATAACATCCACAACACACTATCTGACCACATGACAACCTCAGCATACTGTAGAATATGTTCCTTGACAATACTACACAGTACTACACAGTGCTACACACAGTACACAGTACTACACAGTGCTACACAGTGCTACACAGTGCTACACAGTGCTACACAGTACTACACACAATACACAGTACTACACAGTAATACACAGTAATCAACATTACTACACAGTAACCAACATTACTACACAGTGCTACACAGTACTATATACGTATACATATACATACGTATGCATACATACAATTACTCAGAAGTGAAGAACTCACTGAAGTGAAACAGTGCCTCTGGTCACCAAAGTCGTGTTCAAATGCCATGTAGTATGCCACACCTGCACACAAAACATGAGCCCGCCAGCTTCACCGTGACATACACACAGTGCAGTGAACACCCACCCACCCTACTATACCATTTCAATACAACACACCTACATATGTAGTATACACTGGCACCCGTGCTGAAGATCATTGTGTGATGTTTGTTCACCACTACCATGTATGGTCTGTACAGTAGAACCTCGCTATTGAGACCAACTACAGGACCAGTTGAACTACAGTAGAACCTCACAATTGACGCCACATATGGGACCAGTTGAAGTACAGTAGAACCTCACAATTGATGCCACACATGGGACCAGTTGAAGTACAGTAGAAATTAACAATTGATGCTAAATATGGGACGAGTTGAAGTACAGTAGAACCTAGCAAATGGATCCAAGTTATCTTACGGACTAACCTATTGTAACAACGAAAGTAAATAATTTGAATTGTCGTTGTCTTCTACTGAATACAATGGGTTTGGCTAATTCCCTTTTCTCCGCTTCCGAAGGGATAACAGGTTTTTTGAAAAGATTGCTGTATGGGTTGGAATTAGGTGGTTCGCCGGCCATTTTTATTGCTACGGGTTTTTCCCTCCCGTGCACTCAGTGCCCCTTGGACATTTTGCCCTTCTGCGAGTCACTCACTCATTGAGACATGGGAAATGAACAGGCGAAAGGAAATTTTCATGGCTACCCCGAGGGTATTGCCACAATGGATCAGAAGCTTCAGGAGAAGTTCTCCAAAGGAATTCAATTCAACAGTGAGCTTGTTTGATCATGGCTGTTGACTGGCTCATATTTTCTGTGATATTTGCATAATTTCTGGTAACGAGTTGTCTCAGATAAGGTTTCGTCACTGTATCGTGTTATGCAGAACGTGGTATGCGTACCCAGGGGGAATGCAACTGTATTCTCCCTGATTGAGTGATGGTATACGTACAATTGTAAAACGCCCCAATATTCGCACAAGCCTTCACTGGGAGTGGATGCTCTTCCACTCACCATTGCTAGTCAAGCTTTATGCTCACTATAATTTCAATGGTTTCCATCACATCCATTGTATCCATCATCCAAATCATCAAACTCATAAGTGTCATCATCAATATCACCCTCACCATCATCACCAACATATTCACCCTCACCATCATCACCAACATCATCACCCTAGCCATCCTTACCCTCACCATCATCACCAGCATCAACACCCTCACCATCATCACCAGCATCATTATCCTCACCATCATCACCAGCATCGTTACCCTCACCATCATCACCCTCACCATCATCACCAGCATCATCATCACCAGCTTCACCACCCTCACCATCATCACCAGCATCACCACCCTAGCCATTAGCATTAACATCTTTGAAATTTCAGCCCCATTGATCCTGGTGTGTGCCTACACTGTCCTTTGCAGTGAAGATTGTGATCAGGGGAGAGAGGAACAGCGGGAAGACTGCGCTGTTCCAGCGACTACAGGGAGGGAAATTCCTGGAGGCCTACATACCTACTGAGGAGATACAGGTACAGTGTGCCCAACTATGTGCGTATGTGTAACCGTCGTGTTGGAGTATCTATGGTGTAGTGAAGGCATCTGTAGCAGGTGTGTGTCCTGGTGTATGTCCTGGTGTACGCCCTGGTGTATGTCCTGATGTATGTCCTGGTGTATGTCCTGGTGTATGTCCTGGTGTATGTCCTGGTGTATGTCCTGGTGTGTGTCCTGGTGTATGTCCTGTTGTATGCCCTGGTGTATGTCCTGGTGTATGTTCCGGTTTGCATTTGTCCTAGTTGGCATCACTGACTGTATAGCGGGAAATATTGGCAAATTAGCAATTTAAAGAACTAACTGGTAATCTATTTTCTGTCAAAACGTTACACATTTGTTGTTTTCTAGTATTAGGTGGCCAATTCATTCAGAAATTCGATATCCTTATACACAGCTGTCCATTGCGACCTCCATTTTACTTCAAGCACGGGAACAATGTTTGTGTTGGTGGGGAGTTGGTGATGAAAGTGACTGTAAAATCTGTCTAATTTTCAAAATAAAAACTGCTAACATGAACAGTTGTGTGGTCTCACCGGTGTGAGAATGGAGCTTATAGCATTACCACTGGTGCAGTATGAAAGGAGAATTGGGAGGGCTGGTTGCTGTGGTGGCTTCGTGGCTCCGTGGTTATGGCGGCTACAGTCAGACACCCTGGGTTTAAGTCCCGAAGTTGCCAGTTTTTCTCTTTTCTCTTTTCTCCCCGAGGAGGTTTGGCTCCATTGATGCTCCTATAATGAACTGTGAGAATTCGCCAAGTATAATTCCCACTAGTATTTTACACTATACAGTAAGTAGCATGTAATATATATATATATATAATATGGTACACACATAAGTACACACATGCACTCTATTAATACAATGTACATATGTATGTATGTCTGTGGTATGCCAACATTAACTGTGAGTTGTACTTGTGTGCTAAGTACTGTATACCACCCGAAGTGTTATTCAAGGTACAGTGTTACTTGGTGTTCTTCTCGCAGAAACAACTATTGAAACGATTTCGTGTGCTTAGAATAACAGGTGGTATTTGTAGTTTATCTAATTAGTCATTCGGACTAGTACAAATTGCCTTTGTAGGTCTTTGTATGTCCATGTAGAGTAGTAAGGTGAGCTAGATCCCATTCAGTTGTTTCCATGATCTTACACAATCCTACAAAAACATGCAAAGTCCTACAAAATCCTACATAATCCCGCACAATCCTACACTATCCTACACAATCCTACACAATCCCACAAAATCCCACACAATCCCACAAAATCCTACACAATCCTACAAAATACCACACAATCCCACACAATCCCACACAATCCTACACAATCCTACACAATCCTACAAAATACCACACAATCCCACACAATCCCACACAATCCCACACAATCCTACACAATCCTACACAATCCTACACAATCCTACACAATTCTACACAATTCTACACAATCCCACACAATCCTACACAATCCTACACAATCCTACACAATCCTACACAATCCTACACAATCCTACACAATCCTACACAATCCTACACAATCCTACACAATCCTACACAATTCTACACAATTCTACACAATATTGACAGTTCTACACAGCCTTACCCTGCAGTACCGCATAGTATGCGGGTGTCTTACACAGCAGTGATATACAGATCCCTCAAAGACTGAATTAAGTCCATGTGGCGAACACTCACTGATTCCTGTTGTGATAATAGTCATGACATTGATTGTCAATTGAACAGTTGCTGTTGTCTGATGGAAGTGCATTATGGGATGGAATATGACTGCTTCTTGTAGTGTGTTGTGATTCTGGGATGGAATATGATAGCTTCTTGTAGTGTGTGTTGTGATTTCTTCCTATTTCTATACCCTAGGTTGGAACCATCATTTGGGGATATAAAGGTATGTACACATGCAGATATTGCATGGTGACTGGTGTCTGGATGCAGTGATTGTGCTGTCAGTATGTGTCAGTGATAGTGGAGCTTATATGCATATTTCTACTTTTGAATGTAACTGCATAATGTGTGTACATGTGTGTGTATATACGTGTGTTTGTGTTTGCTTGTTTTTGTTTATGTGTATGTGTTTTCTTGTATTCTTTGGTTTTGTTTGTGTATGTGTGTTTGTTTGTGTTTTTCTTGTGTTTGTGTGTGTGAACACCTGTGCCATGTATTCTCAATCTCTGTTTTTGAAATTTTGTGAACATCTCCACATGGTAGAGATACGTATGTGGCACACACATACGTAGGTGGCACACACATACGTACGTGGCACACACGTATGTACGTACGTACGTATACGTAT
Source organism: Chondrilla cf. caribensis (assembly GCA_964020155.1). Classification (NCBI taxonomy): domain Eukaryota; kingdom Metazoa; phylum Porifera; class Demospongiae; order Chondrillida; family Chondrillidae; genus Chondrilla; species Chondrilla cf. caribensis. The sequence goes on from OZ026563.1 coordinate 3,935,022, forward strand.
TTCCTGAGTGTTAGTGATTTTATTTGTACGTATCCAACCTATAGCACATGTAGGCTGTATTGGAGCAACTCCTGTGGTTGACTGCATTTGTATTTTGACACTTGTTGCTTTCGTCACACCACTAGCTATTGTATTTCATGCTAATCAGTCAGGGATCATATCAGGAGGGCCACACTAGTAAGGCCACTACATTTTGCCGGGATCACAGCCAGGGGCAATTTGCTGATTTTGTGTAACCTTCATTGCACACTTGTGTGTGAAATTCCAACTGTTTTGAATTACTTAATGTGGCCCTATTTAGGACCAGGGGCTACACATATATATGTACAATGTATGTGCTAAAAATTAATTGGATTTCCCTGGAGAAAAGTGGACATTTCTCAAAATACCACAAAACCTTCCACTCTCCCACTATCTATGCATACAGTACATCTGTGTCTCATGAAACGGGCCCATGTGTGAGAAAGTATGTCTTGTGTTGATGTTGGACTGACAAATATGTATGTGGTAGCTGTTAACCTGATATGGTGGGCCATTTCACTCGGTCTCGCGTCGTTTAGTGACATCTGTAGCAGGTGTATGTCCTTGTGTATGTCCTGATGTATGTCCTGGTGTGTGTCCTGGTGTATGTCCTGGTGTATGTCCTGGTGTATGTCCTGGTGTATGTCCTGGTGTATGTCCTGGTGTATGTCCTGGTGTATGTCCTGGTGTATGTCCTGTTGTATGTCCTGGTGTGTGTCCTGGTGTGTGCCTATACTAGGTCTCGTATTGTTTAGTGTGAAACAGAAGAGGTTTTATCTTTTCTTAGGATTTTACTCACTGCCAGAGACAAACTCGTCACTAGTACATCACAGAATGTATCTGTTGTATCTGTACATATGTGTACATGAATGTACATGTATGCAGTAGAAACATGTACAGATCAGTGCATGTACAGATCCAGTATGTTATATACAGTCTGCTCGTATCCATGAAGACAGTACATACGAATGCATGCACTGTAGAATGGTTTCCTGGCATGCATGCACATGTGTCCAAACAGTACACATGTGATTATACAAACCGTGCGTATACCTATGTCCAGACATAGTACACATGCATGCATACACAGTGAAAAGCATTAATCCTGTACTTACGTACACCTGCATGTGTCCAGACAAGTGTACGTCGATGCATGCACGATCAAGAACATCATTCACATACGACATTTGGTCTTGTTGGCCTACATAACTGGTGAAGATACTTTTGTTCTTGTAGGACAGTGGAGTGTGGATCGTTTTGGTTATGTCTGTGTACTTTTAGCACATACTGTGCCATATTACTATACGTTCGTACCATATTTGACGTTTTTTGATGTTCTTTTCAATTTCACTCCCATCCAGGAACCAACGATAAAGTGAAAGTTGAAATATGGGATGTGGTGGATAAAGGTGGGGAGTAATTTGATCATTATGGGACACGTCATTTTTAAAGGGATGCTTATCACTTTTGTGAACCTGCGTTACAAGAATGCCAGCTCTCATGCACAGTGCCACTAGCACGACAGATGTACCTGACACCATCCCCCTCACATACCATACTTGTGCCTTATAGGTGCCCATTCATGGGTACAATGAACCGTATATCGCTTTAATAATGCCAAGTTGATTGGCAGGAGTGGGCAGCTACCTTTGGACTTTGAACTATGTTCTGGTAAACCAAGGTGTCCTAGTACACAGTTGTCCTAGTACCAAGGTGTCCTAGTACCAAGGTGTCCTAGTACCAAGGTGTCCTAATACCAAGGTGTCCTAGTACCAAGGTGTCCTAGTACCAAGGTGTCCTAGTAACAAGGTGTCCTAGTACCAAGGTGTTCTAGTAACAAAGTGTCCTAGTAGAAAGGTATCCAAAGTGTCCTTATTTGAAGATTTAGAACACACAGTGATATTTTACAGCATGTTATCATCTCATTGGTTGGAGTATCTAAATATTACTGTAGATTTCTGTTCAGCTGAAGGTTCCACTGTGCTGTAGTGAATTCTTTATAACCCAACTGGTTTCCCTGCTGTCACCAGGTTGTGTATTGTGTGTGTGTTATGCTGTAGATTCCACACACGTCTCCTTTGTCAGGTGGAATGCTGTTCCCTAGGAACATGTTTTCAGCTGCATACTTTCCTCTTGGGCACTTCAGGCAAACCAAAGAAACGAACTTCATCGATTTTGAAGGGGTTTCAGAAGCCTCAGACTCCAAAAGAATCAGATGTGAGTGTTTGTTCAGTAGATCACATTAGACTCCACATGGCAGACCAGTTCCTGCCAACCCCCCATCCATTCAAACAAGTATCCTTCAATACATAACCCTCTGTTAGTCCTAGTCCACCAAGAAGGAGTCATCCCTCACTGAATGTGTGTGTCAAACTTGTATTCAATCGCAGCCAGGCCATGTATAGCATGTGTGCATGTATAGCATTTATAGCATGTGTGCATGTATTAGGAATATGATACTGAATGGTAACCCCAAGATCTACTCAGACACTTGGTTTAATGGAACAGTAGCTTACCATCCGTAATGTCCTATTTACTACTGTCAGTAGACCAAGTTCATTTACCAGAGTGTGATTTGTGCAATTATTATACTTTGAGGTTATATAGATATGCGTATTACATTACATAGATGTTAGTGTTGTGCATAGGTATGTGTTACACAAGTACAAGCTCATATGCATGTACTTCATTTGTACTTGACTTCTGAACATGTTTCACCTGAAAGAAGTGCTAATTACGTATGATAAGTAAGCCTCTAAGTGGCTCTAAAACATCTATTGCCATGGCTTCCTTTTCATCACCTTTTGGCATCCTATTCACTTATTACATGTTGCCATGACATTGTGTGTACCTTCACGTGTTGGCTTCCTGTTTACTTACTGTATGTTGCCAAGACACCCGTCAACTTATTGTACTGAATTCAATGTACGTACTGTATTTGGATGGCCCGTCTTACACACCACACCACCACATTGGAATACTCAACAATTCGACTTGTTACGTTAGTGCTTTTCAAAAGACCTCGTGAATCACCTTTCAATTATGAAAGCCACTGTTTTTCAATTTCAGCACTATGGCCTTTCCTATGATTTCATCTAAATTGTAGAAAAAACACCTACAGACACTACTTAGTTCAGAACACCTAGTGATTAGCAGTCTTTGAAGTCAACAACTGATTCAAATTCATGTCAGTGATGTCTCCATACACGGGGGGGTTGGCCGATGTGGACACTCCTCACAGTTCAATATCGGCCACGTACGAAGGTACCCCTTTCCACCCCACCCCATTGCTCTAGTTATCCACATGTAATGTTAGTTGTTTTGGAGGGCAATCTACATGATCCCCTCCTGTCACCTTGTGTGTTTCTTGTTCGTACAACATTGCGTACAGCGCTAGAGTACTCTTATTGTCCTGCCAACAGGAATCCCTGCCTTTGGACGCCGCATTTCTGGACGTCTACAAGAACACACATGGTGTCATCTTCATATTCGACATGTGCAAGAAATGGTAAGGTTGCCAAGTTTTTATTAGGGTAGACACCCTCATGTTGGTGTGCACACGTGTACCACTTATCCTGTAGCTTGTACACGGTACACACAGCGGGAGGGAAAAATACATTTCCAACTGAACTGTGCTGCTGTTATTACATGGTGTAGAACATTTTTGGGGTTCAACTAGCAGGTTGTTACATATGTGTACTCTTGCACACTCTGGGGGGGGGGAGGGGGGCAGGAAGTAACTTTAACTGCAACACGTAGTGGTGTTGGACTGTTGTTGTTGTTGTCGGCATAATTGTAATTATTGAGATATTTGAAGTGGACGATGGTCGCATTGGTATGTATGAAATTTAGTATTGCAATTGGAACACAACTAATATCGGCTAATTGTACCTATACGATATTCCAGTCACATGAGAACCACTAGTACTTCTATAGGTTGTATAAACAGCTCGTTTGCTGTTATTTTAGCAAATATTTTCTATTGAAAAACTTTGATGGCCTTATTGTCTACAACTCAATAGTCGTGACATTTGCAAAATTCACAAGAACCATTATCCTGTGTGGAATTCAGGATATCACTCAACAGTACTGTATGTAGTGATGTACACACAGCGTAACTTGCTTGGTGAATACCCTGGTTAGGTTGAACAGCTAGGTGCTACCCCACATGGTTTTATCTCATGTACACAATGTCAACCTGTACTGATAGTAAGCGCAGTGTATGTACCTCTGATAAGAAGAACAGACTGTGTGACGTGTCTTCCAAGGTGCTTACTCAGCAAGTTGGACTGTGTTTGTACGTGTCTAATCCCCCCTATCTGACGAACTCATGTTTTGCATGTAATGTACTAATGTGTACTATAAAACCTTGATAACCAACAACCTCTGTAATCTGACCGCATATTATGTGTGCAGTCATGCAGACTCTACTATGGAACCTTGATAATCTGACAGCCTTTCTAATCTAACCACATCTTTGGTATGCAGTCATCATAATAGACTGTACTATGGAAACTTGATACTCTGACATGTTACTGATTGCTGATTCAGTGTTGGATTACCAAGGTCCCACTGTGCTGTGTAGAGTCCTATAGAGTTGACCTGTGACATCATACATCTGTATGTGCTGCATGCCTGCGTAGGACCTGGCAGTATATTGAACGGGAGGTGCCGGCTGTACCTTATCACATACCGATCATCATTATTGTGAGTTGAATGTGTGGTGTTGTGTACAGTGTGAACCCCTGGTGTGTTAGGACATGTACGTATACCTGCACACACGCACATACACATACACACACGCGTGCGTGCGTGCGCGCGCACACACACACACACACACACACACACACACACACACACACACACACACACACACTCATTCTTCTCAATATGTTCCCCTCTGAATTGAAGGGTAATTTTCGTGATATGGAAAGTCATCGTACCACATTAACTGATGAAGCTCTTGGATTCATAGAATACCTTGAACGGTGAGCTTCTGATGGTGCTCAGCATTCCTTCCTGTTAAACCTAATGTCTCCTTCTGTCAAGCTATGCCACTTTTAAGGATTCTGTTTACCTGAATCACTATTCTATTTCAACTCACAGCCCTACAACTCAGAACCCAATGGTTATATCCTGCACTGTTACGTTTACATTCTTATGCCCCATTCAATGTATTGTGTGCATTACACATCCTTTGATTGTGCCGCCCTACCACACCCAACTTGACCGTGATCAGCTACCTCAGGGGCGGTATTTCAGTGAAGAAGTGACTTTTTACCTTACAATTACGATGAAATTGTATGACATTACAATGTGGTGTCTTTCTGGTACTACCACACCTGCCACCACCCAACACACCACACACCACACACATCCACCTCACCCAGCACACCACACACCACACACATCCACCTCACCCAACACACCACACTCCACACACATCCACCTCACCCAACACACCACACTCCACACACTTCCACCTCATCCAACACACCACACAATCCACCTCACCCAACACACCACACTCCACACACATCCACCTCACCCAACACACCACACACATCCACCTCATCCAACACACCACACACATCCACCTCATCCAACACTCCACACACATCCACCTCATCCAACACACCACACACATCCACCTCATCCAACACTCCACACACATCCACCTCATCCAACACACCACACACATCCACCTCATCCAACACTCCACACACATCCACCTCACCCAACACACCACACACATTCCTTCACACATACGTATCAACCCCATCCCGCACACAGCACATTCCACACACATCCACACCCCACACACATCCACACCCCACACACATCCACACCCCACACACATCCACACCCCTCCACACATATCCACCTCATCCCACACACCCTCCTTCCCCGATACGCACGTACACGATCCCCTTCCTCCACACATGCACACGTAACACACAATGCACGGCTTGTGAGGATCTTCTCCCCTGCAGACCTGAAGGATCTGCCAACGTTCGTTACTGTGAGACTTCCATGAAGGACTGCTTTGGACTCTCCTACCTGCACAAGTTCTTCAGCATTCCTTTCCTTCAGATGCAGGTGTGTTGAGGAACTGTATGCAGTGTGTTTGGTGATGTGTATCAATACATGATTGTATTCACTGTGTATGTACAGTACACACACACACACACACACACACACACACACACACACACACACACGCACACACACACACACACACACACACACACACACACACACACACACACACACACACACACACACACACACACACACACACACACACACACACACACACTGTTCTGTTACGTCTCCTGTTACTTACTGTATATCCAGATGGTGTTCTCCTCTTTCCAACTCGTGCATGCACACACAGCATACTTATCAGGAACTTAAACTTTGTGCATATTCCCATGCAATCTTATTCAAACAGATTTGTACCTAATCATCTGAACGACCTCAATAATACATACATATGTATGTACATGCCCATGATGTCAATCACAATTTTGAGTGCATTTCCGTGTTAAATTGCACACTTGCGCACACCACACACATTGTTGTCATTCTTCATTCTATCCTTAGCAAGAAGTCCTACTGCAACAGCTCCAAGAAAACCGCCTACAGATGCAGGTTGGCACTGTGTGTGTGTGTGTGTGTGTGTGTGTGTGTGTGTGTGTGTGTGTGTGTGTGTGTGCAGGTGTGAACTGTCAATGATGTATCAGCTGTTCCTTTGTCCTCTGCGATCACTACTCGAGCATTCCAGTTGTTCTAGCTGATGTATTTTGCACAATTACCGTATTTCTGTTTGTCCTCTCATCATCAGTGACTGGTAGTTAACTGTGTTCTTCTCCTGATACTAGCTCACTCTGGATGAGCTCGAATACAAAGCAGAATCCACAGACTTCAGTTATGTTCGGTGAGCCGAGTTATGTGGGATTACGACTGTTGGTCATGTAGCAGTCGTGTGACATCGTGGAATGACGACTGTCACATGATAATCATGTGATATTGAGATAATGAGGTCCTATCATGTGATAGTCATGTGATATTGTTCGAGGTGATCATGATAATCATGCAGTAATGTGGGAAATGACAACTTGTCATGTGATAGTCATGTGATTTCTATGCCTCTTCCTGTTTTGCACGAGACAAGATCATAGAAGTTGTGGCACATTTGTGCTACTCAGTGTAGTTAACCCTCTGGGTCAAACTGTGTAGCACAGAGATCAATACTGGTGAAACTGAGGCTTAAGTGACCCTGAAAATGGAAGTTTTCAACTTCTCACTCAAAACAACATGTTCATTACTGGGTTTGTATTTTCAGAATCATGAATTAACATTTCCTATCATTTGACAGTCACACGTTTGGTATACTTGACAACTGTGTACTCTAAGTATCCATTTTGTTGGAAAGAGACATGTGACTGCCATGTGATTGTCATGTGTTTATACTTACATAACTCAATACTGTATCTGACATAGCTACACCGAACTGATCCAAAAACGGGCAAATGAGAAAAAAGAACAGATGTCACAAGTCTCCCCATCGACCACAGCTCCTGTGAAGGGCAAAGAAGAATCCGAAAAGGCCCAAAAACCTTCAAATGACAGTGTTATTCCAACTGTTGCATCACAAGGTGAGACCTCTAAGTTGCCAAGGTCCTGGGATGTGCTTGAAAAGGGTTAAAAACGAATTGTGTCAAACGAGGAATTGTCGTGTCGAGCTAACTAGATTAGCTTCCTCTACGTCAACACTCAGGAAGCACATGCTATTTGACCGAGCATACGGTATGTGACTGTGTTTGTATCTCCAAGAAACTGACGTCATTCTCATGGTGTTATTTTATCTAATGGAATGCCACTTAGCCTGACCTCGATATGTTGAGCATTCAATTGTATCCGAACATGTTGTACGATTTGTGAGTGACATAATAGCATAAGTGTGTTCGGGGATTAGGTGAAATGATTCATAAGGCAACCTTTTGTGTAATGTTTCCAAGAAGTGGGACTTGAGAGTATTCATCGATTGTAAACGTAGCCAGTGTGAATATCGGCTTGATTGCTGAACTGCCAGTGCTGGTTTCCTACACTGCATTGTTGTGTTCTATGTACCTACACTCGCTATTCACCACTGTGGTTCTGGTGCAGTTCTGTATGAAATTTAACACCGATTTGAGAAGGTCTCCTAAATCCGCTCTATTCAGCACAAACGCATACGTATAGTGTTATGCATATTAGGATACATTACAGATCTCACACCCACACATGTACACACACACACATACACACACACACACACACACACACACACACACACACACTTTTCAGAATTAGCTTCCGGGTGATGTACTGTAGTTTCAGTATGGATGTTATTGATGTAATTGCACAATTTGATTCAAAATGCAAAGACATACGGAATGATTGTCCACAGCTCTATTGATAAATCAATCACTCGATTTGATTAGCCATAAATGGATGACATGGTTGTGACTGTTTATAACTATGGCACAGTGGATGTCTTCTTTCACAATAACTTGAATGAGTGAAGTCAGTTTCAATGCAGTGAAGTGCTTTCACAGAAATAACTTCCCTTTCGTTCAGGTAAAACTGTTGCTGGAAAGAAAGGTGCTGTTGAGAGGGGATCACTGGTTGATTTCCTCCCAGAAGGCCATCTTGAGGAAGAATTTTTAGGTGATGATTCTGATCAAAAGGATGATGTGGATGGTGCCGAGGAAAGGTATGTGGATAGCGTTTGTGGATTGTTGAAGAAGTTTGCTATCAAATGAGAGTGTGCGTGCCTGTATAATATGGAGAACTCAAAGTGGCTTCTTATACATGTGCACGTGTGTACACACATGCACACAGACATGCACACACACACACACACACACACACACACACACACACACACACACACACACACACACACACACACACACACACACACACACACACACACACACACACACAAACATGCACATGAACACACACACACACACACACACACACACACACACACACACACACACACACACACACACACAAACATGCACATGAACACACACACACACACACACACACACACACACACACACACACACACACACACACACACACACACACACACACACACACACACACACACACACACACACACACATGCATGCATGCATGCATTGTTTTTCGATATGCACTCTCTCAGTGACAGCGATGACCAGGGGAATCCTTTAGTAGCAGGTGATGAAGACCTCGACTCAGATGAAGTAACCGAGGTGCAACCTCCTCCTACATCTACACCTCCAGTGGTCACCCAGGAAAGTGCCAAAGGGAAATTGAAGCAGGTGAAAGATATTCGTTTGACTGAGTCAGAAAGTGAAGAAAGCATGGAAGATGACAAGACTGAAGCACAAGTACCTCAAGCAAAGACAAGTACAAGTGGAGGTTTCTCCTTCGATATCCCATTCACATCCAAGGAAGTGTTGCAACCCGATGTTGCTACTCAGCCCAAGAAAACTGGAACCAGCAGCGGACTACTACTGTCTTTTGACACTGAAGAGAAGCTTGAGCTTGGCGAAGAACCTGTGTCCGAAGAAACAGTTGAAAAGGTGAAGAAAAAGAAGAAATCTTCAAAGAAATCCAGACACGAGAAAGAGAGGAGAACTGATCCAATGTTGCCTTCAGACAGTCTTGATGCTTGGCTCGGTGAGCCTGATGACCTTGATGAGAACAGTAAGGTGAGTCAGGTGACTGTCAAGTGATTGTCACATGCAATTGACTACAAGTGGAGCTACTGTGTGACATGCACTGCATAACACTTGATTGAGCAGAGAGCTTCTTGCAAAGTCCCTGGTCACGATAAACATCACCTAGGCTATAATATAGGCTGCTTTGAATGTGTCTTGTGGGTGGTCTTGTTGATCTGATGGAAAAAAGCTTTGCTTTAGAATGCAGGCTAACAGGTACGATTTCCGGAAATTACATCATGAATCGCACTTGTAGCTCATTGGAGAAGTGTCCTTGGTCTGATACAGCCAACTCTTTTAGTACCATCTCGTGACAACTGTGGAGATGTGTCAACCAGCAATAATGCATAATAATCAATATCAGCTCATTACCAGTGTAGTCTTGTCACTCAGCATTTCGGTGGTGTCACCACTATAGTGTGACAGTGTGACAGTGTGTGTGTGTGTGTGTGTGTGTGTGTGTGTGTGTGTGTGTGTGTGTGCACCAGTGTTGACTGATAGATCTCACCAGGCAGTCTGGTGCTGCATCAGTTGTAAGACATAGCACCAGACAACCTGATAGGCATTCCCTTCCACCCAAGGGTGACTTTGACTGTTAATGGAGTCTTTAAACCTGAATGTTGTTGTTAACTGCAACTTCAAACCTGTGTCTTGTTGCTACACAGGATGATGAGGTAAAGAAAAAGAAGAAGAAACCGAAGAGGGATGGAAAGACCAAGAAGAAGAGGACAAAGCAGGACTCCAAGACCGAAGAAGGCACTTTGGGTGACTATGATCTTCTGTGACGTATTTGTACATGTCAGCATAATATATTTTTGTCAGTTTAATTCGTGTACATTGATTTCTATGCATATAATTATATTACACTGTACGTGTTTGGCTCAATCTAAATACCACGCCAAGGACCATGAATATCATTATAAGACGTGCCCCGCCCAGGACGTGATAAGCGGATAGCGATGTACTGTATTATATAAAGCATTATTACTCGTAGGGTTTAGTTGTGGGCCGTACGCGCAGTATATATCATCAGTGGTTGGTACGTGCGGTCCTGCATACGTACAGTTTGTAGAAGATATGGGAGCTTCACTTCTTTCTAGTGTTAGTCTGTCGAATGTTGTTCCCTTCGTCTGCCTTGTGTTGGTCGTTTTATCGAAAACAGTTACTTGTGAACAAGATGATAATGCCAGTGATTTGAGAGACGAGTACTTCGACAAGTGTGTGTTAAACATCTCCAATTCAACTGAAGGTCGTCGCGGACAGGCCTGGTACAACTACACTCAGATAAACATACTGTCGTTAATACCCTGTACGCAAGGAAATCCTTCTGAATATAAAGATTGCGATTTCATAAACTACCTCCCTATCTTGGCAATGGTAGAGGACGAGATCAACGAAAATGACGATATCCTCAAAGGCTACCGTCTGAAACTATTTAACATCGATTCCGGGGTGAGTTTTGGTCTAGTTCATTCGTTCAAGCATAGATCCTCTCTAGCGTGATTTAGCTCATAACCTTTGTACTCTTTAGTACAGACATGTTGGTAGACAACTTTGTTGGCATGCCGTGCGCATACTAATCTGGCATACTTTCTATCATAGATCCTATATAAGTTATTTGTGTTTCCCTCACATCCACCGCAGTGCCATGGTGATCGTTCGAGTTTGAATTATTTCAAAGACGTGACTGATACGCTTTCGGGGAACGGTTCCGTCAAGCACATGATCATGGGCCCCGCTTGTACGGTTGCAACGGAGCCGGTAGCCGGACTGGGAAACTACATGAACATGTCTCAGGTCAGTAGCCCCTTTAGATCGTTTTCCGATTATTTGTACAGTGTGCATGCGGGTACCGTACGTACCTAGTGTCGATCGGTGCGAATATTTCAACACTTTACCAGCCTCACATAGCCAGCTTGATAGTGTAGCGCCTTTTCTCTATGGTGGTGGTGGTGGTGATGGTTGTATATACGGAGAGACTCACTAAACACACGCACAACAAATGGGGTAACTGGGCATCCAAGGCTTTAAGGACACTTTGATACGAGTTCATCTTGTGTTGTTCACTCCAAAGATGATCCATTTTACTGAAGTATGTGTTCAGTATACCACAGCAGTATCTATGAGCTCAGTTAGGATTTCTGTACTCCCAACACCAACCGTAATAGTAATATTATGCCAATGTATACTGCTGGGATGAAACTCTGCTGAAATGGTGGTCCCTTGGAGCTCATGTTATGTGGGCACTACTGTGTCATTACATTGGTGATTGTATAAAAACCTACTTTTGGTGTTCTTAACTCTATCATCTCACTACTATCCTCTACGTACATACATGCTAACTTTGAAATGCCAATTGGCATCCAGTTGTAGATTTTTATAATAACATAAGTCTTAGAATAGAAACCTGTATGAATTAGTATGCATTCAATATCATAGTGACAGTACGTACTGTACTCATAATCCAAATATGAATTATCATAATATAATATAAGGTATTGTGTAACACATGGAATAATGCAAATTTTGCTAGACTACCGTTTGCATGCTGAGTTTTGTGGGACTTTAGTTTGCAAATTTCACAACCAGCTGTGGAATTTCAAACCTTCATCAATAATATGACAATGCATTGCAGGGATTTGCCCATTTGCCAAAAGAAAACACTAATTGCAGTCAAGTTCTTGAAGTGTGAAATGCATATGTATGCACTCTATAAGAAAATTTGTTGGCTGGGGTATCCATTCTATTTTCTATTGGTATCAAATTCACTGAGATCAATCTTTTGATATGTTAGCAATTCACAGCTTTGTGTATGCCTTTCACACACCAATAGTCATCCTCCTAAAGGAACTTGCTCCGTGTATGTGTTGCTGTAGTGAATAGATAGTGTGGCTGTTCCCCACACGCAACACCTGCATCAGCTGAATTGTGAGTAATTTGATTCGGATTGTGTGAGAGATGTGTGCATGATGCATCATCTTTGAGATGGATAAAGCTAATACCTCCTAATACTGCGTATTCATGGATTGTGTAGGTACGTACTTATGCGATCTCATGATGAACACAGTGTGTGTGTGTGTGTGTATGTGTGTGTGTTTGTGTGTGTGTGTGTGTGTGTGTGTGTGTGTGTGTGTGTGTGTGTGTGTGTTTGTGTGTGTGTGTGAGTTACATACGTATATATATAATATGTACGTTGCATTGAGCAGCTGTGTATGAGTATTTTCTGATTTGGGATGGTACATTACCACTTAACAGTACGCATATGGGTGCAGTTACATACGTATATGTACATGGATGTTGATATGTCTGTCTGTCCCCAGTTGCTACCTGTGTATGTGCACAGTCTTTCTCTCTCTCCCCCTCTTCCCCACACTATGTATGTGTACAAGTTGCCATGTGAATATGTATAATACGGTATGTACGTACATACATAAAGTACATATAACATAATACATATTATATGCAGTATAATATGCATAATGCTTACAATTATACAGTATATACGTACATACGTATGTAAGTATGTAACATGTGATTACTCTATTGTATATTCAAGATATGAGTATACATACGTATATATAGTTATTTTGTATATGTGTACGTGTGTTTGCCGGAAGGCATATTATGTCTGATGTATTGGTGTCTGTTAGCTCATTATTATTCATTATGTGTGGGTATCATCCATAATACTTACTTGTGTACACTGAGTCAACTGTGTGTGTGTGTGTGTGTGTGTGTGTGTGTGTGTGTGTGTGTGTGTGTGTTCCTGTTTGTGTGTGGTGTATGAATGTGTGTGTGTGTGTGTGTGTGTGTGTGTGTGTGTGTGTGTGTGTGTGTGTGTGTGTGTGTGTGTGTGTTCCTGTTTGTGTGTGGTGTATGAATGTGTGTGTGTGTGTGTGTGTGTGTGTGTGTTCCTGTTTGTGTGTGGTGTATGAATGTGTGTGTGTGTGTGTGTGTGTGTGTGTGTGTGTGTGTGTGTGTGTGTGTCTGTGTGTGTGTGTGTGTGTGTGTGTGTGTGTGTGTGTGTGTGTGTGTGTGTTACTTTGTGTGTGTATGTATATGTGTGTGTGTGTGTGTGTGTGTGTGTGTGTGTGTGTGTGTGTGTGTGTGTGTGGTGTATGAATGTGTATGTGTGTACAAGTTGCCACAACTGTATACACATAAAATGCACATACATATAATACAATACACCTAATGTATATAAACATACATACATGTGTAGACTGTAGGTATGCATGTGTATGCATTCTACTGCCCTGGAGGCATGGCAATTCTTATGGCTACTCATTAATCTCATTAGCATTCCTTTTTCTGTATTGTAGTACTGATGAATTATAATTCCTGAAATGCTACTAAATATGTTAAGGACACTGCACCAGTCTGTACCTGTCTTGTGTGTGTGTGTGTGTGTTTGTTGGTGTATGGTTCAGCTTATCATCCCCTCCACTACACTATTGTTATACTACAAATAATTTGCCAGCAGAAGGCATTCCATATATACATAAACATACATACGTACCTACGTATGTGCTTATTTGCACAGGTAATTGCATTCATTCTCAGTTATTAACAAATCAGGAAATGAGAATATATGTGACATTGGCGATCAAATTGCATAATGTTGTCTTTGACTTCTTTGCATTTTTTTCAGTGATGTCCATACACCTCCCAAAGTGGTGTCCACTTGTGATCAATATTTACATACGTCAGTATAACAGTAGTTTTTCAAAAGTAATTCAAGTTTCCTGGGGTCATTGGTGGCCCACAAGTTGTAACATTGAACTACTGGTTAATCAGTATTACACTTCCATGCTACTAATGTACAAGATACATCCAGGTTCCCTGTAAGCACACATGCAAGTGTGTGATGACATTAATTCCACTCATTGTACATGTATGTAATACATGGAGATGCATGAGACCTGCCATACCGAATTCCCCCCCCCCCCCAAAAAAAAATACCCCCCCCCCTGAAACCACTTGGCCCTGTGACCCTAGCTGATTTCTCAACTAAATGGCTTAGTATGTAGATGCTCTGGTTGATACGTCCTTACACTTCACTCAGTCCCTAACTCATGTACACTACATACATACATACGTATGTCAACCATTACCGATGAGAATTATGGATTTGGTGTCCCTTTTGAGGTACTCACTGAACAAGTTGGCTTGTTGATCTCAAGTGAATACATACGTATGTACATATGTGTGTGTATCTACTATCATAATATCATTATTCTCCCCTCCAGGTCTCCTATACCGCCTCTGGTCCCCAGTTTGCTGTGGACCGAGACATATACTCTCGATTCTACACGATGCAGCCTTTAATCACTTTGTACAACGATGCGTATCTTGCTATCTTTAAAAAATACGAGTGGAAAAAAATTGCCATTATTCATCAGGTGGATCCCTTGTTTACAGAGGTGTGTGTTTGTGTACAGTTTTATAAGCTTGCTTGTTTGTTGTTCCTGATATGTAGATACGTATGTACCTATCTAATACCATAATACCAGTTTAGAGTGTCTATGATATCATCAATCTACTTTTGCCTGTTTCCATTTCAATTTTACCTTGATGTTTGTTTTGGCTGTGTTGAAAATTAATTTTGAACCTAGGAATTCACACTGTTGTGGGTTGTTATGTACTAGCTAAATTACCCGCCCTATGGGCGTATTCGTCCGTAAACGTGTCATGAAAATGGTGCCTTTCAAGTACGGCAGATAGTACGGTTTCGTTCAAATTCTAAAAAAGGCCTAAAACGAAACACCAACCCCCTTAGGACACTCCACGGGTGCTGCTGAGGAGGAATGGAGAGTTTGACGTCCATCGCATGCGAACTGAAGGAGGAGTTTGCGAACAAACAGAGAATCCTTGCATTATAGTATGATTGTACAGCTGGTAGGGACATGAGGCACTGTACAGCTGATGGTATCATCAGGTACTGTACAGCTGGTGGGGAACATCATTCTCTGTACAAGTGGGGAGAACCCTGTTGTTTGTGGTGTACTTAATTGAATGCCTATGGGTTGTTTGGAGAGGAAGCCCTGTATCTTGGCAACCCACATTGGGAGGAGTTTCAGGGGATGCCTTCTGTGCAAACAGGAAGACCTTTATGGCCATAGGGAAAATTGATTTAGTATGAAACCAATGCCTATATATGTAGATATAGATTACAATTTGTCTGTCAGTGGATGTTGCTGCTGTCTGTGAAGTAACTTGATAAGGATTCACTTGGTAATGTGTTGATGTAATAGGTGTGGACATCATTGGATAAGGATTTCAATTAGGACCTTCTAAGTACAGTCTCATGGTCACAATACCTATCCAACAATGGAGTTCTGTCTTGTGCATTCCAGTAATCCTGATGTCATAGTGGAAGGTCATACACTCCAAAAGTACCTAATTTTAGAAGGAACCTGTTGTGGGAGACAAGCACAAAACACATATCAATGAACTTGTGTGTGTGTGTGTGTGTGTGTGTGTGTGTGTGTATACATGCGTGCATGTGTGTGTGTGTGTGTGTGTGTGTGTGTGTGTGTGTGTGTGTGTGTGTGTGTACATGCGTGCATGTGTGTGTGTGTGTGCGTGTGTGTGTGTGTGTGTGTGTGTGTGTGTGTGTGTGTGTGTGTGTGTGTGTGTGTGTGTGTGTGACAACTTCACAAGTTGCCAAAATTATGTGTCATAATGTAATCAGTTGTTATCTCAAGTACTGTACTAAGTACAATGAGTAGGTTTGTGCACCTTGGACTTTCCTCCCTCCTTTTCAATTCACATGCACACATACGTAGTTTGTATTACACATCATTATGTACTATCAGTATGTCACAACAAGCAACATTAGTACACAAGAGATGTACATGTTTACTGCTTACATCAACTATGTGGTACACCACACATCGTGTGGTAGAGGGTAAACAGTATTATCGCACAGCAACTACATACTTTCACATATTACCCTAAAGGCTGAAATTTTCGTGGGACTTTTTATATTCGCGAATTTCGCAAATATGGGAAGCTCATGGAAATAAAATTGCGAAAAAGATTGCTAGAATACTGCCTTGAGCCAGTAACTTGGGATGTCATTGTTCCTCCTCGAGGACACACAAAAGTACTGTAAAGTAAGTAAAGAATGTGCCCAACCAGGGTTGCATCTTCGTACACTCCAACAGCGAACAGGTCTTCCCTGTTGTGTGTCCACGAATGCAACTCTTAAACTCGAACCTACAAGACATTACTGGCTTCCTTCTCAATGAAAAACAAAGAACCTAACTTGAACACACAGCGCGCTGAGCTAACGTGTGGAAATATGTAGGTAACTATATTTCATTGTTTTGTCTGTTTATATACCTATCTATCTTATTGTTACCATTTCTTTGATCTATTCATTAAAGGCCTAGTAGGCGTTAAATTCGTGAATGATGTTGGAGTCGTGAAACTACGTAAAAATGCAAAAAGTCTCAAATCCGTTGATTCGCGAAAATTACATCCTGTGAAAATTTCAGCCATTAGGGTATTATACAGTGGGTGCACCGAAGTAAAGCTTGCTCATCTCTAATTCCTGGTTAAGTGAAATGAGTACACTTGTCCTAGGGGTAGATTGGGATGATGGTGCATTTGAATGCACATGTGCACTCGTACAGGCTGTATGTGCACAACACACTTGAGCATGCAGTACATCCTCATGGCACACCCACGTGCACGCCCACCATGCACTTATTGGAGTACGTATATTGGAATGATGGTAAGTTCCATTGGAATGACAGTGTTGTTATTGACCAACTAGCGTGAAATAATGGAATTTACAAACCTAACACACTGCATTGGCCTTGAGTATGTGTTATTTACTCCATCACCACTCCTCTGTTTGACATTACGTAATTTGTACTTGTTCATTGTACTTTGTACTTCTGGTTACACTGCATATGGAGGATGTGTACGTACTTCAGATTACAATAATACCCAAGGGAGTTGTTCTCATAGGTGTGAACACTGCTTAGTATAGTATTGTGTCTATCTTTGTTTGTCTATGTAAACTTGCATCTGATCAGAACTATGATATGTGTCCATTTATGAAAGTATCGATATGCAGTGAATATATTATGATGTACTGTATGAATATAATTATTAGGTATGAATAATCCAAATATATAACATATTGAGACATGCTAAGTACAGTCTTGACATAATTGCATTGTATCAATGTCTATATAGGGTGCCGATGACCTGTCCAAAAAAGCCAATATGAGTGGTATTGCTGTGGAGCATTTTGGAAACTTTGTCGAGGATCCTAGGCCGAATTTGGAATCCATCAAGGTATGTTGTCCATTGTGAGGTGGAATTGAGCTTAAAACAAACGATTAAAATTCACAAACTCACGGGTTGCAGTCCTATCCACTCAAATTACGTACTTGGTAGTCTCTTTTGGGCTTGAAAGAACCCTCACTGAAGATATGACAGTCAGCAAAAGCTACATGCTTGTATTCCAGCCCAATTTCTAATTCTTGGTATTTTGAAATCAGCTATCATTTCACACAATATAAAATTGAAACCTGTGCATTTCTGCCTCCCACACTTGAGTTACTTGCTGATAGCATGGTGCCTGAAAGGCCTTCATTCAAGAAATTGATGAAACTTATAAAATTACGATAAAACAAGAGAGTCACAAAGGTGTACTGTATGTTAGTACCGAGGCAATTGAATGGAGTGCTTAATCAATTGAAGCATAATGAGAAGTCACTTTCACCCCTTATTCTTGCAACTTTCACTTATTGGGTTGAAACTTGGGATAACTGAATGGGAAAGTATTCTCAAGACCCAAACCAAGTGTCTTGAGTGGCTGCTTGGCCTGATGTAACGAAAGTGGCTTATGGTTGTTTTGCTTCATCACTTCTGCCGATTAATCGATTATCAAAAGACACCAAATTTCCACCCAATTAGTATTCCAACAATTCATCATGAATGCAGGATGTATCTGCATAAGAAGGATACTGTCCTATTGGTACACATTGTAAACAGTGGCTAGTTTGTTGCCAGCCATGTTGTGTTTTGGTTTATGGGCCATGTTGAATATGTATCGTAGTAGTACTATCTATGACCATTTTTTTAAATTTTTTTGCTTCCAGACTAAGGATATAAGGATTATTGTGGCGCTGTTCAATCCCGTGAATCCTGTAGCAGTGAAAATTTGGTGTGAAGTAAGTTTTGCAGTCTGGTATACGTGTGTACATTTGTGCTACATACATACATACGTATCTGCAGTGATGTGACAAAGTGTATATTGCTATCACTATCGTTCATTACATTTCATATCGAACGTCCCATTATTCTGTTTCACACATATTGCTTTAAGTATAGGCCTTTGTGTCAGTATTGATGAAATTTAATTGCTTCTCCTGTGATAGTTATATCCTGTACCAGTGGTGTAGTGAATAATGTAATATAATATACTATACAATATTATATACTGCAAATATGTGCATAGCCCAATACAACTATGCACATATTTGCAGTCTATCATTCACTACACCAGGGTATAACTATTATTTGTATCATGAGTGTACATATTTTATGTACTGTACATACTGTAGTCAGCTTTTGCAAAAGAATTTTGAATTATGTTACACTTATCTTCAGCAGCAAGTAAAATCTTGCGAATAGTGTTTAAAAACTTTGTTTAAAACTGCCATCTTGGTTGTAGTCAAGAATTTGATTTATTGAATTTGTTTATAGGCATCATCGATGGGATTGACAGATGCCCATCATGTCTGGTTCACACCAGTGTGGGCACAAGTACAACCTGGGGACAACAGTTGTGGGGAGGAAACAATCGCCAAAGCACTGAATTTCTCCTTTGGTACGTTAGGCAGTGATATGAGAGATGATAAAGACACACTTTTGGTGTCGAACAAGGTGGGTTGCTGTGTGTATCATTGAGCACATACACAGGTGCACACACACACACACACACACACACACGCACACGCACACACACACACACACGCACACACACACACACACACACACGCACACACACACACACATGCACGCATACACAAACACACATACACAAACACACATACACAGCTACTGAATGTACTGTGTGTAGTTAAGTGTTAGGTTTTGTCCAATACCACTTGCTGTAGAAATAATAGATGAATTATACCACTCCATGGTGTCTCACTTATCACGCTAAGTCTTGCAAAGTGCCATGATTTACCCACTTCAACTAATGTTCCTACAATTGTTGTTTTCAATGGTTTTTATGGACGTCCATTGATTGGGTGTTTATCAACATCAATTATCCTTGCCTTTAATCTCTTGACTCAATATTTTTAACATGCCGTTCCACTTACTTAGCACGATTCCAGTTAATACTGCATGATGGTCGATTGGTCCCATGTGAAACAGATGGGAAAATCCACAACATTAGTTTTAACTAATGCTACAAATTGTGTGCATTACTTTCACACAGAGCTCAGTGTAATGATGTATTCTACTTTCTAGACTGTCCAAAATGTCATTGATGATCTGAAATGCTACTGGAGGTTGTACAATGGAAGCGAATTTCGAAACTTCACACCATCTGTGACAGTGAAGGAGGGTTATGTGTATGATTCTGTGTGGGCAATTGCATTGGCTCTGAATGACACAATTGCCCAGCTTGAGGCCTATGGCAGCATGTATAAGTTGGAGGACTTCCAATACAGTAACATCGAAATGGCCAATATGATGCTGGAGAACCTTCAGGCAGTCAATTTCAATGGACTTTCGGTACATTTCTTGTTTGTGACATGTATATTATGTGTTACGAGCAGTTACAACTATGCTGTTACAGTAGGTACCATGTTGTATAAGTTGTACTCGCTTGGTACATACGTAAGTACCCTAAGTTAGTACATACTCCTGGTTAGTGAGTACACCTCACTCAGTCCCTAGCTCATGTACACTACGTCAACCAGTACTGATAGTAAGTACCTCTGATAAGAAGTACAGATTTAATCTGCCCTTCAAGGTACTCAGTATGTTGTCCTGTATATGTGTGGAGACTCTTGACTGTGCTACATCTAAATAGATCTGATTGTACATACTATGTATGCACCAAATGGACTGTGTATACTGAGGTATCCGTCATCCTGCTGATAGGGTCATATCGTATTTGATGGTAGCAATTCAAGCAACAAAACTGGTAACAGACAAGAACACATTATTGAAATCAGACAATATGCTGGAAGTGAGTTTTCCAACAAAATATGTACTTGTGGGTGGGTGTTTGTGATCTGTAATGTATGACACCCTTTGATGTATAGCGTCATTGAAGGACAAATGTACTAACTTACATACAATATATTTTGTGTTGTAAGTAAAATACGTATGTACGTATGTACCTGCATACCTGAAAGTGGCTTAAATACGTACATAAGTAGCTATCTGTCCTGAAGTATTTGCTGCAATGCACCATACGTTGGTAGCTACCAGTGTTGTTTTGATTAATCATAACTATAACTAAAATGTGTTTTAGTAACGCTCTGGACCTTTTAGTTAATCAGAACTGTAAGAACAGGAGTCACCTTCAAAAAACTATAACTGTAACTAGAAATGTGAATGATGTCCCTAACTAAAACTATAATCAAATATCTGCCACAAATGTTATAGTTACTGTACAAAACTATGTTAGAATATAAGAAGACCAAGTTAGTATTATAAACTTGTCCCCAACAAGAGGGAATGGTGTATTCATATACAGATTGATGGAGACTAGAAGCATTAGGAACTGTGTATGTATGACATAATGATGGTAGAATGTACATTTAAAACACACATCATCACTGTAACTAATACTATAACTATTAACTGTAACTAAAATTAATTGCATTTCAAGGCAAAAACTGTAACTATAACTAACATTTAGGAAATGGCTACATACTATAAAAACTGAAATCCTGATTCTGTCATCACTTAAATAACTATTACTAAAAAGGTTTTTGTGAACTAAAACAACACTAGTAGCTACATATGTATTTGTGCTGGAGTTATTGCTGCAATGCACAATATGTAGATAACTATCTGTCCTGAAGTTATTGCTGCAATGCCCAAACACTGATCATGTCTTCTTGCAGCGCTTGATACTGAACTGGTGGCTTATTATCACACAAATAACAAGACAATTCTCTTTGTTGATGGAGATGAATTTAGTTGGAGAGGTGTGCGTATGTGTGAGTGTGTGAGAGTGTGTGAATGTGTGTGTGTGTGTGTGTGTGTGTGTGTGTGTGTGTGTGTGTGTGTGTGTGTGTGTGTGTGTGTGTGTGTGTGTGTGTGTGTGTGTGTGTGTGAATGTGTGTGTGTGAGAGTGTGTGAATGTGTGTGTGTGTGTGTGTGTGTGTGTGTGTGTGTGTGTGTGTGTGTGTGTGTGTGTGTGTGTGTGTGTGAATGTGTGTGAATGTGTGTGTGTTTTGTGTGGAGGGGGCATACTGCATATCTCTCTCTTCTTGACTTTCAGGTGGAAGTGCCCCTCCCGATCGTGCAACACCAGATCCAATACCCTATGCCGAATGGGCAGTGGCCATCAGTTGTTTATCTTCTGGTGCTGGAGTTATCCTGTCTCTAGTCTGTCTAACATTTACTGTGTACTACAGAAAGCATCGGTGAGTCCTAGTCTTATTGTTGAGTCAAGAGACCCTCCACTCTTTCCATTGTAATGTACATAAATTCTCACATACGTATGTACGTACATAATATCCATACACTATACAAACTGGTTTAATGTATGTATGTTGTCTCATTAGCTTGACATAATAACCAATGTTGTGTTCTCACATGCATTCTATGCAAATCAACCTGTAATAGTAATTCCCAAGTCAACCATGCTGATAGATGATCATAGATGCTCTATTACTGAGTTAACTGTGAGCTAGTGCACTAGATTCTCTATTGCTAAAGCTTTGCACTGTGTTGACTGAAGTGGCTCTCCTCTATCATCAGGAAATACTTTTAGTACATGTATGAGAAAGGGTGACAGGCTGACGCCCACCCCTCGGTAATTGATTGAAAGTGTGACAATATTAGCTGCACATCCCGTATTCAAGGGACATACGTACGTAACTAATGCACACGTACGTATGTGCATACCAAAAGTCGAAATGAAAATGGTATATTATGTAACATGTTTTTTACATGATAATAGATGGACAATATTGATGTAAAAGTAACTCTAAAAGGTTTCACTGTGCAAGGCCAAGTTGAGCATATTCGTGCACAAGCCCTAACTCTGTTATGTTTGACTTTACTGATGTCATCTGCTAATTTTCTCAGAGTGTTCAAGAGAGCCACTCCAAGGCTGAATGTGATGATTTGTCTGGGAACCATAGTAGGGTTTTCTTCATCATTTCTCTACTCCATGGTCCTAAACTTCTACCGAGATTTACCATATACCAAAGGAACTAAAACTGACCTTACTGGAATTCTGTTCGTGTGCAATGTGAGTTGATGTTTGCGTGCATGCACGTAGACACTACGTACATATGTCTGTTCACCAATTTAAAGCACATAATGTGAATACATCAAGGATTCACTAATGCTCCTTTCAAACATCCTTGTTAGCATTGTTTGATATAAGTTTGTTCTGGGAAATACGTATAGTAGCTAGGATGCCTTCATTGTTCAGGGCCTGGGTTAGATGTGCAGCTGCTACCCCATCAAGCTGCTACACACTTTGTGGTCAGTACACCTTGTATAGTGAATCATTCACTGCACAGGTCAGGATTGCCTCCATCTCTATCACTATGTAATCTTGTTTGAGCCCCACTTTTTGGTAGCCTTGAAAAAATTTCATTTAGATTTCTTCTCTATTTTACTGTACACATTGTGATTTCATGCATATGCAATAATTGATGTGGTTGGATTGACTGTCCTCATGAGTCATGGTGTATGTTGAAGATCTTGATTGTCCCTCACTACATACGTATGTCTTACATTGTTCCTGTAGCTGGTGAACTGGCTCACGTACATAGGGTTCACTCTTGCCTTTGGCAGTCTCTTAATGAAGACTTGGAGGCTCTACAGGATCTTCTACAACCCTGAGATCAGGAAGAGGGTACGTATGCTTCACTCTTACTCACCTTCATGTGCAAGAAAACAGACACACACACACACACACACACACACACACACACACACACACACACACACACACACACACACACACACACACACACACACACACACACACACACACACACACACACACACACACACACACACACACACACACACACACACACACACACACACGATATGCACCTATGATGATACCAAACCGTATTCCAATGTTTGGCCTATTTCTCAGAAATACCTTGAAGACAGGTTTCTCATTCTCGGAGTGATAGGCATGTTAGTTATTGTTCTGATTATCCTGGCTGT
Organism: Chondrilla cf. caribensis; assembly: GCA_964020155.1. NCBI lineage: Eukaryota > Metazoa > Porifera > Demospongiae > Chondrillida > Chondrillidae > Chondrilla > Chondrilla cf. caribensis. The sequence continues at coordinate 3,959,225 of OZ026563.1, forward strand.
CTGGACTGGTGTTGCCCATACTAAGTGGTGCGAGTCAACAGCCTTTTCGGAAGTGAGTGTGACACATTTGCTCTAGTTGGTCATACTAGTTATGTGCTATAAATATGGGATTGTTGTGACATGTGATGTGTGCTATGTGTGTGATCCATGCAATTTGTTTGCTTATGATAATAATTATTATTAATTAATAATTATTAATTAATAATTATTAATAATTGATATTTATTAATATTAGTTGCATAATTATGTAACTTCCACCCTTGGAAACTGTATACATCTGTACATTTTTTTAATGGCATATTTCAAGTACAGCTTAGTAAAGTTTTGTTTGAACACTTTGAGAAGACTAATTGACCTCGGGCTGCGCCCTTGGTCAATTAGTCTTCTGCATTGAGTACATTTCCCATGTACCAACCCAAGGAGGGATTTATCTACTACATGTACATGCCCAGTGTGTGCATACATGTAGGCATGATATGCACACATGCTAACAGCAACTCACAAGCCTTACAATGTGTTTAGATATTATACGTATGTACATATGTGTGCCTACACCATACCTGTAGGATCGTCTCAAGGAATACAGATTTTTCCGCTGCTGTGCAAGTGATGACTCTAGTCTCGTGTACAAGTGGTACATATTCCTGGGGATCATGGCAATAGCCTTCGCTATTGTCCTGCTGTTTGGCATGTTCATGGCCTACCAGATCAAGAAGAACCTAGGGCGAATGCTGCACAAGTACACAGAGACTCCGTTGATCAATATCTCAGCCGTGATGGCCCTCACTTTCTCGTCTATTTTCCTAATACTACCCTGGGTGCTGGATATAGAATCTGCAGACACTCTGTCCTCCCTGCTTTTACTTGTTGCCTTGAGGGATGGATTCTGGATGTACCCTATGCTCCTTATACTGTACATTCCAATGGTGAGTGAGTTTATTCGTGCCAGATCATTATGTGTGTGTGGATGTTGGCTCAGGGGGGTTGTGTGTGGATGTGTGTGTAGAAGGGGTTGTGTGTGGATGTGTGTGTAGAAGGGGTTGTGTGACAGTGTGGATGTTGGCACAGGGGGTTGTGTGTGAAAGTGGGGGTAGAAGGGGTTGTGTGTGAAGGTGGGTGTAGAAAGGATTGTGTGTGGATGTTGGCACAGGGGAGGGTTGTGTGTGAAAGTGGGTGTGTAGAAAGGATTGTGTGTGGATGTGGGTGTAGAAGTAGCATGGGAATGTGAGCACAGGAGCAGTGTGTGTGTTTGTTGGGGTGAGTGGATGGGAAGTGGAATTGGGCATGAGTGCATTTGTGAGAACTCACAGTTTTTTTGGGTATTTTTCAACTTTGTACATGTACAGGCATATGAACTGGTCCAGGACAAGCGGGGTAAACGAAGAAGGTTCTCTTCCAGGGGTTCTATTGCCAGCCACGTGGAAGCCTTCAGCCAACGACAGAGACGTGATAGCTCCTTCAGTAATTCTAGCTATAGTCTAGATGAAAGAAGACCATCTTTTACTATGAGTAATACATCCAGTGCCTCTTCAAGCAAGCCACCACGTCCTCTGTCTCCTTTGGAAGAGGAAATCGGAACTGAAGTCCAAGAAGGGTCATCTGTGAGGGATTCTGGAGATGTCACTCCAAACACAGGTCGTGTTAGTTTTGCTGTGGACAAAACCATCGGAGAAGATGAAGTATTCAATCCAAGTCCTTCAGACAGACACCACAATGCATCTCCCATGCCACTTGATACGTCTAATCGGAGACCTTCCATACTGAAGTCAGGGCCTCTAATAGATATGAGAAAGACTGACCAACATGTAAAGTTTACAGGTTTGTGTGTGGGGGGTGGGTGGATTGTGTGTGTGTGTGTGTGTGTGTGTGTGTGTATGTGTGTGTGTGTGTGTGTGTGTGTGTGTGTGTGTGTGTGTGTGTGTGTGTGTGTGTGTGTGTGTGTGTGTGGATGTGTGTGTATGCACATGCATGTGGGTGTCTAGTGAGACGTTATAAAAATGACCAACTTCTCCATTTCTTCAAGTTCAAATTTTAATATATCACAGGTGTACTGTGTACCTGTGTATGTCCATTGGTTCATTCCGTGTATGAGCCTGTACTGTTCTTCTCCCTACAGTTTCAAAGTGAAAAACCCATACCACCCCTCCTCTAACTTGAAACACCACCAAATCAACTCTATGTACTGTACGCGTTCCACAAATACATTGCTGTGCATAATTTGTTTTTATTGTTCCCATGCTTGTGTGTGTGTTCACCCTAGCTCCATTCTGCACCTGGACCGAGAGGTCAAAGTACACTGTCATTGAGAGGTCAAAGTACACTGTCATTGTCACTGTGCTCTTCAGCATGCTGTAAATACCGTACTCCCCCTAGCTCTACATGTTGTAGATATGTACTGTGAACTATGCATATATTAGCTGCGTAGGATATTTTTGTTTGATATTTTTGTATTTTTATTATGCATTGTATTGTTTATTATACATGTACTTGCACATACAATGTATATAAGAATATTGAATGGTATTACATAATATATTATTGTACCATACATGCAATTATAATAATATACTGTTTTTTGCTAAATATCGATTGCAATTGTAATGATATTGTAATGCACATTGCATATTGATAATACATGCCATGCAAAATGCCTCATGCATGCATGTACGTATGCACATGCTATTAAATATGTATAAGAGTTTCATAATTATGTACAATGAAAACTGGTTAATCCACTGAAATTTGTTTTCAAAGAATATGGTGGATTAACAAGTTTGGCAGATTAACTGAATAAATGCAATATGGTACTTGTACATTATATTGGTACTGGGAAATTGTGGTGGATTAAAAGATTTGGGGAATATGGTGGTGGTGGATTAATTAACGAGAATTCACTGTACATACATATGTATACACAATAATAATTTCAAAGTACCAGTATTATACACAATATCAATTTTCACAAAAATGATTATTATGTGGATTAAACAATCAATAATACACCATGCACACAAGATTGATATTTAGAGTATTATAAGTCCTTTATAATAATACATACTTATTGTATTGCGTGGGCGTTCTTCAAAGACGCGGCCAGTGCAATATATTTGATATTGTATTGTTTACAATGTAATATCAAATAAGCACCTATGCATAAACATGTTTTTTCAATTATCAGATTCATAATTAACAAAATAACAGTTACCAAACAACATGTACACTCAATAACACTGTACTGAGATTACAATTACGTACAATAGAACAATTCGTATAATACATTAGAGTATTGTTATACATTAACAGTTAATGAAGTAGTTTATGTCGACATAGCGTAATTCTTCCTCTGGATCAAAATTGGGCTTCTGCTGAAAAATGTCTATAGTGCATCCTTGGGATGAACACCCTTGAAATGCTGCAGAAATCTTGCTGTTATACGGTAGATTAGCCACGGAACTGAGAGGCAAACGATTCACACGGGATCCTTGTAGTAGTTTAGAGACGCTCAACTCCTGTTCCATCGTAGTGGTTGTAGTTGCTTCATGTTTTTTGTCGTCACTGAAGCTAAAATCAAATCGGTTTTCACCACGAAAGCGCTTTCCTTACATATAATATTATACTTGCATGATCTGATATTGATCACGAGTAGATCTTTTACTGGAAGGAATAGTATGTTCTCAAACTGTCCACGTACACCCACTCTATCACTCTGGCTGGATTCAGCAGCTTGCAGAAGTGCATGCCAGCAAAGCCCTTCAGAATGTAGTGCACATCTGTCTTCAGCACTAATGATTGTACATCCAGGACATCTCCTCCAGTTGAGTTCTTGACCACGGAGTAGGACATGGGCATGTAGATCCAGATAGCCCCATTGTTGTACGGCCCCTCGTCACTGCCCATTATCATTTGAACACCAAACTCCTTGTACCACTGTAGAGTCCTCTGTCCTGTCCTGTTCAGAGACCACATGTACGGATCACCTAGCACAGTAGATCACAGCCGTTTTACAGCTATATGGCTACAGCTTCTTGGTGACCTTCAGGATTTGAGACCTAAAACCTTAACCCTAACCCCTACCCTTGTAGTTTAGTATCTGAGACTCATTGCTCATTCTCATCATTGTAATGTTGTAGTGTTATGAGATTTACAATCATGAACTGTACAATATATCATTTGATTTTGAATACTGTGTGATTAATATAGAGTATATATTTATATACTTCTTTGGCCCGAGATGCTGCTTATATTAATATCAACGTCATTATTTCAAATTCTATACAGTGACACTGTGTGTAATAAGCTCTACAAGAATACTATAAGTTCTATTCTATCCTTATAACACACTCAGTAAATCCTGAATTCTGTAAATATGTATGATAGTATACATTGTATCACTTTGCGAGGAACACTCATCGTATGTAGAGAAGTACCTCAGTTGTAGCTGCTTCTTCACCACCTGGACCCGCATTTGCACACCAGTTGAGGTCAACATTGTCGGTTGTCCTGTTACTAGTGGAGGCTTTGAACCATGGTTGATCAGGGTTGTTACAGCAGTTACCATTTGACCTACACAGACCAGAACGGCTCCACAGTGGAGTGGTGTACAGGGAACCAGACTGGGGGCCTGGGGCACCAGAGTCACAGTAGTAATTGTTGCCTACTTGACTGGGAGGAGACGTTGTGCTACCACCATTACTGCAGGGGCAGCCATCGTGCCTTGGACTACTGGAATATTCATCAGCTATGATATATGACCATATGTGGTTCTTACTACTTCCATGGGTAACTGATATTCCTTCACCATAGAATCCAATGCTAGGATTTTTATTTGAAAAAGCATCAGTACTTCCTATTTGATAAGCCCTAACATAACTGCAGACTTCAGTGTAATGCTTCCCAAAAGAATCAAAACTAACTGTAGAGCATGGTGAGCGCCTACGGTAGCAATACCTCCGATTGTTAATGTCAACACGCTGTAGCGCCCCTGGACAGTCACTCAATTGTCTGTTCATGTCAATCTCCCCGATCCTCATCCATACTCCTCCCCCACAGTTGTATCCTGTCATGTAGCAATACACTCTGATTGCAGTGTTGTTCCTAGAGCTGCGTATCCAATAGTACCCATCTCCACTCTGTGGGTTGTTATTGATAATCTGTTGACAGTCGTTAGCAGGGTTTTCTTTATTCATTCCCAACGTTGTTATTTTCTCTGTTCGCAGCATAATTTCCTTGTTAACAACTTCCTTCAGTTGTTGGTATAGTTCCGATTTGATGCGTTGTTCACTGTTGGAGTTGAGTACCGTGATGCCCTGAGGACCTGGTAGTCCACGTGGTCCTTGTGCTCCATTGTTCCCATCATTGCCTCGCCCTCCAGGTGGCCCAGGAGGACCAGGATTTCCCCGAGAACCTATGAATTACATATACATGTACTGATAATATCATTGTTATCAATACCAGCTTCAGCTAAAAGTGTACTACTTATGTACATATGTGTATGAAGTCAGTTATATTTGCGTATGCACGTGTATACAAGCAGAATTCTTGAAAGGAGGTAGGCAACATTGCGCTCAACGAAAATATTATTGACCAGTATTATTTGGCACACACTCCATCCCTAAAATTGATATATTCACATGTATATGCATATTTTTCATCAATACATACGTATGTCTTCCATCACCCATACCGCCAATTGCTGCCTATTTATCACAGACTGTATCATAATCCACTTGTTAGCAGGGAATTAATGTACATATAAAAGATTTATTGATAATCACTGCATTGTTTTATTTGAAGCTCATCAATTTGCAGCGAGTTGAATGTTATGAATAGCATTTCCCTCCGTAGTGAAGCACTACTGCTCAACACCAGTACACTGTAGGCTGCTCCCTTACCTACTGAACCTGTATATCCTCTTGGACCTTGGAGACCTTCAGCTCCTTGTACTCCAGGTGGACCAGGAGGACCTACATACATACATGTGTATATTAATGATATGTGTAACATGTACTGTACTTAAAAACTTACAGATACTGTATAAGCTATATCATATGCACCATCTAATTTATATGTACTGGCTATACATAGATGTCGTAATGTGCTGCACTCACCACGTGGACCAACATCTCCTCTGGGTCCAGTTGGTCCCTCAATCCCTTGAGGTCCAGTAGGACCTGTAGGTCCTTGAGCTCCCTGTGGTCCCATAGGACCTTCCCTGCCATCACGTCCAGGTACCCCCCGGAATGTGAATTGCAACTCAGTGACATTTTCAGCTTCAAACAGCGTATCCTCTAAGGAGAGGGTTCCTGACAGGAGAACTGTCAGAACTATTAAAGTGAAGGACTTGAGTTGGGCCATGCTTGCTCTGTGGATGAGGTGAACTGGTTTGAAGCCTGTTCCCTGGAGTATTTTATCAGCTGCATCAAAAATTTAATGTTATTCATAGGTAAGCAGCCAATCAAATCCTTTGGTGCATGCAAAACTATAGCAGATAATGGGGTGTTTGTTGTTTACTGTTATGTTTATACGAATAATAAAATTACCGACTTCTTACGATGGCTTCAGAAGCATCTAGTTGGCTTGTTCGCAACTTTATCCAATCAGCTGAGCAAATGTATCCCATATACACGTGCACATGTCAGCCCTTTATATCGGCAGTGGTGGAGAACAGATATTCTCCGAATTTATGATTTAGTGGCTGGATATCAATATCAGTGTAATATGGTATAAGATATTTATACTACTAAATTAACTATACCAGCTATGTATAATACTTTTATGTAATACATATGTTAATGGAGTATTGTACCTTTGTCCTGAAATGTTAATATCAACTTCATTATTCCAAATTTATTTAATGCAGTGACACAATGCGTGAGTTAACTTCTATTACAATCCTATTCATTCCATCCTTATAACACGCTTGGTATGTCCTAACCTATGAACTAGGGTGTAGTATGTAAGCAGTACTGAATGTATTAACTGTGTCACTGCCAGGAACACTCTTAGGCTACTTTTATGTAGAGAAGGACGTCAGTTGTAGCTGCTTCTTCGTCACCCACACTGGAACTTGCACACCAGTTGAGGTCAACATTGTCGTTTGTGCTGGTATTAGTGGTAGCCTTGAACCATGGTTGATCGGGGTCGTTGCAACAGGTGCTATATGACCGGCATATACTGGAACGGCTCCATAGTACTCCATAGCTGGTGTATAAGGTACTAGAGCTAGGATTTGAATTACTTTGAACACCAGAGTCACAGTAGTAGTTAGTGCCTACTTGGCTGATAGCTGATGACGTGCTACCATAAGTGTTACATGGGCAGTTACCAGAAGAACCGTAATATGACCGACTGGGATATCGAGAACCCATAATATACGACCATAGGTGGCTCTTACTACTTCCGTGAGTAACAGATATTCCTTCTCCGTAGAATCCAATGCTAGGATTATTGCTCTGAAAGGCATCAGGAGACCCATACTGGTAGGCTTTAACGTAGCCGCATACTTCTGTGTAATTCTTCCCAAAAGAATCAAAACTAACTGTAGAGCATGGTGAGCTCCTACGATAGCAATATCTCCCATTGTTGATATAAACACGCTGCAATGTTCCCGGACACTGACTGAAGCGTCTGTTCATGTTGATCTCCCCGATCCTCATCCATACTCCTCCCCCACAGTTGTATCCCGTCATGTAGCAATACACTCTGATTGCAGTGTTGTTCCTAGAGCTGCGTATCCAGTAGTACCCATCTCCATTCTGTGGGTTGTTATTGAAAATATGTTGACAGTCATCCGCCGGGCTCTCACTGTTCATTCCCAATGTTGTTGTTTGTTTTTGCATTTTCTCCATTTTCTCTGTAATTTCTTTGTTGATGTCTTCCTTGAGTTGCTGGTATAGTTCTGATTTGACACGTTTTTCAGTGTTGGAGTTGAGGACGGTGATGCCCGGAGGACCAGGTAGTCCACGTGGTCCTTGTGGTCCATTATTCCCACTAACCCCTTGTCTTCCTGGTTGTCCTGTGTATGTACGTATAAGGTACATGACATTATATATGATCACTATGCTTTGATATACATACATGTTATACATGTTTGTGTGTATTCCATGTAAAGCTAGGACTCTACCTGGGATGTTTAGCATTGGTTGACCCAATCAGTAATTCTCTTATACCAACCTATGCTAATTCACAACCTGGTACCTCTGTATTTGAACAAAGCCATTGTCCTGTCAGTATATTCTAAATTCCTTTAAATGTTGTACTCAGATCTCAACTATGTAATGAATTGCTTCCCTCAGTATATCTAGAGCAGGGTGCAGATGTCCACCAGAACAGACACCAAAGTATATAAAGTATGTGCACATATTTGCATTGCATTTTGGCAGTTTTGTGGACATATTCCAAGACCCAAGAAGGTCTCTATCAGTGATTTTGCTTGTAAACAGTTTTACATAAAATATGTTTTGAAGTCTACCACAAATTCACAATAAAAAATTACATGCAGAGTGTTCACTCCACAGTGGTCCAGTTTATTTACATCCATTTCCAATCCAGCACCAAGGGTGTTAGTCACATGACTTGTGATGTAACCATCGTAGTCAAATATCTTTGCTACTACGTATTTGTGGTGGCATCATGTTTAGATAATTTGATTACTTCCTGTGCTTAATTGACCTGAAAATGGTAGATCAATCATCCCAGTAGGCAGTAGCTCAACAATAACCTTTACATCAATCCTTCTAAAACTTGTTATTATGGTGTCTTTATAGCAGATTACATTCAATATGTACCACATCCCTGTAGGTGAGTATGTTGTGTGGTATACCCTTACACTGTAGTCTGTAGTCTCACCTGATAGACCTGCGTACCCTCTTGGACCTCGGACACCCTCAGAACCTTGCACTCCAGGTGGACCAGGGAAACCTGCATTACATAGAAACAATGAGGTAATGTGATCCACCAAACACCTTATCTATCATGCACACACACACACACATACACACACACACAGACGGACAGGCTTTCAAGCCACCTAACACCTTATGCACATAAAATTAATGTTCCCTATTATGCATACATAAAATAGTGTATTCTCAGAATGTTATTTTGCATTAAATACTGACAGTCTGTACTCACCACGTGGACCAACATCTCCTCTAGGTCCAGTTGGTCCTTTAACTCCTTGAGGTCCAGTAGGACCTGTAGGTCCTTGAGATCCCTGTGGTCCCATAGGACCTTCCCTACCATCACGTCCAGGTACCCCCCGGAATGTGAATTGCAACTCAGTGACATTTTCAGCTTCAAACAGCGTATCCTCTAAGGAGAGGGTCCCTGACAGGAGAACTGTCAGAACTACCAAAGTGAAGGACTTGAGTTGGGCCATGCTTGCTCTGTGCATGGGGTGAACTGTTTTGAAACCTGCTCACTGGAATATTTATATCAACTGCCTCGGACACTTGGCTTAATTTATAGTATGATTACGCTTAGTAAACAGCCAATTGGGTTTCTGAGGTGAAAAACAATGACATGTTTAAGGACTCAGTTGGTCATGTTGTTTGTAATTATAACATAATTATGGACTGTAAACTCATGTTCATTATGCTGTTTATAATATTTACATGACAGCAGTAGACTGCCTGTCGGATTGAGGCCATGCTCGTTATATTATTTGGAGACTGATCAGAATGTCTTCAGACGTATCTGGCTTGACCACTACTGGCACCTTGTATTCTGCTGAGTCAGCAATTCTTGAAAGCATGCAAGCCTGTTGATGTTATTGCTGTTATTTTCATACAAGTATGCTATTATTATGTTCTGAAGGTTTCTAGTGGGTTTCATCGTATGTACCTCTGGATCCTCTGAAGTGGTTGGGATATCTCAAGATGTGGAACATGGTTTACACTACCAACTGACAAAATTATGTATGAGTATCAGAAAGTTTGTCGGACAATCAACAATGTTTGCACTGTGTATGTGCCCACAATCCAAAACATTACATGAACAATGCAATGCTGGTTCAGGGCACACTGTCAAGACTAACACATAACAACCACCTACAACTGCTCACTACAAATGACTCAGGTTGTTATGACAATAATATTATAGTGATGCATGAGTGAGACAATTGGGCCAAGCAGGCACTTGGAGGGATTCAGTTCATCATGTTGTTTATCTCCATAACATAATTAAAGACTGTTTCTCCTCAGATGGTCATGCTGCTTAAAGTGATTGCAGCTACAGTATATGACTTCAGCAGGTCATTATCAGCTGATGTTTACAACGTAAGTGCATCATGCATCATGCAATTTTGCAAAAGACCACGCAGTGCAATTACATCTTTTATATTACACATCTACGTATTTTCTCTTGATACCTGTAGTACAATGCTGTAAAAGGGAATTTCCACATTGTTTGTATTTTGTAGAAAGCCAGCCATATAATATACTGTATACCACAATATAAACCAACATCATGCAATATTTCTCATATTTGCAATGATGGAGAACAGATATTTCTGGTCATGGGATGATAAGTAGTGCTACTTCTTTACCTAGCTGCAGTGAGGGGCTTGTGGATGACATCTCCTCCAAGACATGGTCCAAGAAACAATTATGTTACTAGAACAGGAAACTGATCAGCAGAGCTCAGAGATTGCCATTACGTACATACCTATAGATTACCTGTATATCCTATATTTATATGTACAGTATATACCTGCATGGGAAGCCACAGTGTTGGTCAGCAGGACACAGCTGTAGGGATGACTACAGTGTCTGAAATCCATTACATATTGCTGATGCATTTCTATGTGGTTTATATCATGCACCACCATATATGTAGTACTCTGCAAACAAGCAAGTTAGTACATTGTTAAGATACTGTACTCAATGTGTAATGTTGATATCACATAATTAATATAATGTACCACGTTAATATCAACTTTATTAAAGTATTTCAGATTGATACAGTAACACAATGTGTTTTGAAGTTCAATAACAGCAAAGCCTATTCCAAACTCATAATGTATTCAAAGAAGCTAGACAAGTATGTAAGTTTGAAAGAGTGTATCAATTGATCAATTGAGTCACTTTGCGAGGAACACTCTTAAGCCACTCGTATGTAGAGAAGTACATCAGTTGTAGCTGCTTCTTCACTGCCCACACTTTCACTACCACACCAGTTGAGGTCAACATTGTCGCTTGTGCTGGTACTAGTGGTAGCCTTGAACCATGGTTGATCGGGGTTGTTGCAACAACTGCTATATGACTGGCATATACTGGAACGGCTCCATAGTGGCCCATACCCAGTGTATAGACTAGAACCAGGGTTGTAATTGCCCTGATAGCCAGAGTCACAGTAGTAGTTAGTGCCTACTTGACTGAGAGCAGATGACGTGCTACCACGATTGTTACATGGGCAGTTTCCAGAATAACCATATGATGAACTACTGGGATATCGATATCCGATGACATACGACCATAGGTGGTTCTTACTACTTCCGTGAGTAACAGATATTCCTTCTCCATAGAATCCAATGCTGGGATTACTGCTCTGAAAGGCATCAGGATGTCCATACTGGTAGGCTTTAACAAAACCGCATACTTCAGTGTAATTCTTCCCAAAAGAATCAAAACTAACTGTAGAGCATGGTGAGCTCCTACGATAGCAATATCTCCCATTGCTGATATAAACGCGCTGTAGTGCTCCCGGACACTGACTGAAGCGTCTGTTCATGTTGATCTCCCCGATCCTCATCCATACTCCTCCCCCACAGTTGTATCCCGTCATGTAGCAATACACTCTGATTGCAGTGTTGTTCCTAGAACTGCGTATCCAGTAGTACCCATCTCCCCTCTGTGGGTTGTTATTGAAAATGTGCTGACAGTCATCCGCCGGGCTCTCACTGTTCATTCCCAATGTTGTTGTTTGTTTATGCATTTTCTCTATTTTTTCTGTAATGTCATTTATGACAATGTCCTTGAGTTGTTGGTATAGTTCTAATTTGATGCGTTTTTTAGTGTTGGAGTTGAGTGCAGTGGTTCCTGGAGGACCTGGCATTCCACGTGGTCCTTGTGGTCCATCATTTCCACTAACCCCTTGTCTTCCTGGTTGTCCTATGCATAATGTACATGACAGTAATATATAAGTTTGGTATACTGTACTGTGTGGGGGTGTATTGTACATGTGTGCATACAACTTGCATAGTGGTGCAACCAAGTCGGAATTCTCCCCAGGATGTTCTTGTGGGCAATGGTTAGGCCTAGTCATGCCATATGCCTGGTCCATAACCAGGGTATGGTGTGGATCAGTATTGTAATGATAACCATAGGCGGAGGAATGGTTTGGCAAGTGGGGGCCTAAAGGCCATGGTGCTGAACTCACGATTAATTAATATTGCAATTATGTCCATGCATGCACTACACTACATAGACATTCTTGGCCCCACCTTTGTGACGAGTGGGAGGGGGGAGCATGGCCCCCCTGCCCCCCCCCCCCCCTGTTCCACCACCTATGATAATACTAATATGAACTTAAGTGTGTGTTTGAAACATACCCATTACATTATGCAGCCTTGAGAATAATTAATGAATAAGCTGTATTTATAGCATTTACATTTTGTGAATATAACACGGCACTTTAGCTAACTACTGTGTGGTTCACTCTTACACTGTAGTCTGTACTCTCACCTGATAGACCTGCGTACCCTCTTGGACCTCGGACACCCTCAGAACCTTGCACTCCAGGTGGACCAGGGAAGCCTGCATTACAGAGAAACAATGAGGTGATGTGACCCACCAAACACCTTTTGATGTGCATGCTTCCAATAATACATTGTGTAGTGTACTCTCTGGACTGTCATTGGTTGTGAAGTAACTATACTCACCACGTGGACCAACATCTCCTCTAGGTCCAGTTGGTCCTTTTACTCCTTGAGGTCCAGTAGGACCTGTGGGTCCTTCAATTCCCTGTGGTCCTGTAGGACCTTCCCTGCCATCACGTCCAGGTACCCCACGGAATGTGAATTGCAACTCAGTGACATTTCCAGCTTCAAACAGTGTATCCTCCAAGGAGAGGGTCCCTGACAGGAGAACTGTCAGAACTATTAAAGTGAAGGACTTGAGTTGGGCCATGCTTACTCTGTGCATGAGGTGAACTGTTTTGAAACCTGCTCACTGGAATATTTAAATCAACTGCCACAAAGACTGTGTTATTATTATTATTTTGACTATATAAGCAGCCAATGGAGTTTATAAGGTGGAAAACGACGACATGTTTAAGGACTCAGTTGGTCATGTTGTTTGTAATTATAACATAATTATGGACTGTATCTCATGTTCATTAGGCTGTTTATAATAGTTACATGACAGCAGTAGACTGCCTGTTGTAGTGTGGCCATGCTGCTTGGAGCAATCATAAGCTGCTCATGATGGCTACAGGCGAATCTGGCTTGCTTGCCACTGCTGGCACCTGGCATTCTCCAGCCTCATTCTAAGACCAATTATCCACATCTGTTATTTTGAAATAGTGAGTTTTGTTGTAAAGCCTATTAAGCCATCAACTTTGGTTAACCTCCGCATGCATGGTAACCTTTCCATGCCATGTCATGAATCAGTTCATCAAATTGTCGGTATAACCACCTGCAACTGTTTACTGACACTACCCCGATTATACCTGTAGTGATACATGAGTGAGACTATTAGGCCAAGCATGATATGAAATAAGATTCTGGCAAATTCAATGGCAAATCGTATGTGGTCGTGGTGGGTGGGAGCAGACAAAGATGACATTTGCAAGCATCTGAGAGCCACCAACCTTTGCGTGAGATGATCCAGAACCAAATGGAGAAGTGGGATTGGCATGGATGACAGAACCAGACAGGGCATGAGTGTACTAGACAATTATAATTATCTGACAACAAATAATAATAATTATTAGGCTGCATGTAATAGACTAAGTGTCTTTCTCATTACTGTTACTAATATTATTTATTCCTTTAACTTGTATAATTAGTCTCTTTCTTCATCATCTCTTCTGTGAGTTATATGTACCACTATTCATTTTTCTGTTATTATCAATGGGATTATGGCTGTAAATTATATGCAGTAGTATTATTGACCCATAGATAATGAAACTACGTAACCCGGATGAGGTGCTATAGGGGATTTCCCTAATCACGATTCAAAATGTCGGGAAGAGTGGATGTCTCTATTCTGGAAGCGAGAGATTTGCCTGTGATGGATCGTGCTAGTGAACTCACAGATGCTTTTGTAGAGGTGAATAATAGCGTAAAATCAAACCTTGTTTTTATGGTGGGCATTGAATAATATCTCGGGTTGAGCAAGGGTGAAACTAAAGTTACTACGTATCAGTGTCTCGATACGTTATGCGTATGTCATACTGTGCACAAGTAATACTCATGACTCGCGCGCCTGGATGAGCAGCTGCGGCTGTGTCATATTTATGCAGATTCGCTTTGGCGGTCGGCAATACTCCACTGAAGTTTGTCAAAAGACTCTCAACCCAACGTGGTCTTCTACCAAAGTCTATAAGTTTGAGGTGGATGACCGTACCATACAGGATGAACCAATACAGCTGAGGTACTCACACTTACACACTCAACACACACACACACACACACACACACACACACACACACACACACACACACACACGGGCACACACACACATGCATGCATACTTTTAAACAACATATAGAATACAACACATACCATACAATATGTTTGCATATAATTTTGTACTTACATGTAAACCACACTTTATACCCTCGCCTTGTGCACACACAGGATATTGGACTACGACACCTACTCGGCCAGTGATACCATCGGCATGGTGTACATCGGACTCAATCCTCTGGTTGCTAGGGATGCCAGCTCCAACCTGGATGGGTGGTTCCCCATCTACGACACCCTGCATGGGATAAGGGGCTCCCTGCATGTCAGAGTGAAGGTCAACATCTTCAGCGATCAACACTTCTTGAGGCAGTCTTCCTGTGGTGTGCAGTTTTTCACAAGTGAGATGGGACCAAGATCGTACTCATGTGAACTGTTGCTTGTTGGTTTTGCTGCACATGTTCGATTTTCGTGTATCTGGGTACGTGTGTCCATGTTCTTACTCACAGGTTCCAATTTGCCTCCATATCTGCAATTGGACACTGTCTATGGTTTCGTAGAAGAACTGGTTGTCAATGACGACCCTGAATACCAGGTGAGATGCATGTAAGATGGAGGCATGCATGTGTATGAACAGTTGTGCTGTTCTATGTACTGTAGGTAACCCAGAAAATGTGTACCGTGTTGTGCTGTGTACTGTACTGTGTGTACTGTGTTGTCCTGTGTACTGTACTGTGTGTACCGTGTTGTCCTGTGTACTGTACTGTGTGTACTGTGTTGTGCTGTGTACTGTACTGTGTGTACTGTGTTGTGCTGTGTACTGTACTGTGCTGTATATACTGTACTGTGTGTACTGTGTTGTGCTGTGTGTACTCAACTGTTCATAAGTATAGCAATACTTCACTGTATGTGTATGTACTGTACATGCATAAATCTTATACATGCTGTACATGTGTACATCACTATGCTACATGCAGTAGTCGAATGTTAGATTCTCTGCGTACTTTCTTTTGCTTGTAAAGTGGATTGACAAGATTCGTACTCCAAGAGCATCTAATGAAGCCAGACAACTGGTGTTCATGAAGTTGTCTGGAAAACTCCAACGCCAGATAGGACTGAAAGCAATGGAACTAGGAGGAAACACAGTACTGGGGTGAGGGGTACAGTGCTGGGGGGGGAACACTGTACTGGGGTGAGGGACACAGTACTGGGGTGAGGGGCACAGTACTGGGGTGAGGGACACAGTACTGGGGTGAGGGGACACAGTACTGGGGGGGGAACACTGTACTGGGGTGAGGGACACAGTACTGGGGTGAGGGGCACAGTACTGGGGTGAGGGACACAGTACTGGGGTGAGGGGACACAGTACTGGGGTGAGGGAACACTGTACTGGGGTGAGGGACACAGTACTGGGGTGATGGGCACAGTACTGGGGTGAGGGACACAGTACTGGGGTGAGGGGACACAGTACTGGGGTGAGGGGACACAGTACTGGGGTGAGGGGTACAGTACTGGGGTGAGGGACACAGTACTGGGGTGAGGGAACACAGTACTGGGGTGAGGGGACACAGTACTGAGGTGAGGGGTACAGTACTGGGGTGAGGGACACAGTACTGGGGTGAGGAAACACAGTACTGGGGTGAGGGACACAGTACTGGGATGGGGGGACACAGTACTGGGGTGAGGGAACACAGTACTGGGGTGAGGGGCACAGTACTGAGGTGAGGGACACAGTACTGGGGTGAGGAAACACAGTACTGGGGTAAGGGAACACAGTACTGGGGTGAGCCCTGTGTAGTCCCTGGCAGTACATTGCTAGTAGCATACAGATGACAGCAGGTGAACAGCATTATTCACAGTACAAATGGTACGTAGGTACATGTTTTCTATGCTGTTGACCTCTCTAGCATTGATATACTGTGTGCATACTACTCCATACTTTTGTATGCAATACTGTATGTGGGTGTAAGTGCTTATGTTTGGATTCCCACTGTCTACTGTGGTACGTACATTGCTGTTTTGCGGATGTTGTTGTGTTTCTCTCTGTTCGTTACTGTTTTCCCATCATTGCCATAGTTACCAGCAACACTTTGATCTGGAAGGCGAGAGTGGTGTTGTGGTGAGAGGTGTGGGAACGGCTGTCACCACCTCCAGAGTGGCCGCCAGTGCCGCTCGGAACACTTCACCCTCGTCAGGGCAGGAAGTAGGACAGAATGATTTTCAGCAGATTCCGTGAGTCCGATTGTGTGTGTCAGCTCAGGTACTCGAACTCCTAGTACCCATGCTGTCAGTGAGGTTGCAGCCCAGAACCCATGTACATAGAATGTTCACCTTTTCCCACCATGTATCGTAGTTGCGTTCATGTACTGTGTATACGTAGTACCATACCTGGTTTAGTGCATCTTGCTGGTGTAAAGGTGGGGTAAGGGCAGTCATTTCTATGTATGTGTACCAAAGAGTAAGACCCTTCAATTATCTGTCTAGGTCCGAGGAAAACATTTTACCACCAATGAGCTCCTCTTATGGGAGTGAGGGGATGAAACACTTTATGGTCACGCCCACATCCACGCCCATCAAGATCATGCGGCCCACAAGCACATCCACTGACTCCGATGGGCAAGACCTGGTCCACTCCGGACTGAAAGGTGGAACGAGTGGTGAGCTCATTGTGACAGACAGCCTGAGCAGCAGTGAACCGCAACACCACAGGGCACCCCAGGGGCTGAAGACAAAGGTAACGCGTGGACCTGTCCTGATATACCGTGTGTGTCGCAGGTCGAGTGGCTCGTATCACACCAACTATCCCTGTGGACCTGTCCTGGTGTGCTGTGTGTGTCGTAGGTCGAGTGGCTCTGGTGTACTGTGTGTGTCATAGGTCGAGTGGCTCGTACCACACCAACTATCCCTGTTTACCTGTCCTGGTGTACTATGTGTGTCATAGGTTGAGTGGCTCTGGTGTACTGTGTGTGTCGCAGGTCGAGTGGCTCGTATCACACCAACTATCTCTGTCGTTATGTCATTAGGAGTTCCCCTTCCTCACTCTCAAGTCCTTGCCTCCTGGTGCCGTGGTGGCTGTTGGAGGTGTGGTATCGGCCCGTTCCGTCAAGCTACTTGATAGGTTCGACAATCCTGGTGAGATGGACTGTGTAAACATACAATGTACTTAACCCACTCTCCTTCACAATAGTGCTTTAGCCACACTCACACCAGTGCTTCACCCACACTCCCTCACACCAGTGCTTCACCCACACTCCCTCACACCAGTGCTTCACCCACACTCACCCTCACACTAGTACTTCACCCACACTCCCTCACACCAGTGCCTCACCCACACTCACCCTCACACCAGTGCTTCACCCACTCTCCCTCTCACCAGTGCCTCACCCACACTCACCCTCACACCAGTGCCTCACCCACACTCACCCTCACACCAGTGCTTCACCCACACTCACCCTCACACCAGTGCTTCACCCACACTCACCCTCACACCAGTGCTTCACCCACACTCCCTCACACTACATAGTGCTACACCCACACTCACCCTCACATTGTACACCTCCACCTCCACACATACAGAGAATCCTCAGACTCGTGACAGCTGGTGGAAGGAGGTCAGGTGTGAAGTGCGATCTCACATGAAAGCCTTCAGCTGCACTGAAGTTATGGGATATGCCGAGACCACCTCCATCTGGTTAGTTACCTGGCTGGCAACCCACGTTCAGAATACACACACCATCTGCACCTCCCTGTGTACGTGCACACATCACACTGGCAGCTGTTGCAGTTGTGATAATGGTAATGATAATGAGAGCAATTAAGTGTGTTAACGACGATTAATTATTGGAGTTGGATCTTTGCATTCGTTTGGATCATATCAGTCGAGTGGTGGAGTCTTGAGTGATCTTATTAGTGTACATCTCCTGTATGCTGCCCGGTACCCTGTATGGTACCCAACACAATATATTGTGTGTGCTTACAATATAAAATGAAGGCTAATATATGAATACTTTATCTATGTATGTAGTACGTACATGTGTATATTATTTGTACATACAGCATGTACTGATGTGTGTTTCACTGTGTTTGAC
>OZ026563.1:3982939-3985439 GCA_964020155.1 Chondrilla cf. caribensis
CGACGTTACGTGTCCGTGTGGCTCGAGTAATCATGGCGATGTATCGGTACTTCAAGAGAAAGGAAAGGAATTCTGACAAGCTACCTTATGTCTACCTATACTTTATTATATTATAACCTGGGCTTGCCATCCGCTGAAATAAAAACCGCTAATATATGGTATCCAAATGTTATGGCATATAATATTATTTGTGTATGATATCAAGCTGAAGGGTATAATGCTAATCTACTTCTTTTTAGGATCATGTGACTCTGACATCATGTGATGTCATCCCGTACAGTACCATCACACAACATCTCGGATTGATGAACCTGTTCATCATCAGAGAGACCACAAGTCTCCACGAGGTTTGTGGAAGGAACCCCACAACATTGCTACAAGCCTACATATATTTTATTATACAATTATTATAATTTATATTTTTTTGCGAAATTGCAATGTATGGGAGGTATAGGGCCGCCATTTTGTTTTCGCGTCATCCCTACATATAGAGTGCTATCGCACTCTATGATAATGTGTTAGTTGTTTTGACAGTTCCTGTTGTTTTGACAGTTCCTGTGTTAATCTTTTGTTTCAATTATCACTCCAGAGGGGCGGTACTGCTGGTTTCCTTCAAATGTTTCTTCACGAGTCTTCCAACATTGTCGTGGAGATGGTCAAGGCTTTTGGAGGGAACGCAGTTGTCAATTTCAAATTGAACGAATGTGTACTGATGGACAGCCCTAGCAAACACCAGGTAGGTTACATCTGTACATGTAGCATGTATGGCTGCAAGTAGGATAGAGGATTGAGGTTTGAGGAATGGAGGGTTGAGGAATGTAGGATAGAGTGTTGAGGGTTGAGGGATGTGGGATAGAGGATTGAGGTTTGAGGGATGTGGGATAGAGGGTTGATAATAGAGGGTTAAGGGTTGAAGGTTGGGCAGTGTAACTAGACATATGTATTTCAGAGCATTGTAGAATAGCATAACTGGTGAGGTTGTTAGCGTATCACCCTTATACTGGTCTGCAAACCACTTCCAACATGCCATATTCTCACAATATACTGCTGGCACATTCTGCATATGTGAACATCTCTCTTCAGGGACAGTGCTTGCTCAACCTCAGTGGAGATATTGTCACTGTTGAGACCAATTCAGCTCTGACATCTCCTGAACATCAGGGGTTTCCCAGTAGCCATAGCATTCTTGGTTCCCCTGGCAACAGGAAGACACCACTTTTGAAGAAACCCAAATCTTTCCAAGTGACAGAATGTTGATTTTCTTCTATGTTGTGTTCACATGGTACCACCACCCCATGTACATGTGTGTATTCATTCTCATGTTATTTGTTTTGTATTTATCGTACAACACAACAATATCTTCAGATGGTACGATTTTGCGGTTCATATAATTATACGTACCTCTGTTAAACGTCACTTCACTCAGTCCATAGCTTATGTAGTGAATTTTCCTGTATGCTGGAGTTCTATCTGACCCGGAAGATGGCAGCACACATAACCTGCTACATTGGAGTCGGATTATATGATAGATAGATAATTATTAATATTATAGTGCAACATGTCAACATACAGACACTAGGACATATTGTCCAATGAAGCACTTATAGATCAACAAAAAACTATACATACATAGGCAAAAAGACATGCATGATCAGGAACAAAATCTTTCAGTCCACATAGTATAGATCTTCTTCATGATTGCTGCTATATGTTTGTTGAAAAAGAGGATTATGTCCAATGAGCGCTAATTTGGTTTGGACACGTGCACTCCCTCGGGTCGCGTCACTGAGCGCGTGAGTTGACGATTAATTGATGGAATTGTCCGCCAAATACAATCGCTCGATTTCGGATACTAACAAAAATGTTTGCTACAAAGCGACGAAATGATAATTTCAAGCCATTTTTATAGACGACGTGAAGAGGAAAAAGAGCTACAAAAGGTACTTGTTGCAAGTCCGTAGCCTCAGTACTCGCAAAGTTACGAGTGTATGGAAATTGATCAGTTACTCTACCTATTTCATTCTGGAAACAATGTATTATCATAGTAGTATCTATGGTATTATTAGGTTGTAGTATCTATGGTAATATCGGCACAAGCCTACATAAACCATATGCATTATATACCATAGATAATGTATACATGAATATACAATATCTATTATTATACACACATAAGGTGTTTTGGCACTATAATAGTATTATCTTACTACAATAGTAATATATAGTACTATAATATTATATAGTACTATAATAACATTATTCAATATAGTATTATTGTTATGAACTCTGATATTTCTATTCATTATAATGTATTATACATATATCAAGCTGCATGGCAAAAAATAGTATAATATATTATCGTCAGGTACAGATAATCCGTGGTGTGGAATGTTGCGTAACCTCGTGATCAGCACCGCTCATGACCAATGACGTACACTACACTTCGATGGTAGTTGTACACCGAGCAGTAATCGGGTAGGTTTTTGTTAAGATTGAGGAG
>OZ026563.1:3990439-4000439 GCA_964020155.1 Chondrilla cf. caribensis
CCCGTACAACAGATGCCTGTACATATTCGGTGGAGTGGGTGATATTAAGGATGACAACGACCTCCATTGTTACGACATCGACACTCGGGCTTGGTTCGTCGTAAGTCCTCCGGAGGGGAGCCAGATACCGTCACCGCGGTTGTTTCACTCTGCCTCCGTTTGCGGAGAATACTTGTATCTCTTTGGAGGAACAGTGGACTCTGCGGGGACTAGAAGTGGAGACATGTTCCAGTTCTGCCTGACTGACTTCCCGAAGTGTACATTTGTTTCAGATTTTTCCCGTTTGCTGCATTCCGAGGACTTCTGTGATGTGAAGTTCATAGTCGGCTCCAGTGAGGCGGTCGTCAAAGCTCACTGTGTGGTCATTGCAGCCCGATCCCCGGTTCTGAAGCAGAGAATTCTCCTATCGTATCAAAAGTCCCAGTCTGCCACAAAGGAACAGGAACACAATACCACAACAACAGAGCTCTTCCTCCCGAAAGAAATGATTGTCGTGCACCTGCGAGATGCCACAGAGGAAATATTTCGCATGGCTCTGTTCTTCCTCTACACTGACCGACTTCATCCTTCCCTGGAGAACGCTTCTGTGGAAGGCATGACCGTCAACCAAATGCTACAGATGATGGAACTCTACAAGCTGTCCCTCCTGCTGGAGACAAAGAGAATGGAGTTGCTCTGTCTTCAGTACATTCAGGCTTCTGTGAACGAACAGAATGTACTTCATGTTCTTCGCATTGCGTCTGAGCTGTGTCTGTCAAGTTTGAAGGAATACTGTCTGCGTTCCATCGTGCGTGATTCAAGTTATCGCCATGTTGTCAACAGCCCCGCTTTTGAATCTTTGGATTCCAATCTCATGGTTGAAATTGTCCGGAGACACGAGAACCATTCACGCCCGACCTCTCCCGATGCCGCACAGAACAGAGAAACTGTAGTTCCAGCCTCTCTCAAGGATGACATGCGCACAATCCTGGAAACAGATGCAGGACAACCATTTGCTGACATCATCCTTAAAGTCGAGGGAAGTGTAGTGTATGCCCACAGTGCAGTGCTGGCATCACGATCTTCCTACTTCGAGGCCATGTTTCGATCCTTCATGCCGGACAATCGCACCACGTGTGTCAAGTTCGGAGAGCACATGCCAAGCGTAGAAGCGTTCCATTCCCTCCTACGGTTCATCTACTATGGACGCACCCATATGCCTCCTGAAGACGCACTTTACATTTACTCGACTCCGAATTTCTTTGGATTCAGCAACAGCCACCTCCAGGAACACTGCAGGCACATAATTGAGAACAATGTTGGAATTGACAACGTGCTTCAGATATTGGAAGTTGCCAATCACATTGATATGCAGTTGGTGAAGCGACACTGCCTGCTGGTGATATCAGATAACTTCAGGACTGTCAACCAGCAGGAACACTTCAGGAAGCTGCCACGAGAGCTTCTTCTGGATATACTAGACATCCTTGCGGTCAAACTTCCATAATCATCCACACACCTGTACTGTATTCTACCACACCTACTCTCATTTGTATGGATTGTGTTTGTATCAAATGTTGGTACATACTCACTTGTATATTTACACATTCTCTTTGCAATCTATGCTCTTACGTATGTATAATTGTAGATATTTGTAAAGTATGTAAAGTAATATTATTATGTGATTTCAAGGACATGTTCAAGCCCTGGAAAAGTGGACATGTACAGAGCATGTTGTAGGAATGGGGCAGAATGTGTATCTCTCGTTTATTAGGAATAAATCTCTAGCTGTATAACAATCTAATACTATAATATAATGCATCATAAATATACTGTGGAAGTATTTAGACAAATTTTAAACTCTGATGATAGCTAGACAGCATAATACATGTACAATCAAGTTATCAGAAAAGTACCACACCATTTACACTTGGATCAGAATGGAACAATTGCACATTGTATAAGCACTACGGAGTGTCTTCCTTCAATGTCTCGACCACTTCAGTTCTAATAGTGGACATTCACCCATGCATATTATTTCCAATGGAGTTGTATACCTGCAATATTCTATAGGCCCCCTGTGTGTGTACTTGTGCAATACAATTGCAAACTCACTGTATATGTATACATATATTTGTATACAGTATAAATGTATAATGCATATATAATACTAATACGTATAATATTCTGTGTACATATGCACCATGGTTATATGCTAGTTATAACGGGTTTGTATATGTATATAGCTGAGTCACACAATAATTATACAGCCATATAAACTGTTCATATTATATTATATGTACATGTTTACTTAGCAAGGTATTGAATATAATGTTTCATTATTATACTGTATATCATACCAGTACAGATACAAATGTGTATATATTATATTGAATAATTTGTATGCACAAAAAGAGTGTTATAAAGTACTTGGAATAAATTAAAAAAGTCAACCAAACACACTATTCATTTCTGGTACAGCCCAGTAAACATCACACACAGGGAGGTCAGTAAAACAGACATTCTTTGGAGAAGACACGTTTGTGTCAAGAGGGGCTCTCGGACACACATTTCAGAGCTTGTTGTAGTTGGGGCGTCTTCTGGAACCTCTGAAAGCTGTCTCTTGCCATCAGCTGATAGATGAAATGCTGGGCTTCGTCGAAGGAGGACCGTTTGGGATTCTTCATGCTCAACTCGATATTGTTGTACGTTTTGTGATCCAAATTGACCTGAACCAGACGTGGACGGAGTGAACGTTTCGAGTTATGTAACAGGACACTACACCTCACAAATGGATATGTGCAATCACACAGTACACACATACGTACGTATGTACACTATGCATGTACGTATGTGTATGCATATTCATGTGCAGGTACAGTACAGTGCTATACTTATAAATATATACATACGTACGTAATGTATATGCACAATATGTACATGTACGTATAGTATGTACTGTACATACTTCGAGTGCAGTACATAGGATCTTGGTACTTGTTTTTACCTCATTCAATAAAAGGCTTTAATGGTGGATAATGGGGGGCATGGATACTGGCTTTTATTTACTGAAGAGAAGTGTTCCGAGGCTTATAGACTGCCAAGTATGCATGTCAATAGATTGCCCTTGACTGCAAAAATGTTGTTATTGTTTTTGCACACATTGAAATCTACAAACAGGCAGCAACCTATCACTTTCACTTGTCTAAGAATGAAACTAGAAATCGAAACCATGCGTCCTGTGTAATCCTAAAACTGTAAGGTTTGTCGGATCAACTCACCTGCCTGGGAGCATTGTCACACACAAACTCCTGGTATATGTGCTTAGCACCGGCTGCCACATTGCCATGGGAATCTTTCTTAAATTCCTCACACGCCACCCAGAATTGGAGATTCTCTTGACTGAATTCACTTTTCAGAAAATCTTCAAAGAGCCTCCTCCCATCTGATAAGAGAAAAACATTATACAGGAATGTGTATGTGTACAAATAATAGGAAATCATAGAGTGCTGATAGATGGTGTGAGCAGTGCTAGTGGGTAACTGTACAATTGTCATGTCTTTGAGCAGACCAGAAGCCATTGATGCACTCACCACAGTCAAAACACACCACCATCCACCTGCACACACAACACATGCCAACACACACACAAACCCACACTATCACACACACACACACACACACAGTGTCACACATGCCAACACACACACACACACACACACACAGTGTCACACATGCCAACACACGCACACACACACACACAAACACACACACACATACACACACACACACACACACACACACACACACACAGGAGTGGCTGGATGCTGGTCATATCCGAGAACTACAAGGTGGGGCGTCACACAGTTATGACACATTTGTTCAAGTATGCAAGAGTCCCTGAAGCCCACGTACCCACATGACTGACACAGCAGACAGGCCTGTTGCCAAGGATCCTGTATGGTACAGTAGGTCTCCGGTATTTTCATGACATGCGCACAGCTACCAATTAAAACACACACCACACCTCAATGGATCATTTAAGAGGGATTCCCAACTGTACATTTCAATCAATCGAGCTGTTTTATGAGCTATTGTCGTAAAGTAGGCAATGGGAAATAAAGCTCACACAACAACTACACTACACACATTACGTATATGCACAGAGTACGTACTGTACTAGATAGTACAAATGTGAAAGATGTATGTAAAACTGCATGGTGGTGTGAATTGTGCTGGGGATGTGTTACCACCAACATCAGTACTGTACATATGTACATACATGGTGTGTGACAGTAACAGATGTCCACTGTGTGTATGTACCAGTGCATGGTGATGTGAATTGGGTAAGTGTGATAAGCAACCACAAGCACCACTAAACTCAGTGTCACACTCGGTTACAGTAAGAAAATTAAACACTGAAAGATCCCAACAAGTAGATGTGAACAGATGTTCGTACACGAATGTACCAGTGTATGTTATTCGTGTATGAGTTGGTTGGGAGATAACCATTCATATGTAGCTATGTACACACAACTACACACAGGGTCAAGGGGCTGTGGGTTAGCCTACCCCACTACACTCTTAAATTCCGTAATTCAAACCGTGTCTCACACCAAGGAGAGACCTTTCCACCATTCCACAATGTCATGTAACACCGGGGTTCACTTATCAACCGGGAGAAATACCTCTCTGATATCCTGCCTACGAGCTTTCCTACATACAAACCTGACCGGTGTGTGGCAACCGAGCAGGGAATTATAACTAACTGGTGCGAAAAGGTGACCAAGGAAAATTCTGCGAACACAGACAACAATCTGCTGAAGCCAAAACCTGTACTATGTACGTGTATGTGTGTTCTCTACATGTACATGCATGTGTGGGTGCATATGACACATTAATATTTGTACTCGTACACACAAATACAGTAGGTACCACACACAATGTTCTGATACATGACGTCCACTTAACACATGGCTGATGATGTGATTCTATTAAACGTATTACATTACTCGAGCAGTTTTCTATAACTTGTTTTCACCAAAAATCTCAACAATGAATACACATACATTATTGCATATATGTACGTACATGTGTACACATGTTCAGAATATGTGTGGTCATGTACATTGGATGCTACTTGAACTTGTGTACAGAAACGTTCTACTAACCTGCACTCTCCAACAGAGCATCGAATGACTTCAACCACAACCTCAACTTTCGGATAGGTACACTAGTGGGGCAAGCAAAATGAGGGGTGGATAACATGCATACCTGTGTACAGAAACCTTCACACACAACATGCACACTAAACAAGTACGCACACACACACACACATACACACACACACACACACACACACACACACACACACACACACACACACACACACACACGAGAGGCACACACATGATATGGGACTCACACAACACACAGCGTATGTATACAATGGATTTGCACAGTGTTAAAGTAACAGAGATTCACACACACACAAGCCAACACTTGTCCTAGGATAAGCCTTGCACTGATCACACCACAAGTCCAAACAGTCACTTGTGGACAATGCAACTGAGAGCTTATGCTCAGGAGAGTTTGGTAGAGAAGAAGCCCAAAACTGCGACAAATTTACCATGAAGACTAACCTTGAGAAGGGATTGCTATGAGAAGATCCATTCTGTATAGTTTCTGGCTTGATTGAAGGGGGACAGGACCCCTGAGGCCTCTCACCCTGCCTCCCTATTCCAAACCTGAGGAAAAGAGGTAAATAGTAAGTAGCTAGGGGAAACAGAACTTTCAGAGAAGGTTTCTCTGAAGGTATCCTCTCTTCAGATTTCTGTTTTAGACAGATTCAGAGAACTTTACAGCTGTTTAGTTAGAACTACAAAGAATTAGATTCTGCTACAAACCTTCTAGAAGCCATAACCAGACCACCACCCACAAAATGGACAGCAACAAACTCACACACACTATATATAGTGTTTGCATAACCCAGGAATACATATTGTACCTCTTTACTCTAGGCTGGTCTGGACCTTTAGGCATCCTAAAATTCCGTGACAAAGAAAATGATCGCTTTAGTTTTCTCTTGGGGGCTGCCACAGGCTCACTAACAGCAGGACACTGTGTAGTGTCTCTGTTGATAGGCCTCTCAGAGGATTTGAAATCTTTCACAGTAAGAGGTTTATCTGAACGACCAACACCTCCGAAGAGCTTCACCGGGTGAAGGCACATGATCGATCTCCTGTTTTCTTTCGAATTGTTACTGGCAGTAGCATGTCTCAAAACAGTCTTAAGAGGCATAATGCAGTCGTCTTCACCAAACACACGCACTCGTATTACAGAGCCTACAAACACAACATACAGACCACCAGTTGGAAATAGAGGGAACTACACTCCTCAACAGATACGTTGTTAGTCTTTTTGTAGCATGTAGCCTGTTAGCTTATATAGCTGGGCACAGCAGGTCTGGACGCTGTTGAAACCTGAGAATCTACTTTTTGACGATTAAGATAACACAACCACAGACCCACAATCTGATCCAGATGTTTTCATAGCCTTCCCAGGAAGGACACAATGCCCCTACATGCTTATTGCAACTTGACCTAAATGACATTAGGACAGTGAGCTTTTGGCACTACATCAGTGCATGATCACTCTCCAAAGGTAGCAAATATTTGACATGGGTGATAATTGCGTGGTTTGGCAGCAAGATACCTGTCTGCGATAAGCGGACGTGAGACTCTTACACTCAACAAATGTGGTAATTGGGATTCTTTGTCGGATTTCAAAAAGTATTTGATCATAGGACGCTCACACTACAAAGGCGATCCAATTATAATACAATAATTATCGAGACAGCAACCAGTAAATTTCAAAAGGACTATGATTAGACAGCCATCTTGTTACCACGGTTCTACAGCGGCCACTGAATGTTGACCACCTTATCATTCCAACCCATGGAATGTACTACATCCGTACTTACTGTACTGCAACACGTCTGTACTTACTGTACTGCAACACGTCTGTACTTACTGTACTGCAACACGTCTGTACTTACTGTACTGCAACACATCTGTACTTACTGTACTGCAACACATGTATGCATGTACTGACTCTATGTGATGCACTGGACATGGTTTGGATGAATACATCAGGAACTATAAGAAACTTGACTGCGTTTGGTTGAGCTGAGCTGAAACTGTAACAGAGAGGAAACTTACAGTCCTTGACGTTTCTTCCTTTCATTGCCTTTCATTCTCTTGTTGGCAGTATCCCCCTCGATATGACTATTGGAACTAGAGTCAAAATTACTAGCAAGAGAAGTTGCTTCAGCAAGATCAATTGGATCTGTGAGTCTTCTCGCTTTGACTCCTTCCTACACATTGACAGGGACAAAAGTACGGGATTGACACTCATGGTATATACACACAATACAAATGAGTGAAATACACAGCACATGCCCAGACATTGTACAATACATAGGACATACACACACACACACACACACACACACACACACACACACACACACACACTGTGGTTGCAATGATGGTCATGTAAACACTTACAAATTACACTAATGCAACACACACACCGCTACACTACCAAAACAATCCCTTTTGCTACACATCCTGTTTATGTCACATTGTCCATACTCCGTTAAGTTGGTAACGCACAGTGGGTAGTGCCCTGTTAACACTGATAACTCTTTAGATATGTGTAAACATTCCTGAGTTAATCAACATCATTATGTTACAATTTCTGGAATTTGGTTCTCATTGCAATGACACACGACACAGGCCACTGTGGACTTGACACCAACCAAACAATGAGCATCAGTCAACAAACAAAAAACAGTGAACAACAACCAATGTGCAATAAAATATAAGCAGCAGCCTATGAACAACAGTAAACAACATTCAATGAACAACAAACAGTAAACAACATCCAAAGAACAACAAGCAGTAAACAATATCCAATGAACAACAAACAGTAAAGAACATCCAATGAACAATTACATCTAAATATTGTAGATACGCACACAAACATACCTTGAAGGTCTTGACTGTTCTCA
The DNA here is from genome assembly GCA_964020155.1 of Chondrilla cf. caribensis. Taxonomy (NCBI): domain Eukaryota; kingdom Metazoa; phylum Porifera; class Demospongiae; order Chondrillida; family Chondrillidae; genus Chondrilla; species Chondrilla cf. caribensis. The sequence goes on from OZ026563.1 coordinate 3,998,493, forward strand.
CTACATTGCAGGAGCACTCTTCCAGTTTTGAGAGCCATTGCTCTTTTGATGCATACGATGTACACCTAATCAACTTGGACATGCCCTGTAGTACAATAAATGGTTACAATGAAGGACTGTGCTTGTACTCAAACATGAAGAATCAATATGTTCTACTATGAGCTACAAATGAACCATTTCATTCATTTCAATTTCACATCAAGGCTAATAGATTGATTACACCATTTTCATATTCACAAAGGAAATTACAGACATGAATGACATCTGCTCATGTCAGCAATATCAGTCAGGAAGCATTAAACTGTCCACTCCAAGTTGGGGTTGCTAGTCACCTTGGACAGGGCTCTGGTTCTGATTTTGTACTTCTTCACTAATGACCTTCTTCTATAAACCCTGAAAGTTGTTTTAGGGGGTGAGAGTAACATCTCAAAAGTGTCTTCATAGCTACGGTATGGACTAGGCAAATTATCCATTCTCAAAAACAAGTTATCAATTATCAGTTATCAGTTCTTTTACCACCTGAACCTTTATGGGAAGGCGTTAATGTTATCAGTGTCACCGTTGCCATGGAAACTCGCGCATTTAGTTTTGATAACAAATACAGTTATGGCAGAAGATTGCTGAGTCAGCATTGGTTTAATGCAAATGAAGTAGGTCGAATTATGTGGTCAAGCAAAGTAACTATCAACTGTCTACTCATTACAACTCACAGGCTGAGAGAATTGAAGGTCTGTCCCTGAAAAAAGATTGAGAGAGACTGAAGGTGTTATTAATGCCACTGAGAATATCTTCATGTATGTACACTATGCTACACAAACACACACACACACACACACACACACACACACACACACACACACACACACACACAGACTCACACACACACACACACACACACACACACACACACACACAAACACACACACACACACACACACACACACACACACACACACATACACACAAACACACACACGCACACACACACACACACACACACACACACACAAGTAGGCACACCTTCTATTCCGCCCATTTCATGTACAGTCATTTTGTAGAGCACAAATGGAGTTTCAATCACAGAATAAATGCTTCCATCACAGAGAGTAATGAGAATGACATCATTGAAGAGGAGGAGCCAGGCCTGGGGGGAGAACCCAACAATTACAAACCACTTCAAATAGCACACAATACCATGTCAACTCTTACTTTCTTATTCCTCTTCCACTTTTTCTCGACTAAAGTAACTTCCCCTTCTTGCTCCAGGGACCTTCCGGGAATATCAACGACGATTTTCTGTTGGAAGTTGAAACATCTCTAATAACATCACTTGTGTATACGCATGTGTGTATGTACATGGTGCTTGAATACTTGCGCATATCAATTATTTACTTACACGTACTCTGAATATTGCAAAATATCATGATCAATAATTTCTAGGAATTTTTAGAGGTCATTAGGAAATATTCATTTTTGGAAATATGTTTGTCCCTGGATACATAATAAAAAATGATGAATAATGCTATTCTAAACAGCCAACAATAAATTAATATCGACAGGAGCTGTTAGGTAGAACATATGAAGCAGTCAAAGCAAAGCAGTGCGACAAAAATTAACACAGTTTACTAAAATATCTATTATGCCTGTTGTGAAAATTTACATTTACTGACGTTTTTATCCCCACTCTTCAGTGCATTTTGTGAAATTCTTCAATTGCAAAAAATGTCATATGTTCCATATGTCATGGAATATTTTGTGTTTGTAGACATGCACTTGGACATGCATGCACACTAAAGGATGTGTTTCGCTCTAATCAACACTCACCTCCACATTATGGGAAAACCCCACTCTCAATTTGAGTGCTGTCATGGTGTCTCTCTTCTTCCTGTGGGCGGAGACCAGCTCCTGATCAGGACAACAGGAAAGAAGACCTACAAAAAGAGTACA
>OZ026563.1:4005439-4042939 GCA_964020155.1 Chondrilla cf. caribensis
CCCCTCCACTTCCATGATGATGTCATTCACTCTCAATCCGGATTCAGCAGCTGGTAAACCTATACAGATGCAACGAAGTGTTGCTATGATAACCCTTATATATACATATGTATCCACATACAGAAAATTTAAAAGCAGTTATACATACAGTCAGACCTCCTTACAACATCACTCTTGGTAGTGCTCCCATACACTAGTATACAGTCGGACCTCCTTACAACATCACCCTTGGTAGTGCTCCCATACACTAGTATACAGTCAGACCTCCTTACAACATCACCCTTGGTAGTGCTCCCATACACTAGTATACAGTCAGACCTCCTTACAACATCACCACTGGTAGTGCTCCCATACACTAGTATACAGTCGGACCTCCTTACAACATCACCACTGGTAGTGCTCCCATACACTAGTATACAGTCAGACCTCCTTACAACATCACCCTTGGTAGTACTCCCATACACTAGTATACAGTCAGACCTCTTTACAACAACACCCTTGGTAGTGCTCCCATATACTAGCATACAGTCAGACCTCCTTACAACATCACCCTTGGTAGTACTCCCATACACTAGTATACAGTCGGACCTCCTTACAACATCACCCTTGGTAGTGCTCCCATACACTAGTATACAGTCGGACCTCCTTAGAACATCACCCTTGGTAGTGCTCCCATACACTAGTATACAGTCAGACCTCTTTACAACATCATCCTTGGTAGTGCTCCCATACACTAGTATACAGTCAGACCTCTTTACAACATCACCCTTGGTAGTGCTCCCATACACTAGTATACAGTCGGACCTCCTTACAACATCACCCTTAGTCATTGTAAATAGTGCCTTGTAAAGAGGTTTGACTGCATGTATGTATACAATTGAGATTGATCCCCACACCAACTTTGTACTAATCCCCATACCAATTTTACAGCAGCCTAGTAATATAGACCAACCCGGTTGTATTCTAGTGATGTAGACTGGATGGAACCCGTTCACACTGAATCCGTATCCTTTCGGGCCTCTCTTCAACGTGACTGCCATCTTCTTCACCGAGGAGCTTTCATCTACAAGTGCGTAAATATTTAACATAACCTGTACAGAGTGTGAGAAGATTAACAGTAGAAGACTCAACAAGATAAACTACAAGTGACCCATAAAACTAGTTTCTTGCTATCAGATGTTCTTCTTTTGACATAAATTGTCATGTAAACATCAAATCACCATGTTCCGATTTAGTGATGGAAGTTGGAACTGGAACATTTTCTCTCATTCCCCTCTCGTCGTCCAGCAGTTGATACCATCCCTGGATGCACTGCAGGAAGTGATGGTCACATGACAGTCACATGCAACCAAACTAATTTTTAGGGAATACTGCACATACCTTGTCGGGACCAAGAATATCTGCCATTTGAAAGCTCATGCAACCAACCATCACATGCCTGAGGGTGGGAGACATAGCTGCTCAAACACACAAACAACAACTGCTAACGACAGTGTGCTGCAAATAGTACGTAATTACCACGTACATATGTACAAGTATATACGTATCAGTACAATATTATGATACATGATGTACAAATAGTGCATGTATGACACACATGTACGTACTGTACAAATGGTGCATGTATGATTGCACACACATGTACGTACGCAGTGCACAAATAGTACATGATTACCACACATCTACAAGTACAGTAGGAAATACAGACTGGTATACTGTATGAAAGCAAATCGATGTTGGGAAAAGAGGCAATTTTTGATACTCCAGCAGCTAGGAAGAGTGTTGGATTAACAAATCCACATGATAAGTGTCCATGAAACCATGAACAGTACAAAGGCACACAAACAATGCTATCTTCACTTGGACTAACTTGGTTTTCTCTTTCGTCCACAAAGATACACTCAGCCTCTTCTCCTGATCCTCAGGTGTCAGTATCCTACAGAACACATGACTATTACATGACCAATAGTAGTGTATACATATACAGGAGATTTTAATGCAGTTATTGTGCAACTTTTCATCCTCTGCACAACAGACTCAATTACAGTATGTGTAATTACAACAAGAAATAAACACACAAACACCCCTCCCCACACACACGCGCACACACACCACACACACACACACACACCACACACACACACACACACACACACACACACACACACAAACACACACACACACACACACACACACACACAAATACACACACACACACACACATACACACACACACACACACACACACACACACACACACACACACACACACACACACACACACACACAAATACACACACACACACACACACACACACACACACACACACACACAAACACACACACACACAAACACACACACACACACACACACACACACACACACAAACACACACACACAAACACACAAACACACACACACACACACACACACACACACACACACACACACACACACTCACACATACCAGGAGAATGTTTCATGAAACTTTGGATCCTTTTCTTTGCTGCTGCGTGTTTTCTGCTTGGTCAGTTTGTGTGGATCAGGAAGGATGTATAACTGTGTGTGCATATGCGGACAGAATGGAACAAGAGACACAATACGATAAAATACACAGTCTTGTTTTCACCAGAGTACAGTCAGATCTCTTCACAACAACACTTTTAGAAGGACAGTCTCTTCACAAAGTGTAATGTACAGATGTACGCATTCATATACACAGTAATTGTACTGGTTACAACAGCAAACTGGCTATATAGACAGGGAACATGAGGAACCAATGGTGGTGTTGTAGAGAGGTCTGACTGTATACTAGTGTATGGGAGCACTACCAAGGGTGGTGTTGTAAAGAGGTCTGACTGTATACTAGTGTATGGGAGCACTACCAAGGGTGGTGTTGTAAAGAGGTCTGACTGTATACTAGTGTATGGGAGCACTACCTAAGGGTGATGTTGTAAAGAGGTTGACTGTACCTAATTTGTACGGTAACATAGTAATGGGAATCCATACCTTGTTCATAGAACAAAACAAGTACGGAACACAGAAATAAGTACACTGTGTATGAGATAAACTACTAAAAACAGATATACAAGACCACACGAGTATGTGTGAGTGCAGAATACCCCATCCTAATAGATAAACAGGTACTGTAGAACAGAACTCAGAAGTGCACTAGTATTATGGATTACTATTATACATTAGTGTAGCTAGGGGACAGGGGTGGAGTGTAGCTAGGGAACAAGTGGTGGAGTGTAGCTAGGGGACAGGGGGTGGAGTGTAGCTATGGGACAGGGGGTGGAGTGTAGCTAGGGGACAGGGGGTGGAGTGTAGCTAGGGGACAAGTGGTGGAGTGTAGCTAGGGGACATGTGATGTGATTAATGGTACCTGCTATCAATAGCAACCTTCAGGTATAATGCACGATGGATTACAGTGCACATATGTAGACCTGAGCCAATTACAGTATATGATTGATAACTTTTTCACGTGTCGGAACATAATGCAATTATAGTAAATTAACTTGCAATTCTTTATGATATGCGGGACACTGAATCAACCCTGCTCGTTCCTAGCCTCACCTTACCACCTGTCTTCTGGCTCCACTCCACTTCATTCAAAGAGGTCAACCCTAACACTAACCCTAACCCACACACGTAACACAGGCATTCAGATTTTTTCGTAATGATTCGAATAAGTCAACCAAAACCATCAAAAATGCACTGTACAAGTGAATGCTACTTGCATGGTGACACACCCTAGAGAATAGCGGAGTACACCCCTTATCATTCATAGGCTATGTCATACTTCAAATTGAATGACACACTGCAATTATAATTAATGTTTTCATTATTAGGGTGCATATCATCAATTAGTGTAAAAATCCCTTGATGTCATGGGAAGGGACTGTGTGTACAGCATTCTCTCTCACCTTGACATAAGTCTCTTGTGTACCTGAATCCTTCCTAGGCAAGCCTCTAGCTTCCATTACTAAATACACAGCATTACAAGGAGATATGGTTGATAAATTAAAATTGATCTAATTCACGGTGCAATCCCACACAAAAGGTATTCATGGGCAGTTTTGGTTTCAAAATACACAAATACATGCATAAACACGCACAATTACAAGCACAAAACATACATGTACACCAACACACACACACATGCATATGTAAACACAAAACACAACACACACGTACACAAAAAACATGCATGCAAACACACACACACACACCCACCAAGTGTTATAAACACTTGCAGAGAGTACAATATACCCTAAACTACTAAACAATCTAATAGTGTAAGAATATACCATCTTTAGCCCTGGCTGCAATAGTGAGGCGCAATCTCTTGAGCTCCTGCTCCATTGCAAAATAAAATTATTAAAAATTATAATAAATACACTCGAATAAGGTTAAAGCAAATGTCCTTTAAATTTTCAAACTGCACCCAGTATGTGGCGGTCGATATTGACGCCAGCTCGCCGGCGTCAACTGAACAAACTGATTTGCAGTAAGTTTTTTCGCTCACGTTATAGTACGTATAATTCTAACACAATTCAGCTGTTAAACCATAATGAGCAGTCAATTAGCAGACAGAAAGCCAATCATATCAATTCGCAGAACGCCAGTGTGATCTAACAAACTAGCAGTATTGTATAGCACGTAATGAAACCGCATCGTACACCTAACCCTTATGAAATTGTATTAAGTTAGGAACAAAGCTGTACCACCATCTGCTACCAACAACATCCACCTACACGCAAAGGTGTGTCCGTATCAACTATTGTAGTGAATTCGCAATGAAAAACAGGAATAGTTCCTTGCATCGAATGGTGAACTTACTCTTGACTATCAGCGCGCTGGACTCTTCGTAGGTGCAAAGCTTTAGGTGGCCTACGGGGGGAGAATCGTGAATGTTAGCTGAAGGATTCGTGCACACACGAAAAGTGAACAATATCTGCAAGGATATAGTTTGGAGGCGTTCCTCACCGTAAAGAGATCTAATCGCCTTCTTCTTCTTCCTTCCAGAACTATAAATCGACATCTTTCCCTCTAGTTTACCTCAACAGGGCGTCAGCTCAAATTTATCTCCGTGGGAGTCACTGGAGACGGACAGGCTTAATCCTGCATCTCCACGGGCTGTGTACACTATGAATATGCTTGATTCGTCAACAACCGGAGATTTAATATTGTTATCGTAGTTGATAAACTGTATTAAATTTTTAATAGGGAGTTTCCCTGAGCGGCGCAGCGGAAATCACGTGATCGTCACATGCACAGACATCCGCACATACCATACCCCTTCGTGCGGTTAGATTACTGAGCTCATCCCTTCTAGAGTTAAAGAACTTTCAGCCGTATTTAGGAAGCTATAGGGGTCCTTCGTAACAAATGACTATTATAACATGGCGGAGTTGGTGAAAGAAGGATTTCTAGAAGTCAAACAACACTCATTTCTTGGATCAGTGAGTTTTGTAGTTGGTCCTGCCAGTTGCATCCGAAATAGTACAGTACAATAGACAGGAAGATAATCTCATTCCCTATTCACGGTACACACGAACGACTATTTTATCGTTCGATTGTATCCACGTTTTCATTTTCATTGTAACTTCGACATCTTATTTCCTCGACGGTTCGCGTTCCTCTTTTATCCGTCGAAGACCGAGTTGAACGTAACTGAATTAGGCTCATCCACTTTCGGTACGATTCAATAGAGTGAACCGAGGTTTAGAACCGAGCTAGCTAAAGTCATTTTGACCTATATTACGGTCAGCGAACACATCTTCCTTCGTAAACGTTTTAGGGTGTATTTTCCGGTTCGCTCTGTATAGTGTTTTGTGTGTATTCAAGTGTGTGTGTGTGTGTGTGTGTGTGTGTGTGTGTGTGTGTGTGTGTGTGTGTGTGTCTGTGTGTGTGTGTGTGTGTGTGTGTGTGTGTGTGTGTGTGTGTGTGTGTGTGTGTATCTGTGTCTGTGTGTGTGTGTGTGTGTGTGTGTGTATGTATGTGTGTGTGTGTGTGTGTGTGTGTGTGTGTGTGTGTGTGTGTGTGTGTGTATGTGTGTGTGTGTGTGTGTGTGTGTGTGTGTGTGTGTGTGTGTGTGTGTGTGTGTGTGTCTGTCTGTGTGTGTGTGTGTGTGTGTGTGTGTGTGTGTGTGTGTGTGTGTGTGTATGTGTGTGTGTGTGTGTGTGTGTGTGTGTGTGTGTGTGTGTGTGTGTGTGTGTGTGCATGTGTGGTGTATACATGTGTGTGTGTTTGTGTACAGACAAGCATGCAACAACTAACCGCTTGAGCAACATCCAAGTATTTTGTGTCCTTAGGGGACCATTTCCTCACATTGACAACCCTACATAGTGTCCTATTTGCATAAGTAACGAGCGTGTTTCAAGACTGAAGTTCATTTGCCTGGTTTTACTGGAATGTACATTTACTTCTTTCTCTAGAAATACAAGCGATCGTACGTTCGGTTGTTCCGGGGTATCCCTGCCATACAAGGCCCAGGATCATCACGAAGGAAGAAGCAGGCAGCAAAGACATCCACTCCTACTATACAAATCACCGAAAGTGAATTAAGTGGAGATGTTCACACCATACCGCTTGAGAAGTTGTGGACAGTCGTTGAGAAGCAATCAAAGAATAGTAAAAGATGGGCCTTTGAGGTGTGTGTGTGTGTGTGTGTGTGTGTGTGTGTGTGTGTGTGTGTGTGTGTCATATTAAAATATTATACTTGTGGTCCAAACATCCTTACAGTTATCAGTATCTGGTTCATTAGCCATACTAACAACATTAATTTATATTGAAAATGTATTTTATCAATTACTGGGTAGAAATTATGCAGTTATATTGATTCCGGTTTGTCTGTTGCAACCGGCGAAGGTTATTGCTATCTCAAAATAAAGTGATTCTCTGGTCTCTGTTTGTGTGTGTGCCTGTGTGTGTCCATGCATATGTAAGTGTGTACATACATGTGTCAGTCCATGCATATGTTTGTGTGTGTGCCTGTGTGTGTTCATACATAGATACATATGTATGCTTGTATGCGTGTTAGTGCATTTGTTTGTGTGTGTTCATACATAGATTCATATGTATGCTTGTATGCGTGTTAGTGCATTTGTTTGTGTGTGTTCATAAATATGTTTATGTATGTCCACACGTTTGTGTGTGTGTTAATGCATATATTTATGTGAGTCTGTCCATATGTATGTTTGTGTATGCGCACGTGTATGTATGAATACATTGGTCTCTCTCTGTGTGTGCACCTGTGTGTGCATGAACTCGTGTGTGGCTGTACATAAAGATGTACATACATGTGTGTGTCCATGCATACATAAGTACATATGTGTGCCTTGTATGTGTGCATATGTATGTACTGTATATGTCCTTGTGTGTTAATGCATACGTATACCTTTGTGTTTGTTCATGTACAGTGTATACTGTAATAGTGTATGCACATGCATACATACATAGGGTTAGGGTAGAGAAACAAAGGCACATACGTACACATGTGCCTTTGTTTCTCCACATACAGTACACATGTGCCTCTATTTCTCCACATACAGTACATACAGTACACATGGGCCTTTGTTTCTCCACATACAGTACATACAGTACACATGTGCCTTTGTTTCTCCACATACAGTACTTATGTGCCTCTATTTCTCCACATACAGTACACATATGCCTATGTTTCTCCACATACAGTACACATGTGCCTCTGTTCCTCCACATACAGTACACATGTGCCTCTGTTCCTCCACATACAGTACATATGTGCCTCTGTTTTTCCTCATACAGTACATATGTGTCTGTGGCAGGTCTCCTATTCATGTTTCTGTACAACCTGTGTTTACCTGTCCATACAAGAGGCAGAACAGAATCTTCGTATGCGTGGCACACACTTGTATGATTGTCTGTGTTTTTCATTGCTCACTCTACAAATGTGGAACATTATCTCTTTTGACTGTTCAGTATCCAGTGGCACGTTTGTTTCACGGCACACTGTGGTAGGTTTCCTCCGGGAATGCCAAATATGAGGGGTCCTGCATTCTTCTCCTATTCATGGACCTGATGCTCGAATTCACAGTACTGCGATACGTGGTTACGTACGTATACTGTCACGATTATCTCCAAGTCGAGTTCGAAGAGGTTGATATTTCGTTGGGATTTTGTAGGACCAAATATGGAGTGTGTATGAAGCTGTACACTACCGACAGTGTAGCTGTACTGTACACACTCCCAGTGAAGCTGTACTGTACACACTCCCAGTGAAGCTGTACTGTACACACTCCAGTGAATGAAGCTGTACTGTACACACTCCAGTGAATGAAGCTGTACTGTACACACTCCCAGTGAAGCTGTACTGTACACACTCACAGTGAGGCTGTACTGTACACACTCCCAGTGACGCTGTACTGTACACACTCCCAGTGAAGCTGTACTGTACACACTCCCAGTGAAGCTGTACTGTACACACTCACAGTGAAGGAAGCTGTACTGTACACACTCCCAGTGAAGCTGTACTGTACACACTCCCAGTGAGGCTGTACTGTACACACTCCCAGTGAATGAAGCTGTACTGTACACACTCACAGTGAAGCTGTACTGTACACACTCCCAGTGAAGCTGTACTGTACACACTCCCAGTGAATGAAGCTGTACTGTACACACTGCTAGTGAAGCTGTACTGTACACACTCCCAGTGAGGCTGTACTGTACACACTCCCAGTGAATGAAGCTGTACTGTACACACTCACAGTGAAGCTGTACTGTACACACTCACAGTGAAGCTGTACTGTACACACTCCCAGTGAGGATGTACTGTACACACTCCCAGTGAGGATGTACTGTACACACTCCCAGTGAAGCTGTACTGTACACACTCCCAGTGAAGCTGTACTGGTACAAATTCCTATTGAGGGGTTCTCATTTGGAGGGTGTGGGGGTCATTCACACCCCCTAACCAGATTGATTCTACCCACTTGCTCAAATTTACTCAACATTCTCTGAATGTAGAAAAGACAAGTACCATTACAATACAGATTTGTCCCTATGGTGTCCTTTTTTGTTTCAATTTGTCACTTTGACATTTTTGAACTAAGCCCAGTTCGGAGGTGTGTGCATGTGAAGACGAGTCTCCGAGGATTTCATTGTGGCTACAGCTGCATACATGGTGCCAGGTAGAGAGAAGGCCAAATGTTATAACTTCAATAGGTAAACTTCTGTCAGTTCAATCTTCATCTAAAGATGCCTGCCTTGATAGGGAATGTAATGTTCTTCATCATCAGTCGTTCATGACATCAGCAGATGGTTACTTCAAGGTAGGGTTAATGCAATTTGTTAGTAAGACTGCTGCACCTACTGTGCACTTGTTGAGAAACTGTAATTTTTTGAACGTTGTGGTTGCGGATCATTTGATTTGAAGGAAATTCAATTGTTGATGCCAGCATGCACACAAACTTATGCATGCGCACAAGCTGACGTGTGTTGCTATGGTAAATGCTTCATGAACTGTACTGTTGCTATGGTGAATGTAGGCTTACTGCTGTCATGGTGAATGTTTCATGTACTGTTGTCATGGTGAATGATGATGTACTGTTGTCATGGTGAATGTTTCATGTACTGTTGTCATGGTGAATGTTGATATACTGTTGTCATGGTGAATGTTGATGTTCTGTTGTCATGGTGAATGTTGATATACTGTATCTACTATGTATATGATGTACACATCAAGTGTTTGATGTACGTAGCTCAGTACACGAGCAGTGTACATAAGTGTGATACCCATGTGACCCACATTGCACAATCTGCAGTATCCCATCCAAGTCATGGAGGTGAGCTGAGGCTGGGTTTCCCCCAAAGGGGGGTACCAGGGCGCTCCCCCCCCCCCTTTATTCTCTGTTCTGTGACAACAATTTTTGTTAAAATAATGATTTTATTGTGTTAAGTGTTAAAGCAATATTGATAATTATACATCAAAACATTCATAGTGACTCCCCCCCCCCCCCCCTTTATTTGTTTTCTGGGGGTAACACTGCCTAAGGACATGTATCATACCTGCACTTGGTAGCATGCTGATGACCCTCTTCAGAGCTGCTTCTCTTCATTGAATCTACACTAACAGCAAGTGGTCAGCATAATGTTGCTAGTTGGTGGTGTACTGTACGTATATTGCAAATTTTCACGGCCAATGATCTCTGCAAAGTTCATGAATAGATCCAACTTGTGAAATTTTAATTCCATGAATATTTTGCATGCATGTGTACTGTATGCATGAGGAATTGTGAGGAATGATGTCACCATTCTGCAATGGTAGGCAATCAACTAATTCTGACAGAAGCTGTTTATTTGGGTGTATGAAGCAGTCAAAGTAGACTAGAGAGTTTGAAAAGTGAACAGCAGTGCCATAATGACTAGAATCCTTATCGTCTCAATTACAGAGAAATATTCTGTTGAAATTCCACCCCTGCTTTTGGTGGCGATTTATGAATTTTTTGATCACAAAAATTTTGCAATGTACAGTATTTGTTGTGCATATTCAAGTGTGCAAAGAGCTGACCTGTGGACTGTGTGATTTGCAGCATGTGTGTGTCTTCTCTGGATGGTTTACGGAATGGGGATATGTGTGTACTCTAATGTACGTACATGTGGGTGTTGTTTACATATTTTTATGTATAAGACCCATGTAAGTATGCACAAACCAAACATGCATCTGTCTGTCTGTCTGTGTCAACTTCAGGAAAGGATCTATTCCCTATGTTTCCTTCCTGAATGTGATAGGAATACATGTTTACTGGTTAGCCACTTGTTGACCTTTTGGTAGCTAATCAATCAATCAATTATCACATCTAAGGATCTCAGGGCTACACTGTAGTGTGTGTGTGTCATATACAAGATACTGCAATATGTTGCACACATGTATCATGATATATTGTATGATACTGCTGAAATTTGTAACCACTTTAAGAGGCACATGTGGAAACAGTATAATGTGTGTGTGTGTGTGTGTGTGTGTGTGTGTGTGTGTGTGTGTGTGTGTGTGTGTGTGTGTGTGTGTGTGTGTGTGTGTGTATGTGTGTGTGTGTGTGTGTGTGTGTGTGTGTGTGTGTGTGTGTGTGTGTGTGTGTGTGTGTGCATTTGTGTGTGTGTGTGTGTGTGTGTGTGTGTGTGTGTGTGTGTGTGTGTGTGTGTGTGTGTGTGCATTTGTGTGTACGTGTGTGTGCGTTTGTGTATGTTATTGTCATATTGTGTGTGTACATGTGTACATACGTACATGCAAACATATGTGTTTATATATAGCTTTTTACTTATTTAAAAGTATCTGTATAATATTATTACATGTATCCATGTCCACTTATTATATGCACATGTGCATACGTATGTACATATGTATATGTGTACATATGCGTATGTATAATAGGTACACATCAAAACACATAGTGTCACACTCATAGTCAATTAGAATATTCCGGTCTCACTCTTATTTCATTACATTATTGTATTTGTCCACTTTGTATGTTTTCTGTTTTGTGCTATTCATGGCTGTACGTAGAGTAATGCATGTACGTGTGTTTGTACTGTATTCATTGCTGTTCACACAGTAATGTATGTGCATATGTAGTGTTGCATTGTGCAAATTTTTGTGACGATTTATTCCCCTATCTTCCACATTTCAATCATATTTGCGACTTTGGTGGAACGAACTTCCACTCTAGGGTATGGAACTGTGTCCGTTCCAAATTTGCATGAGCGAAACTGTGAAACATGTGTTTTTACAAGATCACAAAAACGTTTGTCTCCTGTGAAACCTTTCTTTTTTTCAGTACTACATACGTATGTCTGTGTGTGTAATATGATACACTTTGTATGTACATTTGTAATAGTGTATGTACGTACGTATGTAACAGTGAGGACATAATATGTACGTGTGTACAGTGGAATCTCTCCATTGAGGACACTTTGGGACCCTAATTTTAGTCCTCATTACAGAGGTTTCCTCAATTCAGAGGTCATTTGATACGCTACAGTACTACACTGGGACACAGAATGGTGTCCTTACTATAGGGGGCTCTGCAGTTTAGAAGTTCGGGATAGAGAGGTCCCACTGTATGTACATACGTATGTGATTAAGTATGTACATACGTAGGTATATCTTGGTTACTTCTATGTATCTACAGATGCACTCATTGCATATAGCGAATGTGTGATTCTCCAATGCCTTGCACCCAATCCAGATCAAATGATTGTTTTAGTTAGATCAGTATGCACTGTTATGTGAACAGAATGTAAGTGTTGGAGTGACATTGTAATGTAAAATTGCCCATGCACCCGCAGGAATGGTTGCCATGGTAACTACATCCCGTGTGTCCCCGAACTGCACTGTCATAGCTTGTTGTGGTGATCAACATGGCTTCTGTTATGCCTAGTTCAGTGGGAGCACATTGTTGACCGGTTGCGTGAATGCACCCCACAGCCGACTTTACAGGTGGAGATAACCGGGTGTCATGTTCTACATACTTGCTTCACAGTTTTTGTGTTTGAAGGAGTTACTCTGTATTGAGCTAGAAACCAGTATTCACTACCCCAAAATACTGCAGCATTTATTCCTGTGTTGTGCGTGTTGGCTGGGTGGAAGTTTACGGTACGTATGTGCATATGTACACACGTATATCAGAATTCAAGCCGCTTCATCCTGGTATCTCCCTGTACCTCCCACCTCTCCCTCCTTCCCAACTCCCTGTACCTCCCACCTCTCCCTCCTCCCCAACTCCCTGCACCTCCCACCTCTCCCTCCTTCCCAACTCCCTGCACCTCCCACCTCTCCCTCCTCCCCAACTACCTGCACCTCCCACCTCTCCCTCCTTCCCAACTCCCTGTACCTCCCACCTCTCCCTCCTTCCCAATTCCCTGTACCTCCCACCTCTCCCTCCTCCCCAACTCCCTGTACCTCCCACCTCTCCCTCCTTCCCAACTCCCTGAACCTCCCACCTCTCCCTCCTTCCCAACCCCTGTACCTCCCACCTCTCCCTCCTTCCCAACTCCCTGTACCTCCCTATTCTTGTAGGCAAGTAGTAAAATGTGTGCACATTCATACACATGTTTGTTACTCTACATGCACACATGTGCATACATGCATGCGTACACAAGACATGGCTGGTGGTTTCATTTATCCATGTGGGCATTCTTGTGTGTGTACATAAAATGTGGCAGTTCCAATGTTGGTGCTTTGTAGATGTCAATAGCTGTTATGTATACACACATTGTTGGAGATGTAGACCAGTAAAAGTAGTAATTGGTCAATTTGTGGCAAATTTTATTCTCACACTAGTGGTATGTGTAAGACTGTGGTGTGAATGCACGTGTACGTGTGTGTGTGTGTGCATGTGTGTGTGTGTACATGTGTGTGTGTGCACGTATGTGTGTGTGTATGTGTGTGTGTGCATGTGTGTGTGTGTGTGTGTGTGTGTGTGTGTGTGTGTGTGTGTGTGTGTGTGTGTGTGTGCACGTGCGTGTGTGTGTGCATGTGTGCATGAGTGTGTGTGTGTGTGTGTGTGTGTGTGTGTGTGTGTGTGTGTGTGTGTGTGTGTAGTACGGTTTGGAAAAAACAAAACGGTAATCTCTTTCACCTTTTTTCGTTAACAGTTTACTGCTAGTTATCTTATAGCGCAATCCTAGGTACTGTATGTCAACATGATATTATCATATTATTAGCTAATGAAATGTTTATTTTTTTCAAACCATACTGCATTTGTGCATTGTGTGTCTTTGTACAGTATGTACAGTACAGAAAATGCAATCACACGTGTACGTACATACGTATGTACGTACATGTGTGTTTGTTGAACTGGGGACCTGGTATTGTACTGGTTTGGGCACTGTTTTGAGACTACCTGGTATTGTACTGGTTTGGGCACTGTTTTGAGACTACCTGGTATTGTACTGGTTTGGGCACTGTTTTGAGACTACCTGGTATTGTACTGGTTTGGGCACTGTTTTGAGACTACCTGGTATTGTACTGGTTTGGGCACTGTTTTGAGACTACCTGGTAGTGTACTGGTTTGGGCACTGTTTTGAGACTACCTGGTATTGTACTGTTTTGGGCACTGTTTTGAGACTACCTGGTATTGTACTGGTTTGGGTACTGTTTTGAGACTACCTGGTAGTGTACTGGTTTGGGTACTGTTTTGAGACTACCTGGTAGTGTACTGGTTTGGGCACTGTTTTGAGACTACCTGGTATTGTACTGTTTTGGGCACTGTTTTGAGACTACCTGGTATTGTACTGGTTTGGGCACTGTTTTGAGACTACCTGGTAGTGTACTGGTTTGGGCACTGTTTTGAGACTACCTGGTATTGTACTGTTTTGGGCACTGTTTTGAGACTACCTGGTATTGTACTGGTTTGGGCACTGTTTTGAGACTACCTGGTAGTGTACTGGTTTGGGTACTGTTTTGAGACTACCTGGTAGTGTACTGGTTTGGGCACTGTTTTGAGACTACCTGGTATTGTACTGGTTTGGGCACTGTTTTGAGACTACCTGGTAGTGTACTGGTTTGGGCAATGTTTTGAGACTACCTGGTATTGTACTGGTTTGGGCAATGTTTTGAGACTACCTGGTGTTGTACTGGTTTGGGTACTGTTTTGAGACTACCTGGTATTGTACTGGTTTGGGCACTGTTTTGAGATTACCTGGTAGTGTACTGGTTTGGGCACTGTTTTGAGACTACCTGGTATTGTATTGGTTTGGGCACTGTTTTGAGACTACCTGGTAGTGTACTGGTTTGGGCACTGTTTTGAGACTACCTGGTATTGTACTGGTTTGGTCACTGTTTTGAGATTACCTGGTAGTGTACTGGTTTGGGCACTGTTTTGAGACTACCTGGTAGTGTACTGGTTTGGGCAATGTTTTGAGACTACCTGGTAGTGTACTGGTTTGGGCAATGTTTTGAGACTACCTGGTATTGTACTGGTTTGGGCAATGTTTTGAGACTACCTGGTATTGTACTGGTTTGGGTACTGTTTTGAGACTACCTGGTAGTGTACTGGTTTGGGCACTGTTTTGAGATTACCTGGTAGTGTACTGGTTTGGGCAATGTTTTGAGACTACCTGGTATTGTATTGGTTTGGGCACTGTTTTGAGATTACCTGGTATTGTACTGGTTTGGGCACTGTTTTGAGACTACCTGGTATTGTACTGGTTTGGGCACTGTTTTGAGATTCCACTGACTGTTGCAGATGTGTGCATTATTTGTGGGTAGTCGTTATACATTGCCAAAGTAATCATGTCATTATGTAACAATGATCGCTCCAACCCAAGGAATTGCTGAGGTAATGGCATAATAAAGAGGTGTGTGGATTGTTATTGATAGATATGCCCTGAGTGTGTGTGTGTGTGTGTGTGTGTGTGTGTGTGTGTGTGTGTGTGTGTGTGTGTGTGTGTGTGTGTGTGCAGTGTGTGTGTGTGTGTGTGTGTGTGTGTGTGTGTGTGTGTGTGTGTGTGTGTGTATGTGTGTGTGTGTGTGTGTGTGTGTGTGCGTGTGTGTGCAGTGTGTGTGTGTGTGTGTGTGTGTGTGTGTGTGTGTGTGTGCGTGTGTGTGCAGTGTGTGTGTGTGTGTGTGTGTGTGTGTGTGTGTGTGTGTGCGCGCAGTGTGTGTGTGTGTGTGTGTGCAAGTGTATTTTTAATGTGCACTGTTTGTACATACACGTTTTTTGACAACCGTCTCTTCTTATTGTGAGTAGGAGTGTTACATATTATGCTCCACCACATTGTAAGTAGGTTTAAGTGGTACATGTGGTACATGCACCGAACCGCATTCAATGGATGTATGCATTCCACCAAATTGAGCTCAATTATGACCAGGCACTCGTACAATGAACACGAAATTCCACCCAGCTCAGTTCACTCAAGACTTCCGTTATTCTTTTACACTCTATTGAAGCTCAGTGTTGAAATCATTTCAAATGAAAGAGGTCTGACTGTATACTAGTGTATGGGAGCACTACCAAGGGTGATGTTGTGAAGAGGTCTGACTGTATACTAGTATATGGGAGCACTACCAAGGGTGATGTTGTAAAGAGGTCTGACTGTATACTAGTGTATGGGAGCACTATCAAGGGTGATGTTGTAAAGAGGTCTGACTGTATAGTAGTGTATGGGAGCACTATCAAGGTTGATGTTGTAAGGAGGTCTGAATGTAGTGTACTTATACATATGCACATATGCTGATGTACTTGTTTTCACCAGCTGCTTTTGTTTTTGTTATAGACAGGATGGTAATAATGCTAATTAATTTGTAATACTTCTAATTAATTCGATTTCCTACAATCAGTTAAAGCTGATCAAGTTTAGGGCTGAGAATGTTCCTTGGGATGTATTGGAAACACGTACTTTACATGTGTACATGTGTACGTGCGTAACCTAGTGCATGTGTACCTGCGTTAGTGTGCCAAATATGGAAATACACACACACACACACACACACACACACACACACACACACACACACACACACACACACACACACACACACACACACACACACACACACACACACACACACACACACACACACACACACACACACACACACACATGTGCGACTGCTTATTGTACCCTTGTACCACAGGTGTGTGACCTGCAGGGGTCAAGTGGTTGCAGGTGGACAGACTATACAGTGTCTATGGGTGCACTCCAGTCCACACTGTCTGTACTTTGCATATTTCCCTTTCATCTCAAGTCCACTATACTCCACCTATGTGGAGTGTCTGAATGTGTGACAATCCATAGTAGTGCTGACAATAGTAAACTTCTGGATTGTGTTATGTGTTGCTGTAGACAGCAGCAAGCTTCTGGATTGTGTTGTGTGTTGCTGTGAACAGCAGCAAGCTTCTGGATTGTGTTGTGTGTTCCTGTGAACAGCAGCAAGCTTCTGGATTGTGTTGTGTGTTGCTGTAGACAGTAGCAAGCTTCTGGATTGTGTTGTGTGTTGCTGTAGACAGTAGCAAGCTTCTGGATTGTGTTGTGTGTTGCTGTAGACAGTAGCAAGCTTCTGAATTGTGTTGTGTGTGCACTTTTAAATAGCTTGAAATTAGAACTTAGATCATATTTGCCTCCACTAGACTTTCATTTTCATGAAATAGAAATGTTTCAATTTGTAATTCTCTCACAATTTTATGCCGATACACATGCGCAGACACAATCACACGGGGTAGTGTGCTTGTTGGTTGTATCACTTGTGAGCTTTCTCTTGTGCAGTTGTACTATGATGGCAATGTGATAGCGACGCTAGCTTGTGCCAGTGTCATTGAACGGGAAGAATGGCTCAAGAGCTTCAACAACATGAAAGCCCCCATGGGACACAGTTACGGCTCACATGGTGAGTTGTGTGTGATTTTGTTCAATTTCATGCCTACATACATGGAGTATGCATGTATCCTTTGTCTTAGCCATCTAGCCATCAGTGATCCTCTATGCTTCATCATTCCATTGGTGATCCTCTATCATTCATCTTTCCATCAGTGATCCTCTATCATTCACCTTTCCATCAACAATCCTCTATCCTTCATCTTTCCATCAGTGATCCTTTATCTTTCCATCAGCAATCCTCCAACCTTCATCTTTCCATCAGCAATCCTCCAACCTTCATCTTTCCATCAGCAATCCTCCAACCTCCATCTTTCCATCAGCAATCCTCTATCCTTCATTTTGTTAATTTTCATCTATGATCCTCCATCCTTGCACCTCCAGATACATACAGGGTGACTGTGAAGAGAAGTGATGGCTCAGCCGAGCTGGGCATATCCGGGGACTACAACCTGACCATCAACCACCAAGGACTGGTCCTGAAGACAACCAGCGGTCAAGAAGTACAAGAGTGGCACTACCAGCAGATAAAGAAGCTGGCTAAGAGTGAACGATGTCCGGATATATTATTTTTGGAGATAATGTGAGTAGACAGGTTTATCTATGTGTGTCTATTCATGTGCATACATGTACTGTGAATGTGTGTGTGAGCCTGTGTATGTGTACAGTTTATGTATGGTAGTGTAGTGTGTGTGTGTGTGTGTGTGTGTGTGTGTGTGTGTGTGTGTGTGTGTGTGTGTGTGCACGTGCGCACACACATTTATATATGTACTACTCCTACCATGTGTGTATGTGTTTCAAATGTCATTTAATTCTTTCTTCGTTACTTCCTTCAATGTTAGAGAAAAGAATGGTCGAACGCTTCACTTTGAGTTTGCAATGACAGACCATAACATGTCCAAACTCCAGAAGGAGTGGCACGGGTTCATCCTGGACCACTACGACCAGGACAAGCTGCAGCGCGTGTTGGACATGATGAACGACACGGACACCCACTCCCTCCCTGGGCTCCCCGAGGACCAACTCCCCGAACGGTCCAACTCTGTCCTCTCCCAACAACCAGAATCCTCCACCACTAACCAAGGTAAAAAGCTATCTGGTCGTAGTACGGACACTGTTGTTTAATTTCGATTAATTTAATATCAATTCATCAATTGACTTGATCAATCTCCAAGTCGGCTCCCCGTGTACTGTTTCCTCATCTGATTTGTAATAGACAGTTATTCAGTGTTCCAGTAGTGCTGTGAATGTAGTTTAATATTCAGTGTAACTTTGCATGTGTGTACTTTTAACCCTTTACTTCAGTTATTCACTCATTCATTAAATGCTGACATAGTAATATTGTTATCATTAATTATTTTGTAATAATTATTTTGTAGTGTCCTTTTTATCACAATTTTGATGTACACATGATGATGATTGTCGTTATTGATTTTAATTTAAGTCTGTAAATTTCGATCAATTCCAGTGTACTGTACCAACAGTGAAGTAATAAATTGTTGCTAGTGTGTGTGTGTGTGTGTGTGTGTGTGCACTAGTGAGTGAGTGCGTGTATGCTGATGTGTGTGTGTGTGTGTTTGTTTGTGCAATCCTTAACTATGATCAAAAAATTAATTTAATTACTCTCAAATTTCAATCACGGTATCTTTATGTTTGTATCTCCACTTGAATTGCATTTTCAACCCATAGAACTGTGAAGGTATATCTTTGTTTGGTGCATTGTTAATTGTTCTATCAATTTAAACGCCAATTTGCCCTGTAATCACTGCCATCCACGTGTGTGGCTTCTCTAGATCTCCCCTCCACTTGTTCCCGCTGTGTGTTGTATCACTAGCTTGGTGTATCAACATCCTGTCCATTGTACAGTCAACAACTACCATGTGTACTTACTTTGTGTCTACATGTCAGTATGTTTCATCCATGATGTGGATTGCTTTGGACACACACGCACACCTGTGTGCGAACACACCTCTCTCGAGCATAAAGAGAGGTCCTTTTGTTGTTGGTCCCTTTACATACACACGTACCCACACACACACACACACACACACACACACACACCTCTCTCTCCTTCATAGAGGGAGGTCCTCTTCTAGTGGGTCCCTTCACACACCTCTCTCCTCCCTCTTGTGCAGAACTGTCGAGTATGCAAGGTATGCGATTTGCAGGGAGGACAGGCCCTCCCTTTCCGCAGAGAAGCAGGCATTCTCTGATCCACATGGAGATGAAGAGGAACTCCAAAGATGTGACTGACTTGTGGCAGAAGTGGGAGGAGAGAGGTGGAGTGGGCGTGGTAGAAGAGAAATTGGACAGTGATCTGTGCAATGGGACCTCCACTGGTGTTGCTGGATATGACGTACATTCTTTACAACTTCAAGAAACGCCTCCTCTTCCTCCACCGAAGGACCAGGAACGTATGCAGTCTGATAGTGACCCGCCCATTGACACACCCACTTTTACTACCACCGGGCTAACAAGCCATACATACCTGCCCATTCTTCCAGACCCAGGACCTTGTAATGTCACAACCCAGGACGGGAGTGTCCATGCATATCTCCCCATCCTTCCTCCGTCCAGTGAATCTGACATGCCAGATGTTGTTTCAGGACAAGATTCCCTCTCTCGTGTGAAACGTGAGAACTTCACTCATCCAGACACATTCACATCCATGTCACATGATCAGATGGTTGTTGCAGCATCACGTGAACAGAAAACAGTAGCGTTGAGCAAGACGGATTCCTACGATAAGGATTCCATTTGTGAGAATAGTGGATTTATTACTGAAGTGGGAGGCAAGGAGACAGGGCAATCCGTAGCAGCAGGGCACACTTTACAGCAGCCACAACAACATCATCATCAACAACAACATCGTCAACAACAACAACAACAACAACAACAACATCATCTACAGCATCAACACCTATCCCGGAAACATCCCCAACTGAAGCTTCAACAAAAGCAACAAGACGAACTGGAAGAGTTCCCTATCGCCAATCTGACCAGTCCTCCTTACTCGCGAAAGAAAGTGGATATTATCTCTGTGTCTCACTCGGTGTCAACTCAGACCAGCATTTGTCCTGACGACCAGACTCAGTCGGAGCATTCACCCCAGTGTAGTTGTAACTCTACGACCTCCACAAACACACACGGCCGTGGTGATGACACAGAGGCCCTCACTCAGTTGTACTCCCAACAGTCTCCGGTTGACAGCAGCACACAGCAAGATGTTGGAGTGCAGGCTGACGAAATACCCCCACCTTTACCCCCAAGGGACAGCGACCACGTGTACGGCAACTTACTACAAACCGAGTATTACAATCTGCCTCCAAGGATGGCAATAGATCCCCAACCACCTCCACGACCGCCCAAACCCCCGGGGATTAGTGGCAAGCCACGCTGCACCTGTAGAAAGTCTTCAACTGAAAAACTCCAAAAGACGTTTTCAGAAGATCCCAAACCGCCTCTCAATGAAAGGAACAGTGTACCCCTTGACCAGAGAGAGAGCTGTGATACAGTGTCCGATGTCCATCCTCCTCTCCAGTCAGTGTCGTCACATCAGTCCACCCACACCGCAAGCAGCAGGATGTCCTCGCAGAATGATCTGATGTGTCACAATGCAGTCACACCCCTCAGCTCCGCTACACTGTCCATCGCGTCCGATGACGTCTCCCTTCACGGTCACGATATCGAAGTACCACCTTCACCGCCACAGAATGAAACTCCAGTGGGTCAAAGGGACGACATATCGGCTGTCGATCCTCAAGCATTTGGCCTGACCTTGAAAGATCTTCAAACGGCAACGCATACAGCACCAATAGGCCAGTTTGCCACTCAGATGTTGGAGAACGTTCCTACATCATCTGAACAACAGAGTGCTTACATGTCTGAGACCTTCCCAATGCCTGTGGGTCAGCCACCCTTGGAGATGTCCATGGATCAGCAGGTGTGGCAGGCCTTGACCAACATTGAAAACCCAACTCAACCAGCAGTTCATGAATTTCATCCCGATTCCCAATCCGACTTCACTTCTGATTCCCATTCCTTGACGGAACCCACTGGTAATGCAGAAGCTTTGTCGGAGCTGCAACATCTGATGGACACGTTCCATGTGTCCATTTCGTCCAGTCTCGAAGAAACTCTGCCCTCTCAACATCCCGGGTCTCTGTCTCAGCCAATGATGCCATCTTCTCGACCTTTCACCACATCTTCTCCATCACTGACCACGCCTCCTCAACCATTGACCACGCCTCCTCAACAACTGACCACACCTCACGAGCACTACTTTGGTGTTCCATCGGCACATCAGTTTGGTAGCGGTTTCCAGCAACTACAAAATCAACTCTTGTTGCAGCATTACTATCAACAACAGCAGCAACAGCAGCAGCAACAGCATCTGCAACAACTACTTCACCAGTCACAACACCATCAGCAACCTATCGCAGATGGTTTCCATCAAGTATCCCCTCCCACACACAATGCTTTGACGGGTCAGTCAACGGGCCTAGTCCCCACCACCATGTCCCTTCCGATGCATTTGGTCAACGCAAACTTCCCTCAGCTTCAGCAGTACCAGCTAGCCCTCATGTCAGGGGCCTACCTGAATTCTCAACCTCCTTTCCAAGTGTTGCCCGGACAATCCGCAACACCTGGCCCCTTCTCGTATCCCAATGTCGCGAACGGGGAGATGCCCACTTCACTGCTAGGCAACACCGTCACTGGTTCCTCTGGCTCCCTGTCCACCATGAGTACCGACATGTATTCGTATGCTCCTTCTCTCAATGTGACCACACCTTCTGAGGTCAACGTGACCACACCCTCAAATGTCTCTGCCATCAACGTGCCCTTGGGTTCAAATTTTTCCGATTTTCCCATGGGATTATCGTCCCAGACTCCTGGGGCTATCCTCAAGCAGCCTTCTCAAGGAGGTCTAGTGGGTGTGTCTAGTGCAGACACGCCCACACACCCATATACGGATACACCTCTACAAGTACATCTTGCTCTAAACACTAATTCAAACGCCTCAGCCAATGATCCTCCGGTTACCAGGACAACCTTCAATGCTCCAAGTCCTCATTTAACAAGAGCTACCACAACGGTTGGAGCCTCTCTTCAACAAACTCCGCCCACCTCTACTGTGAGGACTCCTCCCCAGCAGACTCCACCCACCTCTACTGTGAGGACTCCTCCCCAGCAGACTCCACCCACCTCTACTGTGAGGACTCCACCCACCTCTACTGTGAGGACTCCTCCCCAGCAGACTCCACCCACCTCTATTGTGAGGACTCCTCCCCAGCAGACTCCGTCCACCTCCGTTGCCAGAGCCACACCCAGTCAGATGTCACCCTCCAGACCTCATCTCCCGTCCCACCTCCCTGGGGGAGTGGCTCCACTGCAGAATCCAACCACTAACACCTCATTACACACTCAGGCCACGCCCCCTGGTCCACAGTTTAAGCTAGGGTCGAAGGTCAACGAGGTTCCCTCAGGGCTTCCCGAACCTGAACCATATTTGGAACCAGTTGAAACAGGAGGAAACCTGGAACACCTACCACCATCATCTGGCAGCAGTGGTGGCAAGAAAGCACTTCGAAGTCACACCACAGTACGTCGTGTGATCGAGGGACCCAAAACATCCCTCCCGTATTCTATCAAGTCGAAAGACACAACCCCCTCAACCTCCAGCACGGATGGTAGGCAGATTCTACATGAGATGCAGACTCGACTGCAATCCTTTGACCGGCAGAACTCTTTGGGTGGAGGGGATTCCTACAGAGCAGGGTCGAGGTCCTCTCATGGTAGCAGTGGCCGTCGCAGGAAGTCCAGCATGGGCGGAGAAGGACAGGGGCAGTCGTTCAGTGAGTTGCACAAGTCCGGGATGAGGTCACCCCATGGGAGTGGCCATCGGAGGAAGACCAGCCCAACAAGTGAGGGGCAGATGCAAGTGGTAGGGGTTTCCCCTCCTCCGATACCCCAGCGAAGTAGTATATCGTTGGGTCGTGAAGACAGCTCGAACTCCACCAAGAGGCATTCAGAGGAAGAGGTGTGCTTGGATTCCCACCTTCCCGAATCTCTTGCAGCTTCTCGTCGGAGGCAGCGTAACTCAGTCAACTTCAGCAATGGTCTAATCAGTGAGTTGGCCCGTAGAATGTCCCCCACCCACACATCGGCTGTTCAGGCCACTCAGCTCAGAGCACACCTCCACTGATAACGGATCAAACCGTCCAGATTGACTTATGAGGCATTTGTAATTAATATTCTTGTTGACCAGTTGATTTATATATATATATATTTGTGCTTTGTATAATTGTTTATGGAGATCATCCATTTCTGTACAAGTTCCATCATTATGAGGGTGTTTTGTATTATTAATATTTTGTATAAAATTTGTGATACAAGTCATGAAGATGTACAGTTCTACCATTATGTACGCACGCAAGCAAGCACACACACAGTGGAACCTCTACAAAGGACGCTGGTTCGAAGATATCTTAGGTACTAAAAGTGGACTATACCTTCCCATAGTGTCAATTAATACATTTTTGATCACCACTCAAGAGTGGACAACCTCTCTACAGTGGACAAATTAGCTGGTCTTCCATTGTGTCCTTTATAAAGAGGTTCCACTGAAAATAATATTATTATTATAATAGAAGTGAATGTTGATCACAAATTACACAATCATATTGCGCAAAAAGATGGCCGATTTCAAAAGGCCGAGAATTGGAAATTCGGCTAGAATTCAAGCGAAACGGCTTCGACGAACTTTGTATCTCCAGCGAAGGTTTTTCCAAACCTAAAGTAGACGTCCAAGTATTTTGAGTGCTGGGGAAGGCTTCTGCGACTCACATGGAGTATTTCCCAAAGTGTTCTTCCTCCACAATGGAGACCCATAAGCCAAGAGAAGCTGGGTGTTGGCATTAGAAGAGAGGATAATAAGCACATGTGCATGGTGCATACAGTATCTCTAGATGCGTACATGTATGTATGTACATGTACGTACGTACATATGTAGGTATACACAATATACATACATACAAAGCACACCACGTACACACCAATGTACAGTTGAACCTCCTTAATGCGATACTCTATGGACAATTCCACAATTCCATGCTAAAAGCATTTCCTGTTGACAGTACTTAGATAATGCACGTGTACATCAGCTGAAAATGTAGGGACTTAACAATAATCTTATGCTGTAGAGATGTTGTGTTAATAAGGTTCGACTGCACATAAATTGTACAATACGTACATTACATACATTCATACATACGTTGGTACAGGTACACACTTACTTCAACACATCCAAGTAGACCAGACTGAGCAGCCAGATGTAATGGTGTATTCTCATCCTACACAGCATTGAAACGTGTGAACACACACACATACACACACACATACACACACACACTTGTACGCGCACACACACACACACACACACACACACACACACACACACACACACACACACACACACACACACGCACACACACACACACGCACGCACACACACACACACACCACCACCACCACCCCACCTTGTCCAACAGACACACAGACGGATGATAAACATAACTCTTGTCCATTCCATTTCTCCTCTCGCGGTCCGAACCATTGATAAACGGTAGTTGATATTCTTTCTTCACAGGCTGGTCTAAGAGCATTTGGAGGAGTTCCTTTCTCTTTTTGTCTGTTCTCTGACTCGAACGAGTGGAAGCACACGCTACATGAAAGGCTGTCTGACCATTGGCGTTAGTTACGAAAGGGTCACCGCCAAATCGAAGGCATTCGTTCAGGAAAAGTTTGTGCTCGAACCTGCCTATATCAGAGGCGTGTCGTTGGAAGGACTGGGTCCCATGTGTTTATTAGGATTAAAGTTCTTCTGTATAAGTGGGCTGACATATCGGATTCCGAAGACTGCATTTTCCGAAGGATCTCTTCTTCTCCAGGTAATTTTCATTTGGATTCCTTCTTACTGTCATCTTTCCGTTCTTCTTCGGTTAGTAAAAACTGAAAAAACTTCGTTTCCACTGCACCCATCTCCAGTACGCACTGATCATTAGAATCTGTCACGAGTCTTTAGGTAACATAATGTCATAATGTGTTCTCACACGTAACTGAAACAGTGAATTTATATTATATTTCATATTGCGCAAAAAGATGGCCGATTTCAAAAGGCCGAGAATTAGAAATTCGGCTAGAATTCAAGCGAAACGGCTTCGACGAACTTTATATCTCCAGCGAAGGTTTTTCCAAACCTAAAGTAGACGTCCAAGTATTTTGAGTGCTGGGGAAGGCTTCTGCGACTCCACTTTTATCATTTTTTATCAAATTGACACTTAGGGCAACTATAAATAGCGCAGATACTAATAATAAAATAGATAGGTCACGGTAGCCGGTTGGTCAGGTGACACGACTCTAGGCTCCAGGTCGCGGGTTCGAAACCTCTAAAGGACGGTTTTTTTCTCTGAAAAAAAAGAGCTCACTTCCTGGTGGTCAGTCGCAATACTCTCTACAAAGAATCGTAGGGGGGAGCTTTGGGACTCGCGGCTGACCTCCCAGCTAGAATAGTGTCTTCTGCATTCGCGGAATGACCAAGTACACAGTACCTGTGGAAAGTCCCTATAAAGCCGACCATGGGTTTGTTCGACCCCGAGTGGGTGACCTTTTTTTTTTTTTTTTTTTTTTTTCCAACTCAAGGCCATAAACCACCCATAACCATCATTACAATGTACTGTATCATTATACAATCACTACATGTACCACACAAATGGGGAGCATTATAGGGAACATATGTACGACAATGCAGGAATGATTAACAACAATATTATGTATAGACTAGTGGTAGCTACTAATAAGTGATTATTATCGCTGATTGGGTACTCTAAAATTAATTTTTAGGGGTTGCTTGAAAAAGATGCCCTATTTTGAAATTCCAAGAATTAGAAACTGGTCTGGAATTCGGGCATAACGGGTATGCCAAACGTAATAACCTCGAAGCCCAAAAAGAGATGCCTAAGTAGTTCCAGTGTGTGTGGGGGGGATACTTGTTGGTTTGGAGAGTTCGGTGTAATGGGATCAGACTTTGACCCACGTAACTACCTTTCAATGCACAAAAAATAGTTAAACAATGCACTAATACACATAATATGAAGTTGTATGCATCAGCATAAATTTATTAAAATCATTTTAACACACTCACAAAATTAATACATACATACGTCTAAAATAGAGATATTCGTAACAATTTTAATATGCAGTGTGTGTGTGTGTGTGTTTGGGTGTGGGTGCTAAACTATGAAACATTTCATTATTATTGTGGGTAGGTAGGTGTATTACACACAGCAAGTTCAACTCTGGCGGTCGAGGTCATTCATAACAGCTCTTATGTGGTTGTTGTGCTTCTTCAACAGCTCCTCGTTCATGTGGCAATTCGGGAATCCCATGCTCACCAGCCTATCCACGAGGTTAGTGGGTTCTTTAGGAGGTGCCCACTTTGCCTGTGGAGGTGTGTACTTCTTTGGAAGCTTGAAAGCAGGCGTGGTAGAAGTGTTATCACAACTGTCTCCTTCACATTGGATACCTTCCTGTGTGTTCTCTACTGTAGACTCTTGTTCGAGCTCTGGAGTATATTTGTCGGAATCTCCAACCTGCTGAACGACTTCAACTGAGTCAAGTATATTTCGGTCAACCAAATCTGTACAGGCATCCTACGGACAAACAAGATGGATGAATATAACATCTGGAGAACATACAGTGAGGCAGACACACACAGACAAGTGTTGTAACACACACAGCAGCAAATATGTACATACATACAAACATATATACCTGAAAGTCCTCATCTGATCCACCTTCGAAAGGGGTGTTGAGGTCATTCTGTCCACAAATATTCTGGTTGTTATCAACAGGTTCAAGCCTAATGTCCCCAGCTGGGGAGTCTTGTGGGCGGTGGTGGACGTGGATGTCCTTGACAAAGTTGGTGAACGTATTAACCAGACCAGTGGCTATGGTGAAAGGCTCCTTGATGGTGGCCTCACCGAGGGTCATCCTATGAAACTTGAAGTTGCAGGCATCCCTCCTGGCCTGCTTCGGTGTGGTATTTGGCGAAATACGTGGGCTGGCGTTGTCCGGTCAGATGTAACCCTCCAGACCTCATCTCCCGTCCCACCTCCCTGGGGGAGTGGCTCCACTGCAGAATCCGACCACTAACACCTCATTACACACTCAGGCCACGCCCCCTGGTCCACAGTTCAAGCTAGGGTCATTATATATTACTATACATTACATACATTCATACATACGTTGGTACAGGTACACACTTACTTCAACACATCCAAGTAGACCAGACTGAGCAGCCAGATGTAATGGTGTATTCTCATCCTACACAGCATTGAAACGTGTGAACACACACACACACACACACACACACGCACGCACGCACGCACGCACGCACGCACACACACACCACCACCACCACCACCCCACCTTGTCCAACAGACACACAGACGGATGATAAACATAACTCTTGTCCATTCCATTTCTCCTCTCGCGGTCCGAACCATTGATAAACGGTAGTTGATATTCTTTCTTCACAGGCTGGTCTAAGAGCATTTGGAGGAGTTCCTTTCTCTTTTTGTCTGTTCTCTGACTCGAACGAGTGGAAGCACACGCTACATGAAAGGCTGTCTGACCATTGGCGTTAGTTACGAAAGGGTCACCGCCAAATCGAAGGCATTCGTTCAGGAAAAGTTTGTGCTCGAACCTGCCTATATCAGAGGCGTGTCGTTGGAAGGACTGGGTCCCATGTGTTTATTAGGATTAAAGTTCTTCTGTATAAGTGGGCTGACATATCGGATTCCGAAGACTGCATTTTCCGAAGGATCTCTTCTTCTCCAGGTAATTTTCATTTGGATTCCTTCTTACTGTCATCTTTCCGTTCTTCTTCGGTTAGTAAAAACTGAAAGAACTTCGTTTCCACTGCACCCATCTCCAGTACGCACTGATCATTAGAATCTGTCACGAGTCTTTAGGTAACATAATGTCATAATGTGTTCTCACACGTAACTGAAACAGTGAATTTATATTATATTTCATATTGCGCAAAAAGATGGCCGATTTCAAAAGGCCGAGAATTAGAAATTCGGCTAGAATTCAAGCGAAACGGCTTCGACGAACTTTATATCTCCAGCGAAGGTTTTTCCAAACCTAAAGTAGACGTCCAAGTATTTTGAGTGCTGGGGAAGGCTTCTGCGACTCCACTTTTATCATTTTTTATCAAATTGACACTTAGGGCAACTATAAATAGCGCAGATACTAATAATAAAATAGATAGGTCACGGTAGCCGGTTGGTCAGGTGACACGACTCTAGGCTCCAGGTCGCGGGTTCGAAACCTCTAAAGGACGGTTTTTTTCTCTGAAAAAAAAGAGCTCACTTCCTGGTGGTCAGTCGCAATACTCTCTACAAAGAATCGTAGGGGGGAGCTTTGGGACTCGCGGCTGACCTCCCAGCTAGAATAGTGTCTTCTGCATTCGCGGAATGACCAAGTACACAGTACCTGTGGAAAGTCCCTATAAAGCCGACCATGGGTTTGTTCGACCCCGAGTGGGTGACCTTTTTTTTTTTTTTTTTTTTTTTTCCAACTCAAGGCCATAAACCACCCATAACCATCATTACAATGTACTGTATCATTATACAATCACTACATGTACCACACAAATGGGGAGCATTATAGGGAACATATGTACGACAATGCAGGAATGATTAACAACAATATTATGTATAGACTAGTGGTAGCTACTAATAAGTGATTATTATCGCTGATTGGGTACTCTAAAATTAATTTTTAGGGGTTGCTTGAAAAGATGCCCTATTTTAAAATTCCAAGAATTAGAAACTGGTCTGGAATTCGGGCATAACGGGTATGCCAAACATAATAACCTCGAAGCCCAAAAAGAGATTCCTAAGTAGTTCCAGTGTGTGTGTGTGGGGGGGGGGGGGAATACTTGTTGGTTTGGAGAGTTTGGTGTAATAGGATCAGACTTTGACCCACGTAACTACCTTTCAATGCACAAAAAATAATTAAACAATGCACTAATACACATAATATGAAGTTGTATGCATCAGCATAAATTTATTAAAATCATTTTAACACACTCACAAAATTAATACATACATACGTCTAAAATAGAGATATTCGTAACAATAATTTTGATATGCAGTGTGTGTGTGTGTGTTTGGGTGTGGGTGCTAAACTATGAAACATTTCATTATTATTGTGGGTAGGTAGGTGAATTACACACAGCAAGTTCAACTCTGGCGGTCGAGGAGCTCATTCACAACAGCTCTTATGTGGTTGTTGTGCTTCTTCAACAGCTCCTCGTTCAGGTGGCAATTTGGGAGTCCCATGCTCACCAACCTATCCACGAGATTAGTGGGTTCTTTAGAGGTGCCCACTTTGCCTGTGGAGGTGTGTACTTCTTTGGAAGCTTGAAAGCAGGCGTGGTAGAAGTGTTATCACAACTGTCTCCTTCACATTGGATACCTTCCTGTGTGTTCTCTACTGTAGACTCTTGTTCGAGCTCTGGAGTATATTTGTCGGAATCTCCAACCTGCTGAACGACTTCAACTGAGTCAAGTATATTTCGGTCAACCAAATCTGTACAGGCATCCTACGGACAAACAAGATGGATGAATATAACATCTGGAGAACATACAGTGAGGCAGACACACACAGACAAGTGCTGTAACACACACAGCAGCAAATATGTACATACATACAAACATACATACCTGAAAGTCCTCGTCTGATCCACCTTCGAAAGGGGTGTTGAGGTCATTCTGTCCACAAATATTCTGGTTGTTATCAACAGGTTCAAGCCTAATGTCCCCAGCTGGGGAGTCTTGTGGGCGGTGGTGGACGTGGATGTCCTTGACAAAGTTGGTGAACATATTGACCAGACCAGTGGCTATGGTGAAAGGCTCCTTGATGGTGGCCTCACCGAGGGTCATCCTATGAAACTTGAAGTTGCAGGCATCCCTCCTGGCCTGCTTCAGTGTGGCATTTGGCGAAACACGTATGCTGGTGTTGTCCGAATTAGGTCCTATTTGAGGAATAGGCTGGGGTGGTCCGTCTGGTGAGGACAGCACCTCCCAGTCTGGTAGTCCTCCAATGCTGTCTTCTCCACAAATAGTGTTATTCCTGTCGTTGGTCCTGTCCTCAACAGCGCTCTGTTGAGTCTGTCCAGCAGCAGTGAGGGGAGCATTCGGATCAAAGCACGGTGGAATGACAATAACAAATTCATCACTGGAATCTGTAAACAACAACAACAAGAGATTTTACATGATGGCCATGCACATCAGAGGGTAATCCGACGCCTCTATAATCCAATATTCTCTCTAATCCGACCATTATATGAGGTACAGTCACCATACATAGGTATGGTAAGAGGCACTCCATAATCCAACAACCTCTTAATCCAACATTATTCTCAGGTCCCATTGAGTGTCGGATTAGAGAGGTTTCACTGTATAAGTGAGTCTGTTCTATGTACTGTAGCAAACAAAGTCCCAGGTGAGGCACAGCAGAGAGGATGTGTGCTCAGAACAAGACAGGTTGGAGGGAAGCCATCAATCACCCCCCCCCCCCACTAACCTCGAAGTTCCCTGCTGGTTGCAGGCTTTGCAGTGGTGGCTCTAGACTTCTGAACTCTGGCTCATCATCAAAATTCCCATTATAATGTGTTGACAAGGGCTTTGGGAGATGTTCATGAACTACAACTGCAAGAGTAGACAAAGAATTAGACATGCACATTGAAGTGCAAGTTGCACTTGCAATTGATGTGACTACACAATGGTACATATGTGCACATGAGCATGTGTGTGTGTGTGTGTGTGTGTGTGTGTGTGTGTGTGTGGTGTGAGTGTGTGTGGTGTGTGTGTGTGTGTGTGCACGCGTGTGTGTGTGACTCTTACATAAACTTTCATCAAGTTTAAGTTTTGCATCTTTCAAAGTTTCAAAAGGATCCTTTTTCCATACTTCAAGTACGTACGTACCTTCTCTATGGACCAGTCTATTGTGAAAGAAGTCATGTGACAGTCACATGATATATAGCAAGTAGCGGACATATTCTCCTCACCATAATGGACCAGCAGCAACTCAGCTGCAAATGAACGGAGCTTAATCTCTCCACATTTAGGCACAGACATGGATAGCAAAGCCCGCACGTCTGTGGGTACCGTCAGTTTTGCCTTCAACTCCTTCACAAGCTCCTCCTTCATCTCATGCAATCCTCCTGGGTGCTGCATTGTGTAGGTCTGGCACACACAAATAGAGATAAATGGATTCATTCCTAGATGACAAGACACATTCCCACAACACCGAGTACACTAGCTGGTACAATAACGGTCTCCACACAAAAATGGAGTAAAGCCAACTCTCGCCATTCAAATATGAGGATCAGACGTACCCTTGCCCTGAAGGAGAGGTCATTGTCTGTTTCCATTTCTGATTTTTCTGTTGGCTACAAATGAGAATTGGGATAGAAAAAATGTCAAAAATTGCAAGTTACAAGTGAGTTCACCACACACAACACTCACAGCACACTACACACGACACTCTACATACACACACACTCACACAACACTCTACACACTCACACACAACACTCATAGCACACTACACACAACACTCTACATACACACACTCTCACACACGCACACACACACACACCACCACCACCACACCTTGTCCAACAGACACACAGACGGATGATAAACATAACTCTTGTCCATTCCATTTCTCCTCTCGCGGTCCGAACCATTGATAAACGGTAGTTGATATTCTTTCTTCACAGGCTGGTCTAAGAGCATTTGGAGGAGTTCCTTTCTCTTTTTGTCTGTTCTCTGACTCGAACAAGTGGAAGCACACGCTACATGAAAGGCTGTCTGACCAGTGGCGTTAGTTACGAAAGTTCCTTCTTACTGTCATCTTTCCGTTCTTCTTTGGTTAGTAAAAACTGAAAGAACTTCGTTTCCACTGCACCCATCTCCAGTACGCACTGATCATTAGAATCTGTCACGAGTCTTTAGGTAACATAATGTCATAATGTGTTCTCACACGTAACTGAAACAGTGAATTTATATTATATTTCATATTGCGCAAAAAGATGGCCGATTTCAAAAGGCCGAGAATTAGAAATTCGGCTAGAATTCAAGCGAAACGGCTTCGACGAACTTTATATCTCCAGCGAAGGTTTTTCCAAACCTAAAGTAGACGTCCAAGTATTTTGAGTGCTGGGGAAGGCTTCTGCGACTCCACTTTTATCATTTTTTATCAAATTGACACTTAGGGCAACTATAAATAGCGCAGATACTAATAATAAAATAGATAGGTCACGGTAGCCGGTTGGTCAGGTGACACGACTCTAGGCTCCAGGTCGCGGGTTCGAAACCTCTAAAGGACGGTTTTTTTCTCTGAAAAAAAAGAGCTCACTTCCTGGTGGTCAGTCGCAATACTCTCTACAAAGAATCGTAGGGGGGAGCTTTGGGACTCGCGGCTGACCTCCCAGCTAGAATAGTGTCTTCTGCATTCGCGGAATGACCAAGTACACAGTACCTGTGGAAAGTCCCTATAAAGCCGACCATGGGTTTGTTCGACCCCGAGTGGGTGACCTTTTTTTTTTTTTTTTTTTTTTTTTCCAACTCAAGGCCATAAACCACCCATAACCATCATTACAATGTACTGTATCATTATACAATCACTACATGTACCACACAAATGGGGAGCATTATAGGGAACATATGTACGACAATGCAGGAATGATTAACAACAATATTATGTATAGACTAGTGGTAGCTACTAATAAGTGATTATTATCGCTGATTGGGTACTCTAAAATTAATTTTTAGGGGTTGCTTGAAAAAGATGCCCTATTTTGAAATTCCAAGAATTAGAAATTGGTCTGGAATTCGGGCATAACAGGTATGCCAAACGTAATAACCTCGAAGCCCAAAAAGAGATGCCTAAGTAGTTCCAGTGTGTGTGTGGGGGGGGGGGGGGATACTTGTAGGTTTGGAGAGTTCGGTGTAATAGGATCAGACTTTGACCCACGTAACTACCTTTCAATGCACAAAACATAATTAAACTAGGTGTGCACTTTGTGCAGAACCTCTCTTTGGAAGAAACCTCTCTTTGGTCTAGTCTACATATACGTACATATCTTCATTTGAACAATTGTATTGTAACATTAGGCAGTTTTTAAAAGAAAAAAAGAAAAAAATAACAGTCACGCGCATGCCCACAAGCAAATGCCATGACGACATATGTTATTTGCAAATGGCTGACAAGATGGACGTCATCATGGCCGGCCAATTCTAGGTCCCGAACGACATTACGGCATACCCTACTTAAGCCGAAAGGAAAGTCATAAATCGTTCCGCAAAATTTTTAGAAAACTTGCTCATTCACGTTTTAAGAGGTCTGCTAATCGCATAGTGAGAAGAGTGCCACCATGAAGGAAAGAAATGTGAGTTGCCTTTTCTTACGCGTTGCGCAAACTCCAGCTTGTCTGTACATACGTTCGTTACTTTATTTCGTAGCACGCCGATGCCCGCTCACACCAACATAGACCAATATCGAAATTCTTTCACGAGCACGTTGAAACTCTCGGCGAAAAAAGTACAAATGGGACAAAATCTAGAATTTTTAACCCGGAAATTAATTAAATGAGTGGGCGCCAACTCTGGGCACCCCTATGCAACGGAAACAGATAACCTCGCGGTATAAACCGCTCGGTAATTAATAAAATTTTTTATTAATTCTTCCTTCTAAGTTATTATTATCACATAATTACTAGAATTTAATATCATTAGGATCATTAAATAATTAACAAACATTTTGAAAACAATGTAAAATATACATGTATAAGAGTATATTCAATTATCAAGTTTATTATAATATTAATGTACTAAGAGTATCTACGGTTCAATAAAAAATATATAATACAGTGTCACCCACTTAATAGGCCACAATTCGTTTTGGAAAATTTTGGCCTATTATTCGTTTTGGCCTAATATCCAATTCCTACTAATTACACAGTACGATGTTAATTGTACATACGTATACGTGTATTTGTCAAGCATTACATATCAGAAGTCAAGATGGAACCAATGAATAAACAACCTAAAAATCAAAAATTATAGAATAATTCCACGATAAAAACAGATCTGCAGTACATGTTTATAAACATGCACATGGGCTCACACCGGAAAGTCAACATCCAAATAGATACAAAGTGGTATAATGTATTTATTGCACACACGAACACATACATCTCATGTTTTGAGTGTCTTTGAGAACTCAACAGCTGTCGTGAACTGCGTCCACCAATAGGCATGCTCCCCGCTCAAACTCTTTCCCATGAAGTTGTTCACAAACTGTACAGTCGAGAGGAGGTTGGGAGGGTTGGCTTTTACAATGACATAGACCAGAATTGGGAACATTTCGTCTGCCCCAGCCGGTGAGCCAAATCGAGACTGTTGCAAGCACGACAGAATGACCTTGCAACTGTCGCACACACACTGGAGTTTACCACGAGGGGTCTGAGGTGAATAAAATATTGGAAACCGTGTATTCACCACATGTGCAATAGTATGGCAGGGTGATAATGAATGAAGCAAAACCACACACACACACACACACACACACACACACACACACTTGTACATGAATGCACAAACACACACACGCACACACAAACACACACGCACACACAAACACACACGCACACACAAACACACACACACACACACACACATGCACACACACCTTAACAACATTCATTGCTGACAGCCGTTCTTGTGCTAATGTCCAAGGAGCGTCCACATGGTAAGCCTACACAAGAGATTTCAGTAAACAATTGAAAATCCAGTTCCTCAGTACAAAATGGGCACACTATGGAATCATCTTTGCTTCTCAGATTGCCATAGGTATTAATATAGAATATCACAGGGAAACCAGTGGTTTTCCCCTGTGGTTACTGATATTAACCATATGTTATTAGGTACACATGTTCACCTATTTCACCTGTTCCTAACCTCAGATGGATCCCATACTAACCCTATATTGAGGCCAACTTCAGTACAACAGTGTCAGTTTGTACATACTGCACAGAGCACCCTCCAACCAAGGTCGGAGATCATGCAGCAATGTACAGGTCGGTGTGCGCACTGCCTACTCTTATAACATTATGCATGCATAGGAATGGATGTACAGTGAAACCTCTCTATCAAGGCCACTTTGGGAACTTAATTTCAGTCCCTATTACAGAGGTGTCCTCAATACAGAGGTTGTTTTATACACTTCAGTACTACACTGGGACACAGAATGGTGTCCTTATTACAGAGGTTTCCACATTTTAGAGGTTTGTAATAGAGAGGTTCCACTGTGTACTAGTTTTACTGAGTCTCAGCCACACTGGGTCCAATATTTTTACAGCATATTCTCAGTCGCAATTCAAGATTGAATGCTACAACCCAGAGGTATTCGTCAGCACAAGTCCATACTACGTAGGTACAGTAGATAAATACTGTGTGTAGGTTGCTGGCTTTGTAGGGTACATGGTGCTAAACCCACAATGTAGAGATGGGTGTGTGTGTGTGTGTGGAGGGGGGGTCAATTTACATACATATGTACATTTTGATACATACATACGCACGTATGTTTCTGGCCTATTGTGTATGTGTGGAGTTGCAGATATTTAGCAGTTGAACTAGGCATAGCTTGTCATTGTGTTTGTGTCCAGTTAGTGCTTAGTGTGCGATCAGTGTATGATTCGGGGTCCAAACTGCTATTTCTATAACTATGAGTCATTTTGTGGATTGGCTGCCAGAAGTGCTGTGGTGTTGAACAGCGTAATTTGAACCAAGCGATAAAGGGGCATATTACCCATGTACACGCTGTGAACCCCTCTGACTTGAACAAGCATAGTGAACAAAACTCTCACTTTTGGTATCTGAAGACTTTCATGGTCCAATGTCACGTGAGAATTGATCTCCATCAAGTAGTGAGAGAATACGCTGGGGGGTAGAGCAGCGTACATTATCACCGTGTAATTTGAACTGTGGTACATAAGCAACCCAGGCACACATGCACGCACACACACACACACACACACACACACACACACACACACACACACAACACACACACATACACACACACACACACACACACACATGTACACACACACAACACACACACACACACACACACGCACACACACACAGAGCTAACGTACTCATCTCTAGCTTTGTCCAGATCTCCATTCGGATAGAACAGTTCATCTTGTACAAGTGACAGCACATGAGCCTCCAGAGTGTTCAGGACAATGTCTCTATCAGTCCATTCTGTGGGTGGTCATACACAAGTGTAGTGAATAATACGATGTCCGTATGTTACACACACAAGACAGCTATGTGCATGTGTATGTAGTGTATGTACTGTATGTGGTCCTCTCTATCTACCAAACTAGCTGGGATGACATATGTTAACCTAACACAGTCACTTGTCTAGTGAGCCAGCCAGTGCTACTTGTCTAGCCAACCAGGCAATGATGTTGTTTAGTCAGCCAGCCAATGATATCGTCTAGCCAACCAGCCAATGATATTGTCTAGCCAACCAGCCAATGATATTGTCTAGCCAACAAGCCAATAGTGCAATAGAGATAAAATAATGTGTAGAGAAGTACTAACTAGTACCTAGCCAGTACGTCTAGTCAGTCACCAGCTCATGGATGGACAGCCAATCAATATAATGAACAAACGTCCACAGACCAAAACCTACTCTTCAGAGAGTCTTCCGCCTGGACGAGGGAGGTAAGCTGGTCCAATATCTCCTCGTAATACGAACACCGGTCATCCACTGCCTCCAGTTCCTTCATGACTTTGGAGAACTTTGCGAGGGGTGTCTTCCTTGTTTCAAGAAAGTCACCAACAGTGTGATCGATGCAGCGGTCAACGAGCACCAGCCAATCACTGCAAATGACACAGAGAGATACAATTAGAAGTAACTGACAAGTACGAGTTGACAAATTTACTGCAGATGATGTAAAGGACCACAATTTGCATGTCGACCAAGAGCAG
>OZ026563.1:4047939-4082939 GCA_964020155.1 Chondrilla cf. caribensis
CAACTATCCACCAAAACCTCCATTAGTCGATTCAAGACACCTTGGCAGAATACAACGTCTTCTGGGAGTAGAAGTTGGCCATAGATCGTCGGCATTAAGTCTCGAATCAACAGAGACGTGTCGAGGCTCTTTTCGTGAACCAGGACGAGAAGGTCCGCTATCAGGCGCCCGTCTTGACGAATTTTGTCGAAGAACAGGGATAGGCTTCCTTCTTCAAGGGTGATAATCTTCTTCGCGGGCAACAACTTGATCTTTTTCAAGTGTTGGACGATCTCTGTCCAGTTCACGGTGGTCTGCTTGGTGACAAAGGCGCTCCCCGCGGCCAATCTGCTTCCAAGTTGGTAATTAATCCACGATTCCAAATGTAGTTTATCCAGAGACCCTTTGATGGATCCGTTCGTTTCGTTGACTTCATCCAATATGCGATTGACGAATTGCCTCTCTCTTCTGAGGGTTTCCGCTAGTCTTAAAGGATCCATGTTGTTTCAACTGAGGCCAAGCAGGAATGCTCTTTGAGGACTATGTCACGCTGACCAGTAATAAACGCAAGTACACAACCACGTGTACATCACGTGATGAGTGGGTGGCACTAATAACCTCGGAATTACGTACACAATATATAGCACGGTCAATTCATGCATGCTTAGAACAATAGTGTATTTAAATGTCTTTGTACAGCAACGAATACTTGGGCACTCGAGAAGGATCCAAAGGACTTGTCACAATGAGCTTCCCTTTCATTGCTCCTCTGTAGACAACCTCAACTACATCGATGAAATCTTGGGATTCCATGAAACTTCCTACAAACTTGGTGTGATCCGGTGTCCTGTCAGGAGCAATTGAATTAATCAAATCAATAATGGCATTCCACAGGAATGCACGCCTACAGCCGTTCAGTCTTGTTTATATACCTTGAAGCCTCACATGGTCAATCAATAAGTAACTGAGTACATGTGGTGTGCGGTTTTGTTGATCTGTACATGTGCATACATGATGTGCTTACACTTGTATACTATGTACAGTATGGACGTTATGAATTATTATAGTGACAGGTATCCAACCAACATCAAATGAACTAGAATGGTATGTGACGAATAAGAACGTCTCGTGTTAATATTTCCTACAGTATTCATTTTCACTTCAACAATGGATTATAAGGAAAATTCCCACAAAAGGCCTACCACGCAGTATGAAGAACACCGACAATGCCATGTACATGCGTGGGCAGGGTCAATACTGGAGGAGGCCTGTCCAGCTGTACAACAGGATTAACCACTTGCTTAACATGTCTGTCCAGCTGTACAACAGGATTAACAAGTGCTTAACAGACCTGTCCAGCTGTACAACACAGGACAGCCTATATGCTTCATAAACCTATTCAATTCTACAAGATCTACTGGTTGTTCAATGGACCTGTCCAGTTGTACAATGGGACTACCTGGATATTTGACAGGCCCATCTACATCAGGTTTACCCAGTGTTATGACTATTTATCTAGTTCTTTACACAACGCTACATTCAGCTTACCCCCAGTCAACCTTCATATGCTGCCCGTTGAAGAAAAACACAGTTGAAGGTATAATTGTGATATCGAAATATTGCGTATAAACAGGGACGCTGTCACTGTCTATGATAAAAATTTCTGCCATCTTTGATACAAGAACTTGCGTCTTGGCGAGCTAAGGAAGAACCAACCAAGTGTAACAAATACAGAATGAAGACA
Organism: Chondrilla cf. caribensis; assembly: GCA_964020155.1. NCBI lineage: Eukaryota > Metazoa > Porifera > Demospongiae > Chondrillida > Chondrillidae > Chondrilla > Chondrilla cf. caribensis. The sequence goes on from OZ026563.1 coordinate 4,049,663, forward strand.
TTGGAATATCAATCAGGGTAAGCGGTTTGGCTAGCAAGGTCACATTCCAATAGAATTTTCAATACATATCTTGATCTCTAATCTCAATTTCAATCCCTAATCCTAATCTCATCATTAACACATATGTCAGGCTGAAATGCAGAAACAAATACAATTACTTCAATCATAATGCTGGATCTCATGCACACTAGGCTATCTATAGCATAGTCTAATTGGTTGATGTGAACGAGAGTTACTGCAGATTAAGGTGGCAAACAACATAATATCACTTTACATATCCACACGTCTCGCCATTACATTTAAGTAATGGAAGACATGAAGGTGGTCATTTGAGTGATGCTAGGTTTGGTGTAGAATATTTTTATGATGCCCTATGTAGTTATATTTGAGTCACGGTTGAACAGAGTACAAACTTCAAACAACACTGTAGGCATTTGACACGGGTTGACACAACATATAACATTAGAAATAGGATACGATCATTTTTCACTGACAATATCGTCGAGCTGCATGGTCACCGACTCGTCGTCTTTGCCAAATCTCAACACGAGAACTTTGTCTTCGGTGGACTTTATGGCATCGTCAATAGCTTTCTTCGATTCTAACTTCGGCAGAATGAAACTCATCGTAGTGTTCGTGATCACGTGACAAGCACACGGTACTCCAATTAGTGCTCATCACAACAAGAAAGCGCGGTATTCTAGTGGACTTCTCATTCCCACCTTCTTACTCAGAATTCAGTTTGGATCAGGTGCAATGGAGCATCTTGAGCATGGAACATCACGGAAAAGGCGAAAATCCTTCTATGTACGTCGTTGAATACAAATCTCAACTTGGGGACTGTTCACTTGCATCCTTTCACTTTTTTTAGAACTCGAGAGACAGTATAGGTTTCGTCTTCAGGAAACTCGACCAAACTGAAGATGATACTGAAACTCCTGAAGAAACAGTGAATGTGAGTGGAAAAACATGTTTTTGTGGCTACAAATTAGCTAATAATCAACCATTCGACTATTAAGATTATTTTTCATAAATGGAGTAAAAGGGGATAACTTGATACTCTGAGATAATTTGAGTCACCCGATTTTAAACTACCTTCATACACAGCTCTGATTCGAGTTTGTGTCAGCCATATCTCCATGCACAGGGGATAGAACAGTGGTAGACACTTACACCATAACTCAACAATGTCACTGTTCATAGCACCTGTTGCACACCTGAATTATTCCATGTTTCCCTAGTTATCGAAAGGTTGATAGTTTTCGACGATAATCCAGTTTGTACTTGCATTGTTCAATCAACATCAAGTACCCAACGGGAGTCGTAAATCTGCTATAATTTAGCAAAATGCTCAATTGTAGTAGTAGTACATACAAAGTACTTCCATGTGTGTATTCATGCACGTTTCAGTGATCGTTGAATTAGACTGCTAGTACGTATATGTTCATATACATATATACAGTGAATTTTCGTTAATCCGCCACAATTTCCCAGTACCAATGAACATCCAATTAATCCGCCAAACTTGTTAATCCATCATATTCTTTGAAAACGAATTGCAGCAGATTAACAAGTATTCACTGTAGTGCTTCAAGTTGGAATGAGATCAGTTTATTGTCTCTTTCGTCTAGACTTCTGCAGTACGCGATTCGGAACCATCAGCAGAGCTCTTACTCACTGAGAGTGGGGATGTGGAAGAGACAGTCCTGGACGAAACCACACTCCAAAGCACCCCAAATGCAATGAAGGAAAGACTGAAACAATTCGAAGCGGAGTTCTTTGTGAGAAGACTTATGAAGGTATGCACCCGATCATTCTCATCCATCACTCAAGTGTCACAACATCATGCACACACATGAGTTTGCTCCAATGTAACCATTAAAGTGTCTCATTTGTATGTTTGTGTGGTTTTTTGATGTAGCTGTTATTAGATTATATGTGTTTACAAGCCCATGAGGTAGTCAGTTGGACTCGTGATACCTGTTCTATGGTGTTTGTGTGTTACAGGGTTTGTCTAGGGGTGGGGTGTAGTGGTTGTGATTGTCCCAAGGTTGAGAGGCCCTGCTGCATAGTAATGAGAATCCATCCTTCTATTGCATATCTACTAATGATTATGGGTTATGGGGCACGTAACACCCAAGGAGCGAGAACAATATCACATGTATTGTCCATGTAAACAGGCTATAATTGGTTTATTCTACACTTGATGGATAAAATCACGAAAGGCTGAAGTTATGCTACGTTGTACATGATATGACACTACTGAATATATGTAGGTAGGTACGTAAGTTGGTGGGCCCGCATGTAGAATATGCAATGTGTACGTAAGTGATGTCAGGGCATTTTTTTCAGAAGTCCTCCTTCAACACTATTACCCCAAACAAACTTTGCGAGGGCTGATGTGTGCTGCATCAGTATTTATGTATTATGATAATACTATAAGTGTGTACATATGTACATCGGTACTCGAGTGCTTGGTAGAAAAGTATTTTTAAGAAATGCATCCAACTTTTTTTTATTTAGAAGTGGACTTCATTGAATCCAGATGCTAGTGCCAAAGAAGGTGAATGGACAAATTGTACATGTTTCGTATGTATGTATATACGTAAGTACATGAATGATATGTATATTCATGCATGTGGTGCTAGTTGAAGACTACTTGTGTTCTATAATAGTTGAGAAGCTGCGTAAAGAGTTGTCTGAGTACATCCTGGCTTCGGAATCTCTGTGGAATTATTATGAAGAGGAGAGGTGGGCCATCCTGGTCTGTGATGATTACAGCCGAATGTTAGCACATTGTATATTTGTGTATGTGTGTACGTACATGAATATTCAAAGCAACACCAGCATACGTATATATGTGTATGTACCTTTTTGAATGTCCCTTGTTGTCTGCATGTGTGTGAGTGTCGGCCTGGTTCACCAGTACCACTGTCCTTGTGCAGTGACCCTGAAGATACTGACAGTACTGAATATGTTCAAAAGAGAGTCCACTTGTGAGTTTGTATGAGGTTCTGTAGCACTACCTAACAAAGTCCATGTACGTAGCATTGGACCTGCATACATTTGTACATATGCACACCCCGGTATGAACTGTGTACAGTGAACCTTGGAAAATGAATAACATTTGAATTTGTGGAATTTCCTATACGTACATATAGTCTACAGAATGTGGTTGGATTCTAAAGGCTAATATTGTATTAGATGAATGTCAGTATATATGTACCAGTCATAGCGGACAATAGTGTGTGTGGGTTTGGGTGTGATTGTCCTTATGTCACATATCCCACTGTGATCTTCCTTGTCTTCAATGCAAACTTGTATGGAACGTGCACCCATGCACACACACTAGGAACTAGATTTCCTGCCCACAACTCCTCTCCTCGCTTTACCAGTTATGTATAATATGGTTTCGCTGTCAATTACCTAGAATGCAGAGGGAAACAGAGGAATGGGACCATACTGTTACATCCCATGAAGAAGAGATGGAAACAAGGAGGAGGTCAGTGAGCAGTACTTCATATCCTGTTTGGGCATACGTATGTATGTACACATCATGGTTTGTACATATGATCTTTCCTCTGTTACCCCTTGCTCCTTTATGAAATGAAATACTTTGTCTTTGACAGTTTAGTATTTCTTTCCTCATTGCTACCATGTCTTCAGTTGTCGAGCTTCGAAATGGAAGGATCCACCTGAACCTGCCACACCCACTTCTTCCAAAAATGACACACAGGAGAAAATCCATCACATAAGAAATGTAGCAGAAGCCTTGGTATGTGTGTTGTCTGTGTCTACTATATGTACTACATATTACTACCCTACTCCATGGTATATACATAAGTACGTATGTGCATACGTTCTCATGGTATATATGTAAGTCTATGTACCTTACATTTGTATGTTCATATGAATGTGGTTCACATCTTTTTTACATTTGTGTGGATCCAGGACAAAGAGTACACCAGATTGTTTGAAGAGCTGTCACAGCAGTGTGATGAGCATGAGGAGAGTATTGCAAGACAAGAGTCAGACGTAAAAGGTACATACGTATGTAACAGTTTGTGTGTGTGTGTGTGTGTGTGTGTGTTTGTGTGTACGTGTGTGTGTTGTGTGTGTGTGTGTGTGTGTGTGTGTGTGTGTGTGTGTGTGTGTGTGTGTGTGTGTGTGTGTGTGTGTGTGTGTGTGTGTGATGCAGATGTTTGCTCTCCTATACAGTTCGCTATGATGAAGTGGCAACTCCCTATACACTGTTGTCCAGAGCAAGTCGTGTAACAGCAAAACTACAAACTTATAACTAAAATCACATAGCAGATTTTTTTTCATGCATTTTTGAGTCACCCAACAATTTAGTGTATATTCATAGTATTTATATGCCCACGTGTCCCTCCAGCTACTATAACGTATTTTAAATCAGTTTGAACCAACTTGATATGTAGTGTACTTGGATCGGTTACACGATCACCTTAACTCGTTTAGGCACTATTGTGTTAACCAGTTCAGACTTGAAGTTTATATAGAAAGCACTCTAAATTCTCTTTGGTAACCGGGACTATGAACTCCATCCATGCTACAATGTACCAGTATCTGTCCACTGTTATATGAAGCACATTCAGCCACATTTTCGCGGGACAAAATTTTCACGGATGGCTCCAAAAATGAAAATTCGCGGATGCTGGCCAGAATCACGCGACAGAACAGCGAGAACGCCTAATTCACGGATAAAATTTTCGCGGATGTTAGGCAAACCGCGAAATCCGCAAATATTTCCCGCTATACGGTATGTAGGTCCCACCTTGTAGGGGAGAAGGTAATTTGGGTGTTTACGTACATCACATGTACACCTGTACTGTAACACCAACACGTTTGCCACTGGCTAGTGTGAATCTTACATTTTATGCACTTCAGATGGTCATTTTGTAATTATGTGGTGTGGCGAAGGTGACAATATACAGTAAAATGTATACTCCATGGTTTTAGCATTATAATAATACAAACATTACATTATACACAAACTGTGTGTATACATTAGTGCAGCTCTGTGTGTGTGACAACTCTAAAATGATTACATTTGTACGTGGTATCATTGTGTAATGCAAGCAAAATAAATTGAAGTGCTTATGTTTGTACATGTACAATGCCATCCGCTCTCCCCTGTACGCTAATTGGCGAAGGTGGTACCCAATCTATGTTGTCTGAATGGCTGTCTGGTATTTCATCTTGAAGAGCTTTCGAAGTGGCTTTTATGTGGCTACCAACTATAGGTTCAACTTTTTCTGTGGCTAGCCGTCCTCTCAGTGGGCTCAATTTACTGACTGGAAGAGTAACAGTATTGCTAGGGCCACTGTCTGGGTGGGATGAAATCGTTTTCCATTTACCCTGATTTCTCAGGGTTACAACTGGTTTTCTTGGATGTCTCAACGGTTGAGGTGTGATCACCAAGCCGTGACTTCCTTCCGTGTTGAGTACACTGGCTTTGATGTGTGAGTGGTTGGATGTGGCCTCTTGTGCATGCTTCTTCCGCCTGTTTCCCTCACTGGGTGTGTAGCTTCTGATGTGGAAGGATGAACTACAGTCGATATCCGTGTCTTGACGAAGTGTTGGAATGGGGCTACTGATTTTCTTAACCACATGAGCCGGACCGATAGGAGCCGATTCTGGTCTCCTGCAGGGACTGGATACCTCATTCTTGGGCTGTGTTGTCAGCTGCTTGTTTTCTAGGCCAGTTTCTGTGAGTATGTACATACGTATATCAGTGTACACTATATCATCACATGCATACCAGTACACACATTCAAACTATCTTAACATACAGCATTTCAATATGTATAACAGTACACATTGCATACATAATATATACAATATAGACATACATGTACATCGTGTTCTTTTGTTCTTACTAACTTCGTTAGCTATCTTCATTACTACTCCTAGTCTACTCGGTTTTTAGTGACACTATCCAAACATGCACGTATGTACGTACATACATCAGTACACACATTATCAGCTGTTTATATTATCACACATAATAAATCAATAATCCTTTATAATACCATTCTTTGTTTCTTATTTTTCTGACCATTATGTATTACCAGACTGTCATTGCAATTACAGTGGGACCTCTCTATAAAGGACACATTGGGACCAGGTAATTTGTCCACTGTAGAGAGGTTGTCCACTCTTTGGAGGTAAAATGTATTAGCACTATAGGAAAGTCTACTTTTGGTGCCTTACAGAGTGTCCTTTGTAGGGAGGTAATTTCTATGGTGTCTTTTATTGGGAGAGTCCTTTAATAGATGTTCCACTGTACTACTATTACTGCCTACCTGTGAGAACATCTATGCTTACAAGTCACAAGAAGTAGTTAAAGAGGGATAGGCCACAACAGCTGTTGGGAAGAAGTTCAATTATAAACCTGGACATTACGTGTTCAATTAAATCCTATGCCATAGCAACAGCCAAAAGATGTCTGAAAACATGTAGTATGTACTGCATGATAGACTACTCCCAGTGTGTACTGGGGAGAAGATGAACATGTACATACTTGCTGCATGGAGTCTTACAATACTGTATCGTACTGTACTGTACTGTACTGTACTGTACTGTATAGTAGTACGTTTGGTGGGAACATTCACAACCTTAACGGCTACTACTGCACATACAAGTGAATATACCTTGAACTGGTAGGACACTTCCACTGTCTCTTGACACAGACAAAACAGATTTGGATTGCGGCCGGCTTCGAGCGGAGTAACTTCTCAGCAGACTCTCTTCAAACTGTTTCATTGAAAGACGATATCCAACCGGTACGGTGGAGGGCCTGGTGGAACGCTTAACCTCGTTTGGATTAGATGCTACTGTAGGGAATAAGGGACCGACGTTCAGAAACAGCTTAATTTGAAAACAACAATGTCTTTTAATTAGATTAGCTGTAGACTGATCATAATCAACACTCTGTTAAATCTATATCGCAGATTCAATGTAATTCACTAGCCAAATAATTTTTACACCAAACGTTTCGACAGCTGACTGCTGTCTTCTTCAGTGGTATGGAATACAGGGTATGAGTGCGTCTTTTATGCGTGTGGTGACAGGTGATGATAAGATGACGTGTGAATAATAATAAGGCGGGTGGTGAAATGATGTAAGAATAATAATAAGTACTGGGGGACTAAAATAGTTGTTGGTATGTGGTGGGTAATGTTCCAAGTTCTCTGTTTAATGTGTGCGGTTCTTTCTGGATCATCCATGATTCTAAAAGGCATCTTCTTGAGGTATTTTGACTTGTTCCTAAAATTTCTGTTTGGGACAGTCTACGGTGTGGCCTGTCTGACATGTATGTTCTGCTAGGGCTGATGTCAATGTATTCTTATCTTTTACTGCCTTCTTATGTTCCTTTAGTCTCTGTCCTAAGGTTCGTCCAGTCTGGCCTATGTATGTTTGTGGGCAATCACTACATGGGATCTGGTACACTACTCCTGCTTTATCTTCTTTAGGGATGGGATCTTTGGGGTGAACTATCAGATGCCTAAGGGTATTTATGGGCTGAAAGGTTGTTTTTATTCCTAGGGGGGTGAGGATACGTCGGATTGCTTCTGATGTGTTTTTTACATAGGGGATGGTAACAAAGGTGGGATTGGAGGAGGTTTCATCTTGGCTAGGCTGTGCTTGGGTCAATTGTGGTGGGTTTTCGATTAGATTCCTAGGGTATCCATTCATCTCGAGGGCCTGGGCTATTCTTTCTTCTTCTTCATCTATGGCGGAGGGTGAGGACGGGAGGCTGTGGGCTCGGTGATTTAAAGTTCTTATTACAGCTAGCTTATGTGCAATGGGATGATTGGAATGGAAATCTAGGTATTTATCTGTGTGGGTGGGTTTCCTATAAACTGTGGTGTTCAGGGTCTTATCAGGGCTATGGGAAACAAGTACATCTAAAAAGGCTAGTTTTGATTCGGATTCTTTCTCTATTGTAAATTGTATTGTCTCTTCTATGGAATTGATGTGGTGGTGGAACTTATCTACTTCTTGGGTTTTGAGGACACAAAAGGTATCATCTACAAAACGCTTCCAGAACTTAGGTGGACAGGGGTAAGTGGCAAGGGCTCTAGATTCTATATCCTCCATTACTAGGTCTGCAACTACGACTGACACTGGGGATCCCATTGCGGTGCCATGGATCTGTTGGTAGAATGTTTCACGGAAAGCGAAAAAGGTGGCATCTAGGCATAGTTCTAGAAGGGACACTATTTCATTAGGGGTCAAGGAGGTTCGGTTGGATAGGCTGGTGTCATCTTGGAGACGCTGACGAGCTACTTTGGTGGCTAACTGGGTCGGTATCTTTGTAAAAAGGGATACAACATCAAAGGACACGAGGAGTTCATCTACTTCTACTTTCTGTGAGGTGATAAATTTGGCAAAATCAAAGGAATTACGGACATGGTGTTCTGTTTTACCTACTAAAGGGGACAGGATGTCAACTAGGTGTTTGGAGAGGGCATATGTAGGAGATGTTACGAAGGAGACTATAGGCCTAAGGGGGACTTCTGGTTTATGAATCTTGGGTAGGGCATAGAGTAAGGGTATGTGACCAGCTGAGCTACGTAGTTTGTTATACTGGGATTTAGAGAAATTGTTTATTGTTTACGCACTCATACCCTGTATTCCATACCACTGAAGAAGACAGCAGTCAGCTGTCGAAACGTTTGGTGTAAAAATTATTTGGCTAGTGAATTACATTGAATTTGTGATATATTATGACTACACCTAGCCGTTTAACCATTTTCGCACTCTGTTAAATCGTGTTCTCTTCGTGGATGAAGGTTTGGTCTGGGCTATGTACAGTCAGCTATACGTACGTACTATGTACCTTCTTGTACTGACCTGAAGTACATGTAGGTATATCATAATATGTGTATTACAATGATATATGTGTACATACTGACCTGATTTGATTCCGAGACAAGTCGATTGTGTTGGTCGCTTTTCAACAGGGATGTAGCCAATGGACCGTAACCTAGGCAACACAAGACGACTGAGGTGATAAAATAAGGCCTACTCTACAACAAGTACTATTTGGAAATGTAGCACTGGCTGGTAGTCCACCTAGAGAGTAATAATCCAAATAATAGTATAATATAGAAATATACCACTGCATAATAATATTATAGTCCATATTGGTACTAGTCTGATATAATATATGAAGAGTTTGAAATGGATGTACAGTGTTATTAAGAGAGAGAGTAGAGTAATTGCTGGAAGATTAATGGCGAGGGGAAGAATTACTTGATTGTGTCTAATTGGACAAAGTAAAATATATGATATACGTACACCAATTTACCAATTACAGAGTTGCTGTGCTGTTTAAGCTACTGAGGATCATAATGTTACAGTCATCCTGTCATATCAGAGTATTATGTCACTCCAATTTTTTCCCACATTTCAAACAGGCTGTGCTATTACTTTGCCAACATGTACAACAAGTTTAACACACACCAAGTGGTCTCTTGTTTGAGGAGTCACCCTAGGCTTCCTGTGTGATTCACCAAAGTGAATCCTCACCCAAGGATCACCTTCGTAATGAAACCACCTTAGTAATAGGATCACTATCAACGCTTCAAGTCACACTGTAGCACATGGTTGAGGTCATTGCCTTGTTATATCAAGACATTTGCCAAGAGGAGTTTGTTGCAAGAGTGGTCCACTGTACCTAGCTGTCTTGAGACGACCTTGGCTTTCTGATGTTTTCAAAGATTCACTGTCGTCGACACTGGCTTGTGCCAAGTGCTCCTGCAAGACAGACAGACCCAGCCTAGTTGTCAATTCCAGTCTTCTACTGGGTGACACGACCTGCACAAGACAAAGAGGACGTCCATTAAACTTGACCATACAGAATTAATAAGTGTTGGAGACACATACAGTGAACCTCACTAATCTGACATCTCTATAATCCAACATTCTCTCTAACCTGACCATTATATGAGGTACAGTCACCCTACATAAGTATGGTAAGAGCCACTCCATAATCCAACAACCTCTTAATCCAACATTATTCTCAGATCCCATTGAGTGTCGGATTAGAGAGGTTTCACTGTACAATCAAACTCTTATGCACCCTAATGCTATTACAACACATATACCCTCCTATGACTATTGTTGAAATATGTTGTAGTTTTTCAAATCAGATTCACTAACACAATTGAGCGACTGTCTGTGCAAGTGGATGTGTACACCATTCTTGAAGATGATAGCACACAGCAAATCTACCAACCCAGCATGTACCATCTTGTCGCAATATCCGATCCCCTGCTGCTCGTGTGCAGATCTGGAGGTAGCTAAAATTATTGGGAGCCTCAAATATCGATCAATCCATGGCTCACCTCTCACCTTTGAACCCAGATTACAAGTAGTTTGCGTAGTCCAGACCCATTCTCACTTCAATTTTACGAAATGGGACCTAATCTCATTTCAATACTGTATTACTATAATTATGGGACCCATTCTTGACAAAGTTCCATTTTGTGAAAGGAGGTAAGAGTGGGTCCCGGCTACACAAGACTACCTACACTACACCACTGCCACTGGTGAGTTAAAATTAATATAATTTGAATGGTACTATGCCCATATGTACATCGCTGTGACACAAGACTACCTACACTACACCACTGCCACTGGTGAGTTCAAATTATCATAAATTGAATGATACTATGCCCATGTGTACATCGCTGGGACACACATTGTGCCAATGCAGTACTTGTACACTCCACAAACCTGCACACACACACAAGCAGCACATAAATAGCTTACGGGTGGGGAGAACTGTTTCCTCTGCTCATTGAGGTCTCTGTTGGAGGTCTTTGATGGCTCCAATGTCGTGGGACCGCGTATCTCGATTTCTTTCAGCATCTTACCGCCCCTTGCAGCATCACCAGAGAGAGATTCGCTATCACTGTCACTGTTGCTGCTGAGAGAAAAGAAATCAGGTGGAAATAAATGTCGGAGTAGTTTCAATCTAGACACGGGGCGCTTCCTTTTCGCGGTAGTATTAATCTCAATGGTTGCCGAAGGTAAGACAAAACCTTGTAACCGTGGAGTAAGAGCTATTTTATCATCTGCTGAAACTAAATTTGTCTCCTTTTTGCGTTTGACATACTGACGTCTCTTTAGTTTCAAAGTAGGAGGACGAGGAGAGTTTGCCTTCGAGGGCAATTCTACAAACTGCATCTGAACTACATCAGTGTTTCCTTCCATCACGACTGAGACTCGATATAGTGGCTGCAACTATGCATTCACCCTTCTACTCGTCCGTGGGAAAGTATCTAGCTGGTACGTGTACCGCTTAGAGGCTAGACTGGACTTGACGTGATGGTAGCGCGAATTAGGTAAAATTTCGGTAGCATTACGTGAGAAGGGGCGAATAGAGAGGGTTCTACTTTGAACTCACCTTGATGTCTGACCGGACCAAGAAGTACACTTAAAGCTGAAGCTCAACTAGTACTGTATCTACGTTCGTTGTTGTGTATCACTGCACTGGGTCCCGCCCGTTGACACGCCCCCGAGGGGTCTTTTGCTTGAACGATTTACATCATTTTCATTCCCCCGGGGTCACGGAATAAAATGGCCACCCACTCGAGAGCGACTACTGTTCATATTTGCTAGAATATTATACGCGTAGTCAAACACAGATTAAAGAAAACGTTATGTCAGGTGACGTAGAGCAGCTAGAGTGGGTACCCATTGGACTTACTTGTATTGAATACCCAAAAGGTGAAATATCTGAAGCGCTCACTAGTGTACTTTGGCATTTAGGCTCATCTGACCGGTTGTATTGCTATGTTCCCCTTCAGGTGATGTCTTCGGAAAGTTATTCGCGTATTCCTGTCTGTCTCCTTTCTTCATCCTCTCTAGCTTTGTAACCCTAATCCTTTTCAGGAGGGACCTACACACAGTGAGTACGCATCGAGCTATTAAAGTTGCGTGGGGTCCTCATATGCATGAGATGATCTTGACTATTCGTATGACCGCTGAGGTCACACTGCAATAAAACGACTCTAAGAGTGAATCTTCGTATGTACGGTGCTATACTGTACCCGGGATTCCTATAGTATTAGCCTATCGTACCACCACTGCTGTACTACCTCCACGTATACTGTAGAGATCACCAGCACTGGTTCTAATCCAATGAACTTCATATTCTCCTTTCATGCCACCAGGATTACATCTTTTCAGAGTACGTTACCACGTATATAGTTTGTGTTGCAAATGGGAGCTGATGAATCTACCGTGTTCTCAGAAATTTGTGTTGAAAGAGTCTGTGCTAACAAAGACTAACTACACTGCACTGTGCGCTGCAGTATAGATGATCAAGGGTGTTGAGTGCGTCTCACTGTAGTATCAGTTGCAAGTGTGAAGTGACGTTTAGTGAGACAGTCCTCCTCAGAGACCAGCCTGAGAATGTGTGCGTTCAGTGAATTCTCGTTAATCTGCCACCGCTTTATTCACCAGACCTTTTAATCTGCCACAATTTTCCAGTACCAATATTAAGTACAAGTACCAATGAATATCCAGTTATTCCACCAAACTCATTAATCCACCATATTCTTTGAAAACCAATTGTGGCGGATTAACAAGTATTTACTGTACTGGACGTAGTGGTAACCTAGCCACAGTCCTCTGTAGCACAGTATGGTGCTGTATGGAAATAACTTGATACTCTCTGTTGGGATAAAATTTTGCAACATCAAATATGAGAGTCTACATTGAGTGGGTTCCACTGTGTCATGAACACAAATAATGGGATCCCTTATAGTAGCCAATGGCTAACGGCTTCCCACTTTAAATAATGATACCTGATAATAATCACAGATTGTGTTTTTGATTTTCAGATATTCTTCTTCCTTGGAATTCTCATCAACGAATTGTGCAATATCATTCTGAAAAACGCTATTCAAGACCCGCGACCTCACAGAGGTGTGTACATGCATGCTCTTGTACATCAGTGCTTGTTATATATTTGTTACACACAATATTGAATATCAATGACATTTATGTCCACATTAATTTTTCTCTTGTATTGTTTTGTGTCCTCATTATTTGCATGTTCTCATTGTTTGCATGTCTGTATTGTTTACATGTTTGCATGTCAGCATTGTTTACATGCTTGCATGTCAGCATTGTTTACATGTTTACATGTTTGCATTATTTACCTGTCCACATGTCTGCATGTCCTCATTACATGCCTATTTTGTTTGCAACAGATGGGATTCGAGTGTTATTTGACCACTATGGCATGCCTTCCAGCCATGCGCAGTTTATGTGGTTTTTCGCTACATATCTTGTACTGTTTGTGTCCATAAGGTGAGGATCTAGTGTATATTCCTCATTGTTTGTGACAATGCTGTGAACATTAGGTGTTATGTCCTACAGTGTTTGTTAATATAGTACATGTTAGGTGTTTATTTCCCACTGTCTGGGTGGTATTCGTCCCTGTTTGTTTCCCATTGTTTGTGTCGTAGACTACAGAAGCCTGTAGAACCACACACACGCGTGCATGCACACATGCACACACACACACACACACACACACACACACACACACACACACACACACACACACACACACACACATGCACACACACACACCAGCTTGTAGCCTGTATTTTTACACTACAGACTGATATAAAGCTATTGTCGTGTTGTCCATGCATGAATGTACAATGATTTGTGACTCTGCAGAGTCCATGCCATGGGTACCAAACTATACAGGGATATCACCTGTCGTGTGGTCACATCACTTATTGCCGTAGCAGTGGCTTGCTTTGTGTGCTATAGCAGGTTTGTGTGTGTATCAGTGTGTGTGTGTGTGTGTGTGTGTGTGTGTGTGTGTGTGTGTGTGTGTGTATCAGTGTGTGTGTGTGTGTGTGTGTGTGTGTGTGTGTGTGTGTGTGTGTGTGTTATGTGTACGTGTACATGTGTGTGTGTATCAGTGTATGTGTTTGTGTACATGTGTATATGTGTACATTTACATGTGTGTTTGTTGTGTGTGTATGTCCTTATGTTACATCATAGTTACAAGTATCCATGTACCATGACATGTGATGTATGTTACTTTTCAGACAGCAAACGTATGCTTAATTCTACCTACATACCTATGTGTTGAATGTTTGCACAATAAATAACAATCTACAGTATCTTCATCTTGTAATATCCATAGAATATATCTTGTATACCATTCCTGGTCTCAAGTTATCTTCGGTGTGGTACTGGGGTCAGCACTGGCTACAGCGTGGTTCCTAATAGTTCATGTAGGTCATTTCATACAGCTTCTTTGTAAAGACCCATTCCAAGTTTTTGTTCCCATTTGCAGTTCTTACTCACCCCGCTATTCCCGTGGATGTTGCACAATGTTGTTGCCGAGTGGTTGTTGCTAAGAGACCTCACCTTGATACCACACATAATGTGGTTCGAATACGTCCAAGCAAGATCAGAAGCAAAGTACAGCAAATGCTTGTTATTCCACCACTGCTTCATCCACCAAACTTTCAATCCACCACAATTCCCCAGTAACAATATAACATACAAAGAGTAATGAATATCCAGTTAATCCGCCAAACTCCTCCATAATTTGGAAACAAATTGTGGAGGATTAACGATGATTCACTGTAAGTCTCCTCATCTCCTTGTACCTGTTGTAGTTGAGTAATCTCCTGCACATCAGTGTGTGTGCTATAGTTTGTGCAATGAAATGTATATTCCACTTTTGGAGTTTCCCACTTTATAATAGGCATTTTTTTCATGACTTTTGATCACCACAATATGACTACAATATGCTGATAACTGATGATTTGTGTTCTCGTGATGGTCGGAGCTGATGAAACAGAAGTTGGACCATCGTACATTCATAACAGAAACGCAGAACTGCAACAACCATGTGCATGTATATTAACCCAGGGTTCTTCACTACATTCACTGCAGCTGTTCTCATTATGTGTGTACCACATTTTATCATTTTTTTTTTCATCTTGTGTGTAGGAGCAGATCCAGGAAGTCCCACTAGTTACCAATGTTCTGTATTGCACGAATAACTTCTGGCATTGAACAATATGCATATGCATATTTGGTTGGCAATTTAATTATGGTGTTACTACCCACAAAGGTGGTATTATAGAAGTACGAGCTTTCGATAGGGAAACTCCGGACTATGTGTGCCTGAGGACCAATTAAAATGGCGGACGCGCTTACTCTCCTTCGCCAGTACAATATCCAGAAGAAGGAGATTGTCGAGAGAGATGACCTTATAATTTTCGATCAGCTAGCATGGCCGAAGATGGCGAAGACCAGTTACATGGTTTATAGGTGAGAGATGCTGTTTCAAGGATATTTCTGTTGGAGTAGCTATGACTAGACAAACGGTCTACGAGGATCTATGTGATGTGTCGAGAATAGCATTTTAATACAATCAAAAAAAACTCTCTCAGAGGCTGTATTATCCGATGAATATAAGTCTTTCTTCAATAAAATGCGAGCCTTCAGCTCCCATTTCAATAGCAATGGTACGTATTCCCACGCCATGATGGAACCTACGTAGAGTTCTCTATGCAACAATGTTCCTAATATGTTAGCTGGTCCTGTTTCAATTAGAGCCCAGTCGGCCAGTACTAATAGCAATTACCTTAAAAGTCTACCAAGTAACCCACGTACCGAACAAGTGGGACTGCATGTGGCTATAGCTCCTCACTTGTTACTCTTCGTGCATCCTACTCATGACTGACAGGGGTAAAGATTCAGATGGTCCCATTGAATACTATACATTGGAGTCTTTGCTGTTTTTGTTGAAGAATATCAAACTACCTCATCCACTCTACGTCACAAGAGCCAGTGTGAGTATATGACTTTGATATTGTGGTAATGTGCACATACACACACACACACACACACACACACACACACACACACACACACACACAAACACACACACACACACACACACACACACAACTACACACACGCACACACACACACACACACAAACATACACACACACACACACACACACACACACACACACACACACACACACACACACACACAAACACAAGCACATACATACAGACTCATTCAACCAACACACACACACACACACATGCACAGAGCTAGTATTTACCATTACTTCTTGTTTCTCAAGGGTCAAAATGTACCAGTGGTGCGTATGCCCGATAGGAAGGAGCTTTTACAATATCTAAATGGAGAAATAGGTATATACCTTATACATGCGTACATTGCAGTGGTGTATGGTTTGTAAACTGTATGTGTTATGATATACGTACGTATATTATGTTGTTGTATACTATGCTGTGTGCGTTGAAGAAGTACTATTTTGTGTTTTGTGCGTCTTGTCTTCCAGAGTCAACTGCCAGCATCAACAGGAGTGCTCCACTGGAGGTACCTCAGCAACCACCTCGTGAGGCCTTATTTGTTGTTGTCATAGTAGCTGTTACCATGGGTACTGAGGGCTATATGATGTTGTACATACATATATTTATATGTTAGTTATTGGGTAAATTTTGGGAGTTTTGTTTTGTGGTGTCTGTGGAAGCATCAGAGCATCTTCTGTTAGTATGTAGTGTGTGTGTGTGTGTGTGTGTGTGTGTGTGTGTGTGTGTGTGTGTGTGTGTGTGTGTGTTTCAATATCGTCTATATCATAATACGTTTGATACATAGTGTGTGTGTAGTTGCATATCATGCATGGCTTATGTACCACACATATCACCCCTGACAGCTCTGAAGCGTTCCCAAGTGGATTCTGGAAGTGACGCCAAACGACCCAGAATAGAAGTGCGTGCACACAATCAACAGCATTTGGTTATTTTCTGTATGCACATGTGCATACATGTACCTATCTGACGTGTACATGGTTGTTGGTGTTGTGTGGTTTTTACTATGTAGGATCTACATACGTACGTATGTACATGCAAGTGCGTATGTACATACATATACATACGTACATATGTGTGTGTGTATTCGTATGTATTACATGCATGTATTTGTGGTTGGAGCTCCTCACACGGACAGACAGTCGTACATACTGTACAAAATATGTGGACATACTGTATGTACACAAGATGTACATATGGTTGACCGGCTAGGTGTCATCATGGCAAGATCTTGCTATAATGTGTACATATATACATACGTACATATCTATTCTGTATCATGTACGTACACATATAAAACTGTATAATTTTCTCACTGAACAAGGGTTAATAAAAGATGTATGTATGTTCACATGTTCTGTGATGTGAGTGCACTTTTCCCTTTGATGTCCTTACCAACCCTTCTACATACGTACATTATTGTTGTGTAAGTTTGTATGACATTTTTGATCCACACTACGAACGAGTACACTCTTGTGCTGTGCTTGCATCCTGTTCTCCCTGAATGCAGCCTAGACTTATGGACAAGCTGGAGTCGCAGAAGAGTGGTCTGTCAATGCAGGATCAACTCAACAAATCGAGCACCATCATCGGAGCCATCCCGTTGGAGAAGATTGCCCAGATCAAGGAGAAGGTCCGAGCCAGGCAGAGGCTTATAGTAAAGCCAGCAGATGAGGACCTAAAGACAGATGGAGTGGGTCATTTGTATGCATTTGTGTGTCATCTGCATATGTACGGCATGTACAGTACGTACAGTAGGTTGTTATACGTATATGTATGTACATATGTACTGTATGTATGCACATATGTAAGTTTGTATGTATGTATGTATTAACTGTATGTATGTACATGCAGCATTGTGCGTCCCTCTTGTGTAGTTACGAGGTATTGCCGGAGACACAGTGGACGATTTCATTGGACGGGAAAAGCAGCATCGTACCAGGTCCACTGTTTTACAGAGTGCCGGAAAGGTTAGGGCAGTTGTGGACAAACACAAATGTACACACACACGCATGCACACACACACACAATCAGCACAACACACACACACACACACACACACACACACACACAATCAGCACAACACACACACACACACACACACACACACACACACACACACACACACACACACACACACACACACACACACACACACATGCACACACACACACATGCACACACACACACAATCAGCATAACACACACACACACACACACACACACACACACACACACACACACACACACACACACACACACACACACACACACACACACACACACACACACACACACACACACACACACACACATGTACACACACACACAATCAGCACAACACACACAATCAGCACAACACACACACACACACACACACACACACACACACACACACATGCACACACACAATTTTGAAACAACCTTATCATTCGTTTCTGTAGTCTTTTGATAATCTGCTCACTTTGCTGCAATCCGTGAAAGCTAGAGAAGAAGGTAAATTGCCAGAGGTGAAAAAACCTGCTCCTGCCAAAGAGCAGCAGCCAAGGTCCCAGAAGCCGACAGTCCCTACCCAGTACAGCCGTTACGCTCAGGAGAGGTTCAAGAGCACCCAGGACACACTGGGGTTCAAAATCGATACCACTTCAACTCACCTATCCCTGAAATCCGCAACAGTAAGTGACCCTATACATGCACACATTTGCCTGTGTATACTGTATACATATCCACTGTACACATGCACACATTATTCACATACAGTGGAACTTCTATATATTAACAAACACTCTGAATGAAGGATATCGTAAAATTACCTTCCTGCAAAGGACAGTTCTGTGGTACCAGAATAGACTTCCTATATTGCTATTGTATTTTTCGCCACTAAAGAGTGAACAACCTCTCTACAGTGGACAGCATAGCTAGTCTCAATGTGTTTGCTATTAAAGAGGTCACACTGTACACAGTAGCTCTCTCTCAACTGATCAGTTTCTATCTCAGATCAGTTTCTATCGTTCAAGTGCTCCAGGATCCGTCAAATTCTTTGTACGTATGTTCCGGCACCAGTAGTCACATAGTGGTTGACATGGCTAATGGTTGACGTGGCTGGGTGGTGCTCAAATGGAGTCCCCTCCTTGTGTGTGACTCAAAATGGACTTGTAATATCTGCTCATTGCTACATGTGTGCATGCGTACCTGTATTGTAGGACCTTGCCCAGAAGACCCCCAACCCTCTCTCTGTACAGAATGCCAAGAATGACACCCCAGGTACAGAACACACACTCACTCTACATCACATCTACCACCTGTGGTACAGTGATCTGATTATTGCCATACATGTGTGTAGTGCATATTTACATATGTACATACGTACGTATACGTATATGTACCGAGCTGTGGTTCCAGTGCTAGTACATACGTAGCTGCATACAGTATGCACTATATGTCTGCAGTACAGTGGTTCTCGTCCTGATATGCTAAATTATGTTAGTACATACGCACATATGTATGTACAGTGTGTACTGATGAGATGAGTACTGTGACGTTCTGTATGTACAACTATTGATCTCCATATTTTGCATGTGGTTGTTGCTGTAGCTGTCAATCCCTTAGGGAAATCTCCTCGCTCCAAGAAAGGTATGTGAACAAAAAAAACGTAGAATGTTCAAGCCCTTACTGTGATTTGCCTCCTTCAGGTGTATTCTCCACACGCACAGTTTGTATTCTTCCTAATGCATACACAGTGTGTATTGTACAGTATATATGAACTGGTTGTATGTATGTGTAGTCTAATCCCATCCATAAGTATGTGTGGTCTCCCAACAGAGTCGCGAGTGCCTATCATCGTTGTACCGTCCGCTCCCACCTCCAACATCACCATGTTGAATGCCAAAGACTTTGTGCAAGACTTCAGGTACTACAGTGTACATGTGCATACATGACTCCCCACTTAATCCAAGTATGTACTTACTGTATGTACACACAAGATTGTGCAAAAGTACGCAGATACATATGAGACATATGTATATACGTTGTACAAGACTTCAGGTAGTTGAGTGTACATGTGCATACATACGTATGTAGCTCCTGATGTGATCCGAGTATGTACTGTATGTACACACAAGAATGTGCAAAAAGTACATGCAAGACATACGTATGCATTTACTGTACATGCCTACCTTGATGTGCAGCAGGGCATTAGAGCGAAGTTCAAATTTTGAGATATCTACATACATATGTATATGTATGTATGTATGTATAGGGGAACGTTACTGTAATAAGTAGACGAAAAGGTGGCATATCCCCACCCTGGGGTATCTGTATCATCACTAGTGTGTGTGTGTGTGTGTGTGTGTGTGTGTGTGTGTGTGTGTGTGTGTGTGTGTGTGTGTGTGTGTGTGTATGTGTGTGTGTGTATGTGTGTGTGTGTGTGTGTGTGTGTGTGTGTGTGTGTGTGTGTGTGTGTGTGTGTGTGTGTGTGTGTGTGTGTGTGTGGATCAGTTCCTACCATATCAGTGTGGTTGCATACGTATGTATGTACATATTCAGGTTTGTACCGAACTCTGAGAAGAAGAAGCAAGGAGCCAAGAAGGAATCTGAGTTTGTGGTAATCCGGAAGAAGCCTGACCCCGCCCACAATGGGACTATTTCAATCCCATATTTAGTAATGGACAATCCCACCAAACTGCACCCACAAGACTGGTGAGTTGTGTGGTGTGGGTGTGCACCACAAGGTCACCATCACCATTACCACCATCATCACCACTATCACCATCACCACTACCACCATCACCATCACCATCACCACTACCACCATCACCACTATCACCATCACCACTATCACCATCACCACTATCACCATCACCATCACCACTATCACCACAGTCCCTCCTATTCTTGCACCTGTCCCTGTATTCCACTCAGGAAAAGAGTTGTAGCAGTGTTTGTGGCTGGTCAGGCGTGGCAATTCAAGGGCTGGCCAGGGATCACTGCAGATGGCTCTCCAGTCAATATATTTGCTAAAAGTATGCATGCATATCGTACTACATAAGTACATGTGAATGAGACTACATACACATACATACTTGGAGGCATTGCTTAAGATACACAGTTTAAACCTGTATCAGCTCTTACTGATAATGTGTAACGTCCAGTACACTTGTTTATGTTTGTGTCCTGAGGAGCACTGTTGACTCCTGACCTGCTATATTGTGGCTGTTTGCAGTATGTGCTACTGCTATGACTGGTACATTTGGTTGTTTTCTTTAGTTAAAGCCTTTCACCTCAAATTTGAAGAAGCTACTCTTGAACCTAGCATTCATAAGTGGGATGTCCAAGTTCTTTCGGTTTGTTAGTGTGTGTGTGTGTGTGTGTGTGTGTGTGTGTGTGTGTGTGTGTGTGTGTGTGTGTGTGTGTGTGGTGTACCTCCCTAGTTTCAATCCACCAAGCAATATGTGAAATTTGATGGGAAATCAATATACAGAAACTTAACTTAGTCTGACACGATACATACTTATACGTACGTACTGGATATGGGTGTGTTTACCCATTGCATTTTTCCTCCTTACATACAAATGTACTGGATGATTTGCGTCCACAGGTTAGCAAAATGAAGCGGCATTTAGACAAAGTAGCAGGAATGAAGTTCTGGGAGAGTCTTGACAAGTAAGCGATATTGACACACGTTTAATGTGTGAACGAGCATACATACTAACATACATTGTATGTATGTGAACACACGTAACAACCCATTGCACATATCAATGCACTTACTAATTGGTATGTGCTGAGCCTCTGAGTGCATTGAACACGATAAATTGTAGTTATTTACTTGTCTACACTAGAGTCTAGATGTGTAACATGTGCAATTGTGTTTCCAATCCCATTTCTATTTTATTTCCACTCTAATTCCCAGTCTCAATTCTAGTTTGACCTCCATTCCAACTTCCACTCTTATCTTCCAGCCTCAATTCTAGTTTGACCTTCATTCCAACTTCCACTCTTATCTTCCAGCCTCAATTCTAGTTTGACCTTCATTCCAACTTCCACTCTTATCTTCCAGCCTCAATTCTAGTTTGACCTTCATTCCAACTTCCATTCTCGTATTCCATTTCACAAATCAGCCTGCTTGCCCACATGTAGGTTCATGGCAAAGAACTTCCAACACCTCAGGTTCTGACCAGACATCATCCTCGCTCTAGCTAGCCATGTTTTATCACTGAGTATATTCTCCATCATTGGCCATTGGTCTTGCATATAAATTTATGTTTAAACAAATCTTATAATTTCATGTTATTAAAGTAATTGGTTTTGTATGCAATGTGCTCTGTGCAAGATGTACGTATCAAAATATTATATTGTTAAGTAATAATTATATTGTATGCACATGTATTATACAAGTATAAGTTTCTTTTGGAATTCAGGTACTCTATACAGGATCCATACAATCCTACCTATATCACTTTACATGTATCATTATTAGTGCTGGATATCGTTTGTAATTTTCAAATTGATTACCAGTATATTATATTAATCGATTTGCTTGCACTATCAACAATAATCAGATTTGAAATAAAAATTGACTGATTAATTGATTGATCGATAATTTTTCCCAGCACAAATTATTATTGATTTTCATCAATTACAAGAACAGATTGAATTATGTAGATGATCATAATATTATGTTTGAAATACCAATTAAAGGCCACATATAAGTGAGAGATTAAAATATAGCAACATTTGAATGCAACAATTGTGCGAGCTTGAAGGATACAGAAGTACATATTGTACGTACGTATTCACAGCTACGTACATACAAGCACACCAAGATCACTCCACTAGTACTACAGGGCATCCAAAGCCCAACCATTGTGGAGTGTGTGAACATGTGTCCAATTAGGACACACAGACCAGAATACAACACCACCACAAACACAGCAGACAAAGGACAACACGAAGACCAGAACACAACACCACCACAAACACAGCAGACAAAGGACAACACGAAGACCAGAATACAACACCACCACAAACACAGCAGACAAAGGACAACACGAAGACCAGAACACAACACCACCACAAACACAGCAGACAAAGGACAACACGTAGACCAGTCTATTGTGACTGCAGCGTTCCCATGATGGCTGTGCCTCCTCTCTCCAGGTCTTTCTCTGGTTCCAAATCTCTCCTGGCCTTCTTTAGCTCTTCATTCATTCTTAAAAGATCTTTAACCCTTGCGTACTTTTTAGGGTCCTTCCTGATTAGAAATATAATGTCTTCCACGTGAATTTTACCTTGTTTTCCGACATCCATTGCTTTCTGTGTCATTTCCTGTACATATTTGACGACCAAATCATCTACGAGATCAACAGTTTCTTCATAAGGGTTTTCATCGTCTCCAAATCCATGGAGCATAACTTTAAGCTCTTTAGTAAATAGCCTCTTCCTCTGTGAGAGCGAAACATCCGTTGTTTCAGCCGTCGAGCGTGGTAACGTGTCGCCATCTTGTTCCGCCATTTTACCGATTCCCGAAATTTCCAAGTTTTTTGAAACGTAAGAACGTCGACTTTGGTAAGTGCTTTGGGTTACGTAACAAGGTCGGTAAACGAAAGCAAACTTATTTTTGCAATGTTCTGTATTGTAAGGGTTTCTTCTGATCTTTGTTGTAAACCAGCGTAGAATGAAGATATATTGTATACGTATATTAAGGTAAGGTGCCCTAATTTCGGACAATCCCTAATTCCGAACACCTAATCTTGAGAACTGCTGGATAACCTTAGGAGTCAACTATCACAGCCTAAGGGGAGGACTACACCTCAATTTTACTGATAAGATTTGTCTAGACGACAACTGTCACCATTGATCAGCTAGAGGATGTGTTCGGAATTAGGGACTGTTCGAAATTAGGACACCTTACCTTATAGATGTTTTTGTTTTACTCTGTTTTGTATTATTAGGAGTGGTCTCCCTTGGTTGGCGCCACCTTGGCACCAGTGAATATCATGGCAATTTGCTGGAAACAAGTATACTACCGTCGTGTTGGGATTCTATTGAGGGACCTACATTCACTGAGTTACGGCTCAAGTACTCATACACTCCATGATGGAACATATGTAGACAGTCATTACAAATCACACATACCGATAGAGAGGAAGTCATTCAGTAGCCCACTTCAACTGGAAGGAGTAAAGTCTCTCCAGAGAGACATTTTGTTCGTTCATCAACAATATCCAACGCTCAAGCAGATGATGCATGTGACATCACTGAAAGGCAAGAAGCTGTCAAAGAGGGAGACCAACGCAGAACATTGTTCTAAAGAATCACACGAAATCAAAGATACTATTCACAAGAGACTGGATTCACTTCAACAACATCTACTGGTCCACCTTTCTCCTGGAAATAGTTTGAATTCGAAGAGTGATCTGCTCCACAATGAGTCACTCGCCTTCACAGTTGGAGTATCCCGTGTTCCAAGTCATTTACTGGAAGATATAAACGAAGAAAACAACGACCTTTTGCACACTCGGACTGAAGAAGAAAAACCAGCGATTGCACAGTCTCAGTTGAGTGAGTTTGAGAGGACCCCACCCCTTGGTCCTTCCCCTTGGAATGCGGGACAACTCCCTCCCAAACGGTCCCCAGATGACCTCCCGTCTCCCACGGGCCTTTCTGTGGTGTTGTGCAGACTCAGAGATGAGGTGAGTACAATCAGTTGGTGTATTAGAGCTTACTGTGCACCGAGGACCTGATAAATTCCTTCTTATCTAGCTGCCTGCATTCTTTGATGGCCACCACAGTTTTGGTATGTATGCAGACAAGTTAGTATTTCAGAGCAATTTACTGTCTTTTCAATTGAATTTGAAGTGAGTTTTACTTGGTCCTCTATTTCTCTCTCTGTGTGAGTGTTACATGTGAGTGAGTGTGTATGTGTGTATACATGTGTGTATTTATGTGTGTATTTGCGTAAATATTAATCGCATAAAAATATGTATACTGGTATATACTGACTGAATATCGAGATAAGCTTGTACTTTTTGATTTAGTTAGTGCACTTGTAATTGTACATGTGTTATGTAGAAACACATGTACATTACATGCATTATTATGTATTGTGTGTATGTTGGCATGCATGTTTGCCAGCACAGTGTGTATGTATGTGTATGTATGTATGTAGTAAATAGAAGTAGCAGTGAGAAGAATGAGATGTTGCACTATCCCGTAGATCTCTTCAAGGCTACAAGATGCTCTTGAAGAAATTCAAATTAATCTGTGTCCTAATGGCATGTCAGCCTCACGTTGAACTGATCAAGATCACCAAGCAAGTGGACGAAGGTCGTATCCGAGCTAGATGGAGAGTAGTGGGGGTGTTGAGGCTCTTTCCCTTCAGTGGAGAAAGGTAAGGTCTTTATTCAATTGTTAGTCAGCAGTGTGTGGAAATCGTGTGACTAAGCTACAGTGAACCCCTCCCTCTAAGTGACACAATTCTGTTTAGTAGTTTGATTTGTGATTGAGGCTTTTGCACACACAGGACACAGTCAGGTTTATACTGCAAGCGGTTTAGTTCTAATGAAGACTTTGGTTGAAGGTGTCCTTTTTATCCATTGTGTGTGTTAGCTCTGTTACATCAGTTTAGTTGTAGATCTTGTACTCACCACTGTCTCATTATCAATTTAACTTGGTCTTAATAAATAGTTTCTGTTTTATTTGTCCAAGTAGATTTTGTAGGTCTCATAAGACACATGTCGACATCTGTATTTTATTTCTATCTAGGTCTCTGATTGATGGATTTTCCACATTTGATGTTAATTCTGATGGATTGATTTCCCGACATCAAGTGGATAAAGTGAGTGATTTTGTTCTTTACCTGTTTCCGTCAGTGTTTCGTGTGCCTACACTTGGCTCTAGTATGTGATTGATTGCATCTTTCTCTACAGGTGATGCCGTCAGATGACACGGAAGTGAAATTGTCGTTATTGCCGCAGATTCTTGTCATTACTGGAATTGCACGAGAACAGTACCCTCAGTGACTATGTAGTATTCTTTTATATACGTGTATATTTATGACTTACTCAGGCAAGTCCCCGTAGCGCAATGGATAGCGCGCTGGACTTCTAATCCAGAGGTTGCGGGTTCGAGTCCCGCCGGGGATGTTTTTTTTTCCTTTTTTTATCGCCGCAATATAGCAAATCAATTTTAGTACTGGAAAGAAATAATCCGTGCTGAAAGTCACCATTACTTGCTACGGAGGCGCTCTAGCTGTTCTTTGCACCTTTTTGCATTTGCAATCTCTTGTAAAAGTATGGAAATTATTGTGTTCCAGTGTATTTGCTCAAAGACCCTGAAAAATGTAGTTAAAATCTCCTCTGGAGCTCCCTCGAAGAGATATTGAATCCGACTAGCACATAGCACTTGCCTTGGCTACAATCAACTGAGAGTACTAGACCTAAATACGTCGAAAATAGTGCTTCATAATATTGCATCGTGTATGTTTGGGTAGGTTTGCAGAAAGTGGTTAGGGCGCTGTAAAAGGGACTCCCCCTCATCAGGCTTCACCGTGGTCATGCGATACGTAATGTAAGATGGAGACCGAGTGAACGTCACCAGAAACGACGTTGTGATTCGTTTACCTTTTCGTATCCCAATGGCTACTCAACACGTAGAGACAGTGCCGAGATCAAAGCCTACTATTCTCCCTTCTCCCGCCCAAGTTAAAGGGAGGGTAAGCTATGCGTTTAAATAGTCGGGTTTTGACGACCTTTGTTTACTCGTTTTGTCTTTCTTTGGAATTTTGCTATGTAGGTGGTTCAGAATAGTGAGGAAATCAACAAAAGGAGAAGAAATTGTGAGTTTAGTGTTAAAATTCCCCTTGTGTGGTAAACCGCGAGGACTTCGCTTAAACCATTCATGTTTCCCATACTCTATATTATCTCGTGTTTCCTTTTTTATCAGATGGTCTCGTGGGGTTGTTCAACACTGGAAACTCCTGTTACATGAACGCTTCTCTACAAGCGCTGTCTAACTGGTTTGTGTGTGTGTAAACTTGTTCATCGCTATGGACACCACTTCAATATGGCTTTCACTAACTAGACCACATGAATTTCCTTCTTTTCTGTGTGGGAGTGATTGAATTTAGCTGACTCAGTAACTCTGTGTGTGTGTGTGTGTGTGTGTGTGTGTGTGTGCCTGTGTGTGTGTGTGTGTGTGCGCGCATGCGTGTGTGTGTGTGTGTGTGTGTGTGTGTGTGTGTGTGTGTGTGTGTGTGTGCATGTGTGTGTGTGGGGGGGTTAAATTTTCATGCATGTATATATATTTGATAACTGTCCTATAATAGTCATTAGCCATTGGGGGAGCTACATACATTAATGCTCATTCAATTTCCTCTCCTTCAATCTGACCCCTATCTTTAGTGTGCCCTTCCGTCAATATCTTGTGGATTGTTGTCCTACTTCTCGCTCTTCTGAGCACAAGGTCTCCTCTGCTGTGGCCGACCTGTATCGCTCCATGTGGGGATTTCAGCGGTAAGTTGATCCGTGATGGAAGTATGTGATGCACACTTGAATTTGTCACGTATTGCTGAGTATACCCGGACAGTGTGCTGTTGACTACCCCTAACCTGGGTTATGTACTGTTGAATACCTGGGTTATGTACTGTTGAATACCTGGGTTATGTACTGTTGAGTACCTGGGTTGTGTACTGTTGAATACCTGGGTTGTGTACTGTTCAGAACCTGGGTTATGTACTGTTCAGAACCTGGGTTGTGTACTGTTGAGTACCTGGGTTGTGTACTGTTGAGTACCTGGGTTATGTAATGTTGAGTACCTGGATTATGTACTGTTCAGAACCTGGGTTATGTACTGTTGAATACCTGGGTTATGTAATGTTGAGTACCTGGATTATGTACAAATGCACCTGAGGTCATGGTTAATGTACCACTGAACAAGGTTCAACATAACACAGTTCACAGCATGAGATTTTTTCACCTCATGGTTGGATGGTACCATAAATTTATTTACCTGTAAATCACATGGTTTTCAGTGATGTGTGAACAGAGAATGCTGAGGTTGTTTTGAAATATTCATAAATAGCTCTTTGTTATACGTACACACACGATAAATATGGTTTATAACTTTCAATTCATGAATTTTTTGTGATTATCAATGTCATGTACCTGTCTATGTGTACTACATGTCATGACAATTGTCATGTGGATGTCATGTGATACCTGTGCACATGTAGGTCTTCAACACGTCTCTCAGCCAAGTCTGTTGGCGAGGCAATGAAGAACAAGACCTTCAGAGGCCACTTACAGCAAGACGCACAGGAATTCCTTCGCAGCTTTCTCAATCAGATTCACGAAGAGCTGGAATTTCGAGTCCCCAACTGCGACCAGTCATCTTCCTCCACTTCCTCCAGTTCCTTGCAAAGTAGCACACAGCCAAAGTCACCAGGGACTGGCAGGAACTCCACAGAACCTGGCGGAGAAGAAGATATTTCAGATGACAGCAGTGGTTCTCAGACCATCTTAGTTGCCAAATGTGTGAAGGAGTCCTCCAGCATCATAAAACACTCAATTCCATCAGATACTGCACAAGTTCAGGTTGATCTGGAGGTGAAGTATTATGTGCATCCTGGTACACTGGAATTGGAGAAAGATGTCTCACCAACCACCGTGGGAGAAGAGAAGAATAGCGTTCCTTCTCCGGAGGAGATTGAGGTGCAGATTGTAGAAATTGACGAGAAGACACAGCAAGAGAAAACCGAACAGTTGCACTCCAATTCTAAGACCTCATTGACCGAGTGTGGTGAAGCTCCCTCCAGTTATCACTTCGTATCCTCAAGTATTCCTTCCACGCCAACCACCAGACACAAGACAGCAACTCCATCATCCAGGAAGAGCCACGCCTACTCTGACACGCCCTCTCTCACTCACACCCCACTTCAAGATAGTGGGCATAGTTCGTCACGCCTGTCTCTAATACTCCCCTCTCTGAAGGTGTCGGACAAAGGGGCCAAGAAGATGGTCCCTCAGCTACCCCCTGCTAGGAAGCCGAAGAACATGACTGTTACAAGAAGCATTGTCACAGACATATTTGAGGGTCAGATAGAAAGTTCAGTGACGTGCTTGAAGTGCCAGCAGGTCAGTGTTTTGTTGTGTTGGCATTCCAGCGGAGTGGATGTTCTCATACATGCACACACCTCCACATTCTACACTGGAATCATTTTGGCTTGTTCAACTATGCATAGAGTACATCCTCGTTTATTATGCACTGAAGGAGTCTTTGTTTATTTAGGTTTCCCGTAAAGTTGATTGCTTTCAAGATCTTTCTTTGCCAATACCAGGTATTGTGCATGTGTGTGTGTGTAAATGTGCATGTGTGTGTGTGTGTGTGTGTGTGTGTGTGTGTGTGTGTGTGTGTGTGTGTGTGTGTGTGTGTGTGTATGTGTGTGTATTACGACTATGTTTTGAAAAACACCATGTGTGTATGTGTATTTGTGTTTGTTTGTTTTGTGTGTGTGTGTGTGTATTTGTGTTTGTGTGTGTGTGTGTGTGTGTGTGTGTGTGTGTGTGTGTGTGTGTATTTGTGTTTGTGTATGTGTGTCTGTGTGTATGTGGTCTCGTACGTTACAGATACAGTGATCACAACACACGTGCAATGTTCAATGACTCACACGTTCCATCCCATACATGAACACCACTGCACTTGTCTCTTGGCACTACTTCATGACCAGTCCTCACTATGGCTTCATGTAATAGGATCATTTGTTTCATGGTGACCTTATATACACTCAGACCTTATATACACACAATAGGCTGGTTTGTTTGTGTAGGACTGTCTGTGGGAGTCTGTGGAATATCTCTGTGCGAGAGGATGTTCGCTATACTAAGCACAAACTGTACATACACGACACTTATGTTTTGTATGTATGCAAACATACATGCACACACACACACACACACACACACACACACACACACACACACACACACACACACACACACACACACACACACACACACACACACACACACACACACACACACACACACACACACACACACACACACACACACACGTACACACTGTATGTTTCAAATTATAGGCCGTTCTGAAATGATGAAAGCATCAAAATTGGAGGAGAAAGAAGACTTGAGTTCTCCATCGAGAGCTCAGAAGATCTGTAACCTCTTCTCAAGAGCACGAGACTGGACCAGGGACTTCATCTTGGGACCTCCCACTACCCTACTAGACTGCATGAATGTCTTCTTCGACACATGCGACCTCCAAAATGACAATAAGTATTATTGTGAAAACTGCAAAGGGTAAGAATACATACTGTGCCTGTATGCATATGTATATCAAGTGTGTACTGAATACACACATATGTACATACTGTGCTTGTATGCACATGTATATCAAGTGTGTACTGAATACACACATACATACTGTGCTGTATGCATATGTATATCAAGTGTGTACTGAATACACACATACATACTGTGCTGTATGCATATGTATATCAAGTGTGTACTGAATACACACATACGTACATACTGTGAAAACCAAGGCAAACTATAGGGACTCACAGTCTCAGATCTATCAGGATATGCTTCTGTACCTCTTATATGCACCAGCTGTAGCAAGCTGCATAGCTCACGTTTGTGCATTGATGTGTTCATGTATGTGTTTTCATGTGGATCTCTCTCTCTCTCTCTCTCTCTCTCTCTGTGTGTGTGTGTGTGTGTGTGTGTGTGTGTGTGTGTGTGTGTGTGTGTGTGTGTAACATCGGACAGCTTTCAGAATGGCCAGAAAGTGATGAAGATATCCAAGCTACCTGAGGTATGCATGTACTAGGACTGGGAATTGGCTGTGATTTTCAAATCAATTGTCAGTACTTACAGTAACCAATCGATTAAACGATTAATCATCAGAAGTATTTAAGTGGGTGTAACTGGAAACCACTCCCACTTTATTAGACTGAGTAGTCATCCAATAGAGGTAATGTGGAGTCTTTAGAGTCCTTTTCACATTTCAGGTACTCTTGAAGTGCAAAATTGAACACATGGAGTGAAGGTTTTGGGTAATAAGATGGGGGTGGCTTCCTGTTCTACTCACTTGGTTACTACCTGTGATTAATCAATTTCAATCAAATTGATTCACTGATTGAACCACTGGTTGACATTCATTGATTCATTTAATCAGTTAATTGATTAATCGGTTGATTAATGGATCAATCAACATGATTAATGCAGTATGTACGTATACTATACGTATGTGAATGTACATACTTATGTGTTGTGATAGGTATGTAGCTGCAGTGAAATGTGTGTAAACTTCACGATCTCTTCAGTCAATAAGGCTATCATCAGTTGTCTAGCTAACCATTAGGTTCACAAGTATGTATTTCTCCTACTTTCTAAGAAACAAAGGGTTTCACTTTTAACTAAGTACAAGTATGGTGTCAGTTGAATGCAGTGACGCGTGAGAACTTATTCACTTGCTGAGGCTGTTTCTACGCTAATTCTCTGTTCATTGTATTGATAGGTTCTCTGTGTCCACCTCAAGAGGTTTCGATTTGACACTTTCCATCCATCAAAGATTGGCCGTCACATATCGTATCCTCTCGAAGAGCTTGATCTTGGGCCTTACATGAAAGAGGAACAGTGTGAGGGAGAGTCTACTCTCTATGAACTGACCTCCATCATCACACACATTGGAGATGCACACTGTGAGCTTTGAAACTACACCGTGTGTGTGTGTGTGTGTGTGTGTGTGTGTGTGTGTGTGTGTGTGTGTGTGTGTGTGTGTGTGTGTGTGTACATGTGTGTGTGTGTGTGTGTGTGTGTGTGTGTGTGTGTGTGTGTGTGTGTGTGTGTGTGTGTGTGTACATGTGTGTGTCTATACATGTGTGTGTGTGTGCGCGTATACATGTGTGTGTGTGTGTGTGTGTGTGTGTGTGTGTGTGTGTGTGTGTGTGTGTGTGTACATGTGTGTGTCTATACATGTGTGTGTGTGTGCGCGTATACATGTGTGTGTGTGTGTGTGTACATGTGTGTGTCTATACATGTGTGTGTGTGTGCGCGTATACATGTGTGTGTGTGTGTGTGTGTGTGTGTGTGTGTGTGTGTGTGTGTGTGTGTGTACATGTGTGTGTCTATACATGTGTGTGTGTGTGCGCGTATACATGTGTGTGTGTGTGTGTGTGTGTGTGTGTGTGTGTGTGTGTATGTGTGTGTGTGTGTGTGTGTGTGTGTGTGTTGTACACACAATAGGGAGTATAGTATTCTTCATATCTGTCCTTGGCTGACACAGTTGGACACTACATATCTTATGCAAGACATCCCGACTTCAAGAACTGGTACAAATATGATGATTCTGAAGTAACCGAAGGTGTGTTGTCCATTGTATACACAGTTTATCAGTATAGTGTAGTTCAACCATACACTGGTTGTGTATTTGTGTACTGTGTGCACATATGTATGATGAATATGGACATAACACTTCCAATTGTGGATTCATGCATGTACATGTACAGTGAATACTCGTTAATCTGCCGCAATTCATTTTCAAAGAATATGGTGGATTAACGGGTTTGGCGGATCATCTAGATATTAATTGGTACTTGTACATTATATTGGTACTGGGAAATTATGGCAGATTAAAAGGTTTGGTGTATAAAGCGGTGGCGGATTAGTAAGAATTCACTGTATGTGTGTACACACCTGTACAGTCACACCCACCATCATATACGCACACACATGTGCAGCCACACCCACCTACGCACATATCTGTACATTCACACCTCTCATGTTTCAATGCCCCTTTACAGTAACAAGTGACGAAGTTAGTTCAAAGCAAGGATATTTACTCTTCTACAAGAAGACCTTGTCTCCTTCCAAACAGAGGGACAGGGCAACTTTATTGAAAGAGATTAGCTTCAATGAGGTGTGTGTTGATACCTAGTGCATGTGGTGCTGTAGTTTTGTGTTGTGTGACCCTCACATGCTGTCATGTGACTTTCACATGCAGTCATGTGATCAATCTCAAGAAGAAAGTGGCTCACTGTTGTGCATATCAAAGCATTGGCTGTCCCTCTTGCGTAACACCAGCCATCCTGGTGAGTCAGTTCACTCTGGTAGTGTACAGCACTCCACTCGCTCAGGGACTAGTGATGTCTCCATTCCCTTCCTCTACAGGTCCCATATTCCAGTACGACTATATCTGTCAGCACGGAGGTAAACCCTTTAATTACATAAGTATTCTTTGTGAGCATTGCGAGTATTACACATGTACATAATGTAAACATCATGTTGTGTTGTGCAATCAGTATGCAACCCTCATGTTTTGTTGTG
>OZ026563.1:4087939-4112939 GCA_964020155.1 Chondrilla cf. caribensis
ACTCCGCAAGTGATTTCCACAGAAAACAGAATCATAAACAACAAGGCGTCAGGAATGTCCCTTCTGAATGCGAAAATAACAATACCAGGAAACAACCAAATTTTGGGGAATTTGGCCCCTTTTGGTGGGGGCGTGTTGATGAATGGAAATTCTGAACTTTTGTTAACAAATTCAACAAATCTGACAATTGCTGACAACACTGCCCTTATCAGAGGAGGTGGAATATACATCACTGAAAACTGTATTCTGTTGGCAAAGAAGAGGTGCTCCTGTTTCTTTCAAATTGCTTCAAACATCAACTCGTCATCACAGATGGAATTCCATGGTCGCATTCACATCCGCAACAACATGGCTATGTCTGTGAAAGAGTCCATTTTCAACCCTAATATTGACGCATGTGCAATGAACAGGCCATTGAATACAAGAGAGTTGAAAATGGAAGCGTTCGGAAGCATTTTCAACATCTCCAGAGATGATTTTCAAAAAGAAATTTCCTCGCAACCTCACAAAATATGCCTGTGTGAGTGTGACACCAGTGGTTCTGTCAGGAGGTACTGTGATTTGGGTAATTTCCCTCCATATGTGCTCTACCCTGGACAAAACATGCAACTCAGGCTTTGCGTCCTGGGAGACATGAACATCACGCTATCGGCAGTACTCAGCGTCACCATGACAACCCATGTACACATCCAGATCCCGGATAACGCGTACCACACCCAATACCTGTTTGGAACAGGATGCAATGACGTGAAGTTCGACCTGCTTCACACAAGGACCTCTCCTGTCCAACCAGGACTCTATTACACTTATCTCTCCATACCAACTACAGAAAACACACACGACTACTGGAAAATAATAAATTTGTCGACATTTTTGAAGACAAAACTCGATCCTGTCTGTCCTCCTGGATTTGAAAAAAACACATCTACACAAAAGTGTCAATGTCATCGTAAGATCCAGGCCCTTAAAATTCAGTGCTCTCTGGATACAATGGAATTCAATATACCCTACAGCTATTGGATAGGCATGGATTATACCACCACCACCACCACCAACAACAACAACAACAATAGCGTCAACAACAGCACTATTGGTAGTGACAGCAGTGATGGAATTCCTGCTGTTATTGTCAGTGGAAACTGTCCTCCAGCTTATTGCAAGCCCGAAACACAATGGCCTAAGAATATCAAACTGAATGAATCCAATGAAAATTTGTGTTTGGAAAATCGCGGAGGTGTTCTTTGTGGTCAATGCATAAATAGGACCAGTGTTACAATGTGGTCGAACACTTGTAAAATTTGTGACTACACTGGATTGCTATGGACAGTACTGTACATCCTATTTGGACCTTTGCTGATAATCTTCATCTGTGTTTTCAACTGGACCATCTCAACCAGGTCCATCAATGGTCTACTCTTCTACATAAATGTCATGAGTATCAACAGCGACTTACTTTATCCACGGTTACTGGTATTTCCCCAAATTCTTGCCTTCTTCAATCTGGAGTTTGGGATAAGCATGTGCATGTACACAGGAATGACAGAGTTTGGAAAAACAATGATTTATTTCGCATTTCCAACATATCTACTCGTGCTTGTTGGTTTGCTGATCTTCATCTCGCAGAGGATTAACATGCATCGCATCAACAAGCTCATCGGTCCTCGAATCACACCGGTATTGGCTACAGTGGTCTACTTCTCCTACACCATGCTGAGCAAGAGGGTGGCTGCCAGTCTGTTGTACAGCACTGTATGTAACACAGCAACCAACGACTGCTATAAAGTGTGGCTGTTTGATGGGAGTCTGAGATACCTGTCGGATTGGAAGCACATTGTACTGTCTTGTGTGGCTCTATTGTTCCTGGTCTTGGTGCTGATCCCAATCACAGTTGTCGCAACCATCGGAGACCTCTTCAGGAGGTTCATAAAGAAGAACTGGTACATGAACTTTCTCGATACTGTTCATGGTTCGTTTCGGTTCGGATTTGGGTTCTGGGTTGGCCTACGACTACTGGCTCGTGTAGTGATCTTAGCTCTGCGCATCTTCACAGAGGAACGCACTGTACTCCCCACGACAGCCGTCATAACCCTTGCATTCATGACACTGCAGTGGCTGTTGAAACCTTTCAGACACTTGAGAATGGAGTGTTTCACACACAGAAAACTTGAGAAATATGTGATAGAAGAGAAAAAAGGAAGAAACATTGCCAACGGACTGGATTGCACGTTCCTCTTAAATCTCACAGCTCTCTATCTCTGCTTGGCATACCTGCCTGAGAGAGCAGACATTCTGGTGGCACTATCAGTCGTGGTGGCCTCTGTACAGGCTGTTTTGATATTTGTGTACCACACGTTTGAGTATTCGCCGTTTGGACGCTATATCACGAGGTTCTTCCGCAAATGCTGGAAAAGGTACAAAGCCTACAGAGAGAGAAGAAGAGAAGTTCCATTGCCTCCTCCAAGCCCAACTGATTTGGGACTTCCCCTGGTACTCAGAGCCAGTGACTGTGTGGATTATGATGATGATGATGGTGATAGCAGTGATGAAAGTGGATGCGAATTGAGGGTAAACGGCTCACAGACGATAGAGACCTATGTAGAAGAGCACATCTCCACTCAGAGCATGATGATGAAGAGCCGCAATGAGTGAATCACCACGAAATTTGCCGAGATGTACATTATCATCATTGATTTTACTATTAATTTTAATTATTATTGCTATTATTGCATTATTATACTTTATTACTTATTATTGTTATTGCTATTATTATTAATAATATTACCTGGAGCAATTTCAGCTGAAGTGTTAATTTTTTGCTCATTGCAGTTATAATTGTTGATTGATGTTATAATTATTTGGATTCACATGCTGACATTGTGAGGGAATTATCTGATAAGAATTATTTGATCCAGAAATCGTATACCTTTTTCAATTTTCTGATATTGTAATGTCAATAGAATATGAGATAGGAGGTGATGATTAAGCAATGATTACATTTGGACCGGAAATGAATTACTGTAACAAAGATGGCGTCGTTCATTGTCTGCATTGATGAAGCGTTGAAGTAAAACTTTCAGATTGTAGTATTTCTAGTCATGCCGTTTGCCTCAATCGACGCTTTGTTCGCCTGGACTTCAATTGGACCGTTTGAATGGAGTCTTCACGCTTTGGGAGCCTTTGTAACATCAATTTTGGCTACTCTGAAAATGGAGAACTGTCTGAACATCACGTGGAATAATGCCTTCATACCGCTGTACATTATGTCCGCGCTGCACCTGTACTTTTCGTCCATGCTTTACGCGAGGTTGTTTATATTCTACAACCCTTCCCAGAAGAAAATACTGTGGCTGTTGCTAAATTGTGTTACATGCGCGGGGATATTGGGTTCATTGGTGTGGCTGGAGGTGTCTGTAGCCCACTACCTGGACAGTCAAGACGTGGATTCCATTGTCCTCGTTGAAGCCTCTGGTGGTCTTCTGCTTGCAATACTGGCTGCTTCTCTTGTTCGTGTATTGCTGATCAAAATGCCCGAGGACAAGGATTACTATGACGATGACTTTGATTGCATGTGATGTGAAGTGATGTGTTCTTTATAGTTGACTTTTAGTCTTTGTGATTCATCCAATTTGACAATGATTGTTGCTTACACTCATCATTTCAATTGTGTGTTTGTGTGTGTGTGTTTATGTGTGTATGTGCATGTGTACATATGTGTGATGTTTGTATGTGTGTATATTTTATTGTTCTTGGCTCTGAAAGAATTGTCGGTCAGTAGTAAAAGGTCTACATCTGTTTGTAAACACATTATCTCACACTAAAGGTCTTATTCAAGGATAAAGGCTTTTTTATGAAGGTGTGGTGAAACCAGTCCACATTATAGTAGGATCACAAGGAAGTGTGACCAAGTTCTCAATTATTTTAATTTTTAGGACATAAGAGATGTTCACGTACTTGGTAAGGTGTACAGCGATAATTACTTCCTGATCAGAGAAGGAGAACGTGGGACTGTCTCTCCCTTAGTTTTCTCTACTAGTGGGTCCGGGAATGGAATCAATTGCCACCACAGTCTACAGACATATAGTTGCCCTTGTAGCAGAGAAACGTGGTCAGCACTATAGCAAGACTCTCGACTGGTTGAGATGCAAGATTAGCTTCTCTTTGTTTCAGTCCGCCATCATGTGTCTCTGTGGTGCACGATCTTCCTGTGGACGTCCGGCTGATACCTTGTCATCTGACAACATTGAACTGGCTTGCTCTGAGACAGGTGTTTCTCTCAGTGCATAACTTTTGTAACTAATCAGTATGCATGATTGGTACACAGATGTATAGTCTATTTGCTGTTATTTGCTGTTCTTAATTATGTGGACATGTGATTACTTCCTGTTTTCTATATCCCGGAACAGGTCTGGCTAAGCGAGACTATACATCCTGCACCTCAACGGGTCTGTTGTGTAATCGTGCGCAACAAGAGCAACTGCTCAGCAACGCGAACATTAATTTTGAGGATTTTCACATCATAAGTGGTGATCTCCGTCTCCTAGAGATAGCCGGTTAAGCGCTGAGAATTTTCAACTGTGGCGAGGGCTGCTCCGTGGTGCCATTTTGTCCAAAGGCAACTGAAGTTTTGGAGACATCTGGTTTGTAGAATGGCTAGTTCTAGCTCTCGAAAGAGGTCTACGGGGCCTGCAGAAGATGAAACAGGTGTTAGTGAGACTTTTGAAAAGAAACAAAAGACATGCGGTTCTTTACCACGTTTCGAGGGCATGAGTTTGAAGAGATGTCGACCCTTGAACGATGTTAAGACCGCGGCGGACGTGGGCGGAGGTGACGTACTCTACTGGATGTCTCGGGACCAGAGGGTGCAAGGTGAACCTGTTGCCTGTCTCGTGCACTGTGTGTGTGGACCCTAGTGTGTCACTCCGAATTACCTGGACCCAGTGGTACTGTGGTACGAACTGTGTTTTCTGTGCACCTGTGTGTGTGTGTGTGTGTGTGTGTGTGTGTGTGTGTGTGTGTGTGTGTGTGTGAGAGAGAGAGAGTGTGTGTGAGAGAGTGTGTGTGTGTGTGTGTGTGTGTGTGTGTGTGTGTGTGTGTGTGTGTGTGTGTGTGTGTGTGTACATGTATGTGTGCATAAGTATCAGCTATAATGTGACCACCATAAAGCCATCTGGTGTCTGTCCTCCATGTTGTGTAGACAATTGGGGTCTGGCGTATGCTCAGAACTTGGCACTGGCCAGAAATGCCGCTCTGCGTGTGTGTTTCTGCCTCGTCCCTTCCTTCCTGGATGCCACCATAAGACACTACATGTTCATGATTGGAGGCTTACAGGAAGTTGAAAAGGTCGGTTGCTATGGTGTATTTGTGTAGAATGCAATGCCTGCAGCTATGATGTGTGTTCTGAGTCTTGTTGTTGAATTGAGGATGCAGCCAGTGCCTTGTAATCCTAAGATGTTCAGTTATGTTTTGTACCATGGTAAGGGACTGTTCTTGGTATGTGCACTGACTCTCAAATGTAATTTCTCTTCCAGGATTTGTTTCAACTCTCCATTCCCTTCCACCTTTTACTTGGTAAAGCAGGAGATGTCCTTCCTTCTTTTGTTGACAAACATCAAATCACAACTGTTGTTTGTGATTTTTCTCCTCTGCGAGTCCCAAAGGAGTGGTACCGGGAGGTGGGGGAGAAAATGGAGAAAAAGGGTATTTCCCTAATTCAGGTATGGCTCTCATAGACATGATGTTCTGACTAAACCTTTCCATGTACATATGTCATAGATAACTGCCAATGTGCATGTGTACAGATGTACATAACTAGTTAAGAATATTTACATACGTACGTACGTATGTATATTGTTTGTACAGTCAAACGTAGGTCCATGTGTATTATGTATTGTACAGTGTATGCATGTCTGTACATGTTTAACATGTACATATTTTATAGTGCATGTAGGTGCATACGTATGTACACAAACCACATGTTGTACAGCAGAACAATGAATTATGTGCTTTATATGCTCATCTCCATTGTATGAATGTTCCCCATTGCATATTCCCCCTTCTTCGCAGGTGGATGCACATAACATTGTACCGGTCTGGGTTGCCTCTGACAAACTGGAGTATGCAGCAAGGACAATAAGACCCAAGATACACAAGCATCTTGCGGAGTTCTTGGTGGACATTCCTCCAGTAAAGACTCATCCACACAAGTGCAATATTGAGGTGTGTGTGTGTGTGTGTGTGTGTGTGTGTGTGTGTGTGTGTGTGTGTTGTGCGTTTGTGTGTGTATTGTGTGTGAGTGTTTGTGTGTCTATATGTGTGTGTACATGTGTGAGTTGTGTGTGTGTGTTGTGTATGAGTGTTTGTGTGTATGTGTGTGTACATGTGTGAGTTGTGTTTGTGTGCGTGTGTCTTTAAGCGCACACGTGCTACAGTATGTGCCTTGAGTACATGTGCATGCTCTTTTGTACAGTCTGTAGATTGGGTTGCAGCTGAGAAGTCCCTCCAAGTAGATCGAACAGTGAAGGAAGTGGATTGGGCTGTCCCTGGCACTAAGGCAGGTGCTGCCATGTTGGAGGAGTTCATACGGAGAAGATTGAAGCTGTTTGGAGAGAAGCGGAATGATCCTAATGTGGATGCCCTTAGCAACCTGTCACCATGGATACACTTCGGTTAGTTTCAAATAATTGCATATAATAGTACATACGTATATGTAAGTATGTGTGTTATCCGTATCTGCTTCTACCGAACAACGATATAGCGATATTGGCACAGTATTTTATTACATATATATAAATGTATGTTGATGCATGCATACGTACGTACTTTGACATCTATTTGTATCATTATAATGCTTGCATGTTTCGTGTTTCCATTGTATGCAGGACAGATTAGCATTCAGAGATGTATTTTGCGACTGAAAGAGGTGGAGAGCACCTCTTTGAAGAAACCCATTGAAGTGTTCATAGAAGAAGCTGTTGTCAGAAGAGAACTGGCAGAAAACTTCTGCTATTACAACAAACATTATGACACAATTGAAGGGGCTGCACACTGGGCTCAGCAGACTTTACGGGTACATGTCTTATACTGTAAACTGTGGTTTGAAGGGTTGTGTGTGTGTGTGTGTGTGTGTGTGTGTGTGTGTGTGTGTGTGTGTGTGTGTGTGTGTGTGTGTGTGTGTGTGTGTGTGTGTGTGTGTACATACACATGTGGGTTTGCATGTGAGTTTATTTTCATTATTTTCCACTGTCCTCTACTGAAGGACCACGCCCGAGACAAGAGAACACACTTGTATTCGAAGGAGCAGCTAGAGAAGGGACAAACACACGATGAGCTATGGAATGCAGCTCAGGTGAGGCAGCGTAGATCATCATATTCCCCTCAACACCTTAATCCAACCACTATAACGCCAGTGAGTGTGGTGTGGGTATGAGGAAGAACACTCAGCATCTATTATTACTTGTACTCAATTTTCACTCAAGCTTAAGTGTACATACGTATATATAACACTCACACACACACACACACACACACACACACACACACACACACACACACACACACACACACACACACACACACACACACACATGCACACAATGTGCAAAACAATTCTGTGCATGTACTTTACATGTGTTTTTCTCGACCATCTTTACATGTACTTACACTCTGCAGGTTCAGATGGTTCGACAAGGGAAGATGCATGGGTTTCTTCGTATGTACTGGGCAAAGAAGATCCTAGAGTGGACTCCTTCTCCTGAAGAGGCTTTGCGTATTGCCATTTACCTCAATGACAAGTACGAACTAGATGGACGTGATGCTAATGGATATGTTGGTAAGAAGGGAGTGGATTTCAGTAGCACGTCCACATGTACATCTGTGCACACACGGACACACACAAACCCACCCACACACAAACACACACACACACACACACACACACACACACACACACACACACACACACACACACACACACACACACACACACACACACACACACACACACACACACACACACACACACACAGTGTGCAGTATCACTGCTATTCTGTAGCATTTGCTATATGTGTACACTTAACTCTACAGTGTAGCCTGTAGTATACAATAGGACTAATCTCTTAATACTATACTAGATATATATGAACGATAATGTATGTATGATGTACATGTACACTCTGTTATAGGCTGCATGTGGTCAATATGTGGCATACACGACCAAGGATGGAAAGAGAGAGAGGTGTTCGGGAAGATCCGCTACATGAACTACGAGGGATGTCGGAGGAAGTTCGACGTTGACAAGTTCATCAAAGACAACAAGTGATTCAACAAACACATTGATTTTCAATCTATACTGCATGCAGTGTACATGCCAAAGTGTTCACGTTAATTGATATTTTAATCTGAAGAATAATAAAGATTTTCAATGTATCACAATAATACGATATCAAGAGTGCATCCCATTGTTCCAATTCATCATACATATTATACTGTACTGTACAATGAATACCAAATATTAAGCCTAACCCCTACCCAAACAATTTTGTGAGGTTCAAACATGAAATTATCTAGTTAATGTTGAATATTTATAGGTGTACAATTTGGAAATAAAAGGTCACTCGCCCAGTGTAGAACACACCTACATCCATCCGTAAGATGGCCCAACAACAACGAGTGTCATCAATGTTGTCACAACGGCGACTACGTCTCCTTGGTACAGCTTTACAGGGACTTTCCATGGAGACTGTGTACTTGGTCATTATGCAAATGCAGAAGACACCAACTTGAGCTGGGAAACCAGTTGCAAGTCACAACCCCCCTCCCTATGGTTCTTCAATGTTCTACATACATTTATTATGCATATGCTAGTATTCCCACTATCATCATAACTGTACATGTCATGAAGTACACACACATGCGCACACACCACACACACAAGTACAGGATCATTATTGTTATGTACAACACTGAGTAGCTATAGTGGCTGTGCTATGTATTTCAATGACATGATAGGACGCCTACATCAAACTTAGTTCAATCAAGCACATTTGGTTTAACACAACACTCAATGAAAATATGATGATTATTGGAAATCTAATATTATTATGTATGTACACAAGGCTGATCGCCATAGCAGCCAGTTACGGGGGTGGTTCTTCATACTGAATGGAGACTTGAGGAGATCGAATTTTCCTGCTTTCAATGAAGTACTGATTGGGATGGGTTAGGGTGAAGTCCACAGGCTGGTCCTGCAACAATGAGCAAACAACAGCTAAAAATAAAAAAATATTGACAGTGTACTTAAGTGTATTACATTCAATATATTTATGCATGTGTACATGCGTACGTATGTCAACTAAAATGTGAGTCATACTATCTTACTATGTATAATTCTTATATTCTGTTTGTTCATCCCACACTTGTACCATATTTCAAGTTCACGGGGCACAATTCTAGTAACATACGTACATACAT
Source organism: Chondrilla cf. caribensis (assembly GCA_964020155.1). Lineage (NCBI taxonomy): Eukaryota > Metazoa > Porifera > Demospongiae > Chondrillida > Chondrillidae > Chondrilla > Chondrilla cf. caribensis. Next base: position 4,097,408 of record OZ026563.1, read on the forward strand.
GCATACATACTGTGATATGTAGGCATGCATATATGTATGTAGAGCTATGAATATGGCGTACATGTGCTGTACAAACTGTACCTTCATCTGGTGTGTTAGGGCAAAGTACCTCTGACAAGCCAGGTGGTATTTCTGGTCCTCTGCAAACTGCACAATCTCCACTGCATCTGCATTCCCAAACCCCATCTTTGTTGTCAAGTGTTGCTTCAGCCATTTCGAGTCTGAATGCTTGAAATAGCAACCTGAACAGCAAAATGTACATACAAAATACACACAATGCAGTAATACATACGTATGTAGTACAGTGTGATAAGGAGAATGATGAAGATTTATGAGTTTCAAGCTTTATGTAGAGCATATAAATCATAGTCACCTGCATACCCACAGGACATCATGATGCCCTGTACACCCACATGTACGTACAGTGGATACTCGTTAATCTGCCACAATTTGTTTTCAGAGAATATGGTGGATTAACAAGTTTGGCGGATTAATTGGATATTCATTGGTACTTGTACATTATATTGGTACTGGGAAAATGTGGTGGATTAAAAGGTTTGTTGGGTAGAGCGGTGGTGGATTTACAGGAATTCACTGCACATACATATATAACATTATGACCATCTGTACACTCACATGTACATGACATCATGACTATCTGTACATCCACTTATACGTGACAACAACAATCTGTACACGCGCATATCGGTCTATACACACCATGATGGTCACCCGATTGAGGGGGGTTTGAAGTAATTATCTTCACACAGCTGTATGCGGTGTAGTTCGTTCTCTTTCCTTCTTTGCCATAACTGTGACGAATGTTGTACGCATACATCTTCTCGAACTAAACAAAATACAAGATACCTGTGATACGGATGTATATATGTACTTGTATCCTGGTTGAGGGGAGGATCAAAGGAAAAACTGCACGTACATAAGCCATGTAGCACAGGTCAGTGATACAGTACAGGTCACCAGACAGGTTTCATTGTTAGAATAAATTGTGTTAGAACGAGGCAGGAAATTAGTAAACACATTTCTATTGCATATAATATGTGTATTGAGCTATGCGCATACGTACGTATTTGCAGTATAAATTGTCTCATTCATCACATGAGGACATAACTGTTACTTGTAGTACGCACAGTATCTTGCCATTTGCTAAGGCTTATATAGTACAAAGGGCATGATACTGTATGCATGTGTACAAAGTTTTATCAATTTCACAAATCAGCACTTGGTGGGGTATATAAACGAGTATGCAATTACCTACGTAGTACATACAGTGGAACCTCTATTAAAGGACTCTCCCAATAAAGGACACCATAGAAATTACCTCCCTACAAACGACACTCTGTAAGGCACCAAAAATACGTAGATTTTCCTATAGTGCTAATACATTTTCACCTCTGAAGAGTAGACAACCTCTCTACAGTGGACAGTGGACCTGGTCCCAATTTATCCTTTGTAGAGAGGTCCCACTGTATGTATTTACATTTTACTATATGTACTGTATGACGAGCGGGAAGGTGTAAGGGAACATACTGGATATCACCATTGAGTACATACGTACATGCAGTATACTGTACATACTGAGTACCACCATTGAGTACATGCAGTATACTGTACGTACTGAGTACCACCATTGAATACATGCAGTATACTGTACATACTGAGTACCACCATTGAGTACATGCAGTATACTGTACATACTGAGTACCACCATTGAGTACATGCAGTATACTGTACATACTGAGTACCACCATTGAGTACATGCAGTATACTGTACATACTGAGTACCACCATTGAGTACATGCAGTATACTGTACATACTGAGTACCACCATTGAGTACATACATGCAGTATAGTGTACGTACTGAGTACCACCATTGAGCACATGCAGTATACTGTACATACTGAGTACCACCATTGAGTACATGCAGTATACTGTACATACTGAGTAACACCATTGAGTATAATACAGTACATTATGATGCATATTGGATATCAACACCATATCCGCATCACACACCTTATCGGCATCAACCTTCTGTGCGAACTCCTTCTTCCAGAAAGCCAGGGACTGTTCCAGAGTGACTCCAATGTGCTTGAGAAAGAGACCATACTGGAGTCTACCACCGTGCTTCAAGTGGTGGTTCTCTCTCAAGGCATTGTGGAGACGCAGCATACAGGGGGGGAAGGACTCCGCTGCCAACTACGTACATGAGACATGCGGACAGATCCAGTAACAATATACTACACATTAAGTATGCATACGTATGCACATAATATCAAATACACGTAGTGAAGATATAGCATTCAAGTCATGATACTCTTACAGATACGTATGTACACACACAAGCAAACACACAACACACAGGTATACACACACACACACACACACACTGAAGAGTACATACGGAGTCGATATTGTCCATGGATATGGTCCCTGTCAAGGAGGTCATTTGAGAGAACTCTTGACCAACACACTTCTTCCTCAATGCCTTCAGGATTCTAGATATTCGCTCATCTTCTTCAATTCTGAAAAGAGCACGTGAAGTTGTCTAACAATGAAGAGTAGAGAGAAGGGAGATGCTACCAACCCGTGTGTGTGTGTGTGTGCCTGCATGTACGTACATATGTACTAAGACCTATAATTCGAAAAACACTGTGTGTGTGTGTGTGTGTGTGTGTGTGTGTGTGTGTGTGTGTGTGTGTGTGTGTGTGTGTGTGTGTGTGTGTGTGTGTGTGTGTGTGTGTGTGTGTGTGTGTGTGTGTGTGTGTGTGTGTGTGTGTGTGTGTGTGTGTGTGTGTGTGTGTGTGTGTGTGTGTGTGTGTGTGTGTGTGTGTGTGTGTGTGTGTGTGCATACATGTTCACTACATGTGCATAGGTTCCTCAAACTCACAGTTACAGCTTTTGACAGAGTCTGTCGAAACTTGTGGAGTACAATAGCCTCAATAGAGCTTTCAGGAACATACACAAATCCCTTTGGAAGATAGATCGGAGATATTCCCGTACACCGGTCCAGTGTAGAAGGATAAACAACTTACCTTAGAAATGAAAAGTTGCCTTCTTGCTACTAAGGATGGGTAATCTTGGAAGGGCACCAAGTAGTAGACCATGTTCTCTCCTCCTTCTCCTTCCAGATGAATACCTTCCTGGTCTTGAATGTCCTAGTGTGCATACATATGTACATTACACATATGTATGTATGTAACAGTATGTAAACAAAAAGGATAGGTGTACAGTTGGTTTACAGGAGATGTACAGTGGGTTTACAGGAGGTGTACAGTTGGTTTACAGGAGGTGTACAGTAGGTTTACAGGAGGTGTACAGTGGGTTTACAGGAGGTGTACAGTTGGTTTACAGGAGGTGTACAGTAGGTTTACAGGAGGTGTACAGTGGGTTTACAGGAGGCGTACAGTGTGTTTACACAGTGTTTCCTGTTCAGAAGTTTGGACTGCCTCCTAATGATCACAAGTCTTCTCTACTTCACAATGGGCTTACTTTCACAGTTTTACTCCCAAAAGGAAATAGTTCTGCATTGGTTTGGAACAATTTGTTGACCTCAGAATGCCTGTCCTTCATTCGAGCACTCAACAGCATACACTCTTGCTTGAGGAACCACTTTCTCATTTCTTCACTGAATGAAAAATTTCAAAATTGGAACACACATCAACATGTACATGCATGTATGAGCTCCATTCACATACACTTGTATGATACATACGTACATAAGCACATATTACATGTTACCATAGTGATTGTTAAAACACACATACGTACTTTTCACAGTATGCCAGTCTGAGGATGTAGTGTGATACATGGTCTCTTCTACAATTATCATCCTGAGGAGATGAACAGACTGTCAGCACATTGAAACACACACACACACAAACACACACACACACATACACACAAACACACACACACACACACACACACACACACACACACACACACACACACAACACACAACACACACACACACACACACACACACACACACACACACACACACACATTATTCAGAGCCAGCTCTCTGATTGCACTCTTGACATCAGCCTCGTATTGTTTTTCGTCTTTCTTGGTCAAGGACAAATCTTCTAGCTTGCTCAGAACTGACAAATCAACAATAATACTACCATCAACAAACGCATTAACAGTCAAGATAGGGATGGTGGTGGTGATGGTAGTGAAGGGGAGGATGGTACAAGTGGTGCTAGTCGTTACAGTGTTGATACTGATTGTAACAATGATCAAATATCAAATTAAAACTATTCGGTCCGGGTGGGATCTAGGGTTCACTACGGAATAACCTTTGTAGCGTAGAATAGCCCAATCCTTGAAATCCTCCAGATCAACATGTCCACTAGGAGGAGTTGTGTAAAGATTTAAAGTATACTGTGGCCTGGAAGATCTTAGGGAAGTTCTTTTCTTCTTTTCCGATCTGTCAAACTGCATCGCCCGTTATCGTTGTCCTCCGCGCTAGTCTGCGAAATCCCGCGCCACTGGTTTTATCTGGTTACGCCCACAGAAACGCCCCACAAGACCGCCCACATTTACTCTTATCCTAAAGTTTTGCTCGGAAGGTGTGCTCCGCGCGTCTATCATGACGTCTGGACGCTCTCACGTCAGCCTCACAACGCTGCTAGAGGGGAACAGTAAACTTATTGATCAGAATTTCCTATGGTCCGCCCTTCACCAAGCTTCTGGGACTCTCCTCCATCTTATGAACAGAGGTTAGGGAGGTCGTATTGGTCTGCATGCATGATGCATAATACCAATAGTGGATGGTCCAGTCATAGACACTCTAAACTACGTAACCCTATGGTCCAGTGTAGTCTATTCGTTTGACAGTACCACTCTGTGTCTGCACTGTGTTGAGTCTTGCTCTTCTGTGGGTGGCCTGTACTGTCGTGTGCTGGTCCTTGCGTACTCCGTCTATCTCGTTCACCGCATGCGCATGCGGGGTGTTGCCTCTACTGCAGACCATTCCGTGTGGGAGACTGGGCCAAGTTTGCTGATAACTCCAGACACTTTCCTACTCTACTCCAGCGGATCAGTGCTCTTCTGCTCGGGAATACCAGGTCAGTTCAGCATTGGCACGCGGCTCCCGGTAGATGGGAGCATAGCGGTAGTTTTAGTCGTGGCCATCTCATTTTCTGGGATGTTCGTGGCAGATAAGCAATAGTGACGAATTTCTATTTCGATCTAAATAACCACGCGGTTATTCCTACATGATTGTCTGCATTGTTATGTCTGCATGGTATGCATACTTTGTTATGTCTGCATGATATGTCTGCATTGTTATGTCTGCATAATCATGTCTGCATTGTTATCATTATTTCACTTCTCAAACATCTCGAGTAAGTGTAATTTATATAATATATATATATATATATATATTTTATCATTCTTTTTTTGTTTAATATACTTTTTGTTTGAAAAAAATAAAAATATAATATTATATTATACAATAGTGAATTTCCATTAATCGGACACCATTTTATCTGCTACACCTTTTTATCCATCTCAAATTTCTTGATACTAATATAATATATAAACAGTAATGAATATCCTGTTAATCCATGGAACTTATAAATTGCCCTTTTTTTGAAAACGAATTGCAGCAAATTAATGAGAATTCACTGCATTCAATCTCAGACATTACAATTTCAGGTGCAAAATGAATATTTTCTTATCTTATGCATGTCTCCCCCATTCTGTATTTGGTCAGCCCACTCACAATTATGAGATTCTTCTCATGCTTTGCCCTTCCTGAGTAGATGATCCAGGTAGCGATTTCTCCCCACCTGAGCTGACACTAGCAGCCTCGGGATGGACCAAGACGACTGTACTGAAGGCCTACGTGTACTCCCTGGGAAGCACCCTCTGCCATGCCGTGGAGGCTGTGGAAATTGAGGTACGTACATCTGTTTGTATTACATATGTAAGGATAAACAGGTGTGGGCTATGGAAACTCAGGTATTTGGTACTATACATGTGTGGATGTTTGAAATGTATAGACAGTGGAATCTGAATTATATCAATTTGTACGTACGTACACTTATGTATGTGGAGCATAGTATGTACATGTTTATAAAATTTGAACTGTAATAATAACAACAATAATGACAATAGTTATACAGGTACGTAAGTACATGCAAGAAAACGTTAAACATCGATGTTTACAATGCATAAATGAAAAAAATGATGCCGATACTTTGAGTTCTGGGATGTGCTTGTCTGTAGGTGATGTGTGACTTTTGTTACACAACTCTTGTATGCTCAGAGTTCTCTGAAGATTTGAAGTTGGTTATATCGTCTCATTTATTTTTTACAGGAGGACCTTCAGGATTTGATGGACATTATCAGAGAGATGACCTCCAGTAGTCCATTTGACAGACCTCAGGTTGCACATATTGTGAAAAAATGCCGCTCGCATCTTGGAGGCCTGCAGCCTCCCCATGTGGTCGGTAAAGTTGTGAGACGAGCAGTTAGAAGAAACAGCAATGTGAGTCAGCTGGGCTGTGCATGCTGTGCGGGATGAACACACATGAATGTACCTCAAATACATGTACCTTCATGCTTATGCACACACGTACACACACACACACACACACACACACACACACACACACACAAACACACACATGCCATGCACCACACCCACACCCATACCCACACACGCAAACACACACATACACACACACACACACACACACACACACACACACACACACACACACACACACACACACACGAACCACACACACACACACACACACACACACACACACACACACATGTATTGTATTTAATATATATCCCTTTCACAACAGGAATCATTTTCAAGTCTCTTGTCATCAAGTGATGTTAGCTTGAGCAGTTCCCATAGCAACACATCAATCCAATCATATGGTAGAAAGGGTGAGTGTGTGTATGCAAACTTACGTATATGTACCGTATGTAGTTTTAACACTGTTAGTATCGGTTAGAACATGCTCAGATGAGGTCAGTAAATTTGTGACTCCTGCGTAACATGCTGAACTGGCTTATCTTTTCAAAAATATACTCCAGAAAGCTGTGAATCTGGAAGAATCACCACTATTTTTTTAAAAAGTCTTCACTAGTGTTGTTAGATTCTATTCCATTTGAGGAAAAAAGAAAGTTTTTTTTTAATTTTTGGGCTATTTAACAAGGTGCACAGCTGCACTTTCTCTTGAATTTGTTTTCCAAAACTTTGCAGACAGTACACAGTGCAGGAACTGACTCACTGCACACGGGCGTCCTAGGATGTATGGCTTCATTATAAATATTGGAAACACTGCACCCAGTGGATGGGCACACCCTCTGTGTGTACTGTGCATACTGTACAATCTGTGTACTCCGTACTCACATGTGGACACAGAGTGGTCCATTTATCACTGCACATCCCCGCTGTCCATCACCTGTAGATTCCTATTATTCTCATTTGAGAAGGTCATCTCATGTGGAGAACCAGGTCCAGATGTCCGGTCAGTGAGCAAACAAGTTGTGTATGCACAGGGACACGTACAGGGCAGCATGAATAGCTAATATACAATACTTACAGTACATATGTATCTAGTGTGAATACAGATATGTACAGTGTACTTAAATGTTATGCAGCTACCTGGTGCTGTATGTGCTGTATGTACTTTGTGCAATGTGTGATGAGAGTTGACTATCATCTACCTATGTATTTTGGTCTACTGTGTGTGTACGTATGTATGCACTGTGTGTACTCTTATGTACTGTATGGTTTGTGTGTACCCTCGGTACTGTATGTAGTGTGTGCGCAGTTCTGTGTGTACTCAAATACTGTACCTACTGTGAATTCACTCAAGTACTGTATGCACTGTGAGTTCACTCAAGTACTGTATGCACTGTGTGTACTCTTGAATACTGTATCTCTTGTGTGTTCATTCAAGTACTGTATGCACTGTGAGTTCACTCAAGTACTGTATGCACTGTGAGTTCACTCAAGTACTGTATGTACTGTGTGTACTCTTGAATACTGTATCTCTTGTGTGTTCATTCAAGTACTATACACACTGTGTGTTCACTCAAGCACTGTATGTACTGTGTATATTCTCAATATTATAGTACACACATAGTGTATGTAGTGGCCTGTTGCTTTGCTCATAGTATTGTCCCCGAAGGAATGGAGATCCATGGAGAATGTAACATCTGAGAAGGGGCGTGTTCTCCCCACACCTCCCACAGCAAGAGCCAGGAGACGTTCCTCCATACACGGCAGCTACAGCAGAGGTGAGTACTTATTGCATAATACCAGTGGAACGTTGTGCAATGCTTATGGAGTTTATCCAGTATTGTGTTAATATGCAGTACTGGAGGGCTATGCATGTACAGAACACATGTACAGAACACATGTACAGAATGCATGTACAGAACACATGTACAGGACCCATGTACAAAACACGTACAGAACGCATGTACAGAACACATGTACAGAATGCATGTACAGAACACATGTACAGGACGTATGTACAGAATACATGCACAGAATACAAATACAAAACACACATACTAAATACATGTACAGAATGCTTGTACAGAACACATGTAATGAACACGACTTGGATACAAGTGTTACCTCTACTGCTGGTGTATCTATGTAGGTTTCCAAGAGTCCCTGTCATCCTCAACATCACAAACCTGTACGTACACCCCAAGAGGAAGCTCTCCTGGCGAGAAGATGCTCACCAAGTTGTCCTCCAAAGATCTCCTTCTCAAAGATGAATCTGATTCGCTTCCCACATCAAGCAAGGCACATGGCAGCAGTCCACACATTGCCATGACAACAGAGAGGACTATTTTACCTTCAATGTCTGCTTCGATGGAGAAGATAGATTCCATTAGAAGACGTAGTGGAGGGTACAGCTTTGGGAGGGACTTCCCATTCATCTGCTCCACCCACTCACACGACATCGAAACAGAGGTGGTGACAGCGAATCAAAAGAGCCAGGATACAGTAACTTTTGTGAACCTGAAAAACATGGATTCCGTCATTGAAGACGATGTAGTCCACCCGGAGGTACCGCCCACCAGTACTCCGCCTCCAAAGGTACCGCCCACCAGTACTCTACCTCCAGAGGTACCGCCCACCAGTACTATACCTCCAGAGGCACCGCCCACCAGTACTCTACCTCCAGAGGTACCGCCCACCAGTACTCTACCTCCAGAGGTACCGCCCACCAGTACTCTACCTCCAGAGGTACCGCCCACCAGTACTCCACCTCCAGAGGTACTGCCCACCAGTACTCCACCTCCAGAGGTACTGCCCACCAGTACTCCACCTCCAGAGGTACCGCCCACCAGTATGAGTGATCTTTCTTCGTCTTCCAGAGACAATTCCTCTCCTCTCTGCATGAGAAAGCGAGGACAAGATTCTCCAGCACCGGACCCACAACTACTCTTGAAGGAGACAGGGAGATCTCCCAACAGACCAAAGAGAAGTAGGGAATTGGAAGTTGAGTTTGTCCTCACCAAAGAGCGTAAGAAGCCCATATGGGGCGTAGAAAAAACAGAAGATTTACTGATGATACAAGAAGACAACTCGGCTTCTGGAGGTGTATCTTTCTCCCTTTGGGAGCCACCTACAACTCCTCCCCCACTGCCGACTGACCCTCCCCCATTGTTCACACCCTATCGTACCGAGCAGGATAGCGAAATGAACATCACAGAAGAAGCATTTGAGGATGAAGACATGAACATGTTGGATGACGTCACTCCTGGGGAAGAAGACTTGATGAAATCTGTCTCTTCATGTAGGAGTGACACACCCCCACCCCTCCCCACTTCACTCCCACCTGCGTCCACACCGACTAGATCATTTGTGGTTCAGGACCAATTTGATGAAGTGGGACCAGATTTGGAATGCACTGACGGTCCAGTACTTGGAAGTGTATCACATGAACCCAACAGAGACAGCAAAATCGGACAGCCACCTCAAATTTTGGCTGGGGATTCCCCTGATGTCACCATGGTAACAGAAAAGAATATTTCAGCTGTTGAAACAGGGTTTACCAGTGAATCAGTTGAAAAAGATGAAGTAGTTGAAGAGAACCTTCCCCTGAAACATTCTATAGTTGTTGGTTCTGATGTTGAGGAACAATACGAAGTTGATGTTGACAATTCAGGTATATATTCAAGAGTACTGAAGCGGCCAGGAACAGAAGTACCGCCTTCGGTGAGGAAATCCAGTGTGTCAAAGTACCTTCAAATGAGGAGGAGTTCACTGGACCAAATCCAAATCCAGAATTCCACTACAAAAGAAGGTGATTATGCTATTCCTGCGGATGTCATGAAGAAGCACAGAAATAGTTCAGAAGCTCCCGAGGGCTATATCACCTACGCCACTGTGTTGGGTACAACAGCAAAAGAGACCAGACATGTTCAAGTAAAGCTGAGGGAGACAGACCCCCCTGCAAACATGGAGGGAATTCCTGAAGAAATCCCCAAGGAAATCCCCAGAGAATCGTCAGAATACGAGTACATATCAAAACGAGATTCAGTTTCATCTGATGATGGAGATGGTAATCTTTACGCTAGCGTTCGTATCGACCGGCCGGATTTGATCACCAGCATATCAAGTGGTCCTTACGAGACCATCAGAGAAGAACCCGATTTCCAACCAAGCAGACGATCCGATGTGACAAAGGATAAAGTTGCTGTGAGTAAAGTTGTGTGTGACGTTTTTCTCAACACAAGAAATGTATAGTTATGCCATGTGTTTAACTCAGTGGCTACTTGGACCTGATTATTCAAGACTCCACAGAAGTACATCTATCATTATTTCCGATAAGGTGTGTATGTTTTTACCTACATACATACATCTTTTGTTACACCTGGCATGCACAGACTTGGATATACACACATGCACACACACACGCACGCACGCACGCACGCACGCACGCACACACACACACACACACACACACACACACACACACACACACTTACTACACTTACTTTCTTCCACTCATAGAGTAGCAGAGGTGTTTCCCGAGGTCGTAGGGTTGTCAGTGTTGTCTTGCTCGACAGTAGAATGATGGAGTTATTGGTGGAGGTCAGTCTACATTGCTGAAAAGTGCACAGAGTACACATTGACAATACAATCCCATTCTCTACAGCATGATTCAACTGGTCGTGATATTCATGACCAAGTGAGTGCTGCCTTGAGTCTTGATGAACCGTATCTGTTTGGTCTGGCTATTGTTAAAGGTGTGTGCTATGTACGTATGTACATGTGAATTATGTAATGCTTGGGTATACGGTGTGTGTGTGTGTGTGTGTGTGTGTGTGTGTGTGTGTGTGTATGTGTGTGTGTGTGTGTCTGTGTGTGTGTGTGTGTGTCTTGTGTCCACTTGACCCTCATGGGTTTCAGAGTGAATACAGCAAATGGATAGATGATGTGTGTGTATGTGTCTCTCTCTGTGTATGTATGTGTGTGCAAAAATGTATGTATGTGTACTGTACTGTACTGTAATGTATTGTGCATACATTAAATATCCATGTGTACGTATGTGATTGTAGGACCAGCTCAAGAAGAGTACTTTCTGGAATTGAACAAGAAGTTAGAGAAGTATGCCCCAAAGAACTGGGTCAAAAGGGACGCTCCACCACCCGAGTCCAGGAACCCTCACAGCCAACCTCAGGAGTTCATAGTGCTCTTCAGAATCATGTACTATATCAACAGGAATATGATTAGGAAGTGTGTGTGTGTGTGTGTGTGTGTGTGTGTGTGTGTGTGTGTGTGTGTGTGTGTGTGTGTTGTGTGTGTGTGTGTGTGTGTGTGTGTGTGTGTGTGTGTGTGTGTGTGTGTGTGTGTGTGTGTGTGTGTGTAAGCTTGCATGTGGATGTGTGTGTGCATGTACGTACATACGTATGTACATACGTACATGTGTACGTATATTATACTGCCTTTGTATATGCATGCACCATACACATGATACGTACTTGTGTACATACAAAGGTGTACGTACGTACGTATATGCTGTCACATATCTAGCTCTCTATCTGTGTGTATGTGGTGCACTGTACCTTGAGTACGTACAGTGAAGGTCACCTCCATCATTCCTCGCAGAGTGTCAAGCACCACACGATACCATCTCTCCCTCCAAGTACGTAAAGACCTGTTGTCAGGGAGACTCTACGCGTCACACCAGAAAGCCCTCATACTTGGCGGACTGTTGGCGGCAATGATGGGGTCCAGAATCACAGATGTTACAGATCTCCACGACTACCTACCAGACTCTGTCATACAGACTGCGAGGGAGCAGGAACTCATCAATGAGCTCACAGCCTATCAGGATAGCGTCTCCAGTTTGTCACAGGAGGAAATTAGGATCCTGTTTTTGATTGTGTGTGTGTGTGTGTGTGTGTGTGTGTGTGCGCACGCGTTTGTGTGTGTGAGCATGTTTGTGTTTGTGTGTGTGTGTGTGTGTGTGTGTGTGTGTGTGTGTGTGTGTGTGTGTGTGTGTGTGCGTGCGTGTGTGTGACCATGTTTGTGTTTGTGTGTGTGTGTGTGTGTGTACGTATGTGTGAGCATGTTTGTGTGTGTGTGTGTGTGTGTGTGTGTGTGTGTGTGTGTGTGTGTGTGTGTGTGTGTGTGTGATTTGTGTGAGTACAGCACAGTACAGTATGTAGTTTCAGTGAATGCAATTCATCAATTCCTCCCTCATGGCCATAGGAAGCCAGCACTTTGGATGACTATGGTGTGGTCTACTATGGGATGGCCACTGTGAGTGTATTGTACGTGTGTATGCACCTACAGCACATACTGTATGTGTGAATTGTACAGTACTGCACGTACTTATGTATAAGTATACACAGGAAACACATGTAGGAGTACTGCATGTACATGTACATCAACAGTAGTGTTACATGACTTATGTGTAGGAGTACTGCATGTACATGTACATTAACAGTAGTGTTTGGAGTTGGCGGTGATTTTCAAACTGATGGTGCAGTGCATAATAACCGATTGATTAATTGATTAATCACCGGAAGTAATTAAGTGGGCGTAACCAGAAACCACTCCCAGTTTATTAAAGTGAGCGTATAATAGACGTGATGTGGAGTCTTTAGAGTCCATTTCCCATTTCAAGTATGATACATAAGTAGGTACGCAATCAATTTGCTTGCGCTATTAACAATAATCAGATTTGAATGAGAATTGATTAATCATCACAGCACTATTTCACAGTACAATATTTATACACATACATGTATGTGGTTACTACATATACTGTCTGTACTGTATGTGTGTGTGGTGCAGTATTATTCGGTACTGTATGTACAGTGTACCTCACTCTGTGTGTGTCCTACCTGTAGGATAAGCTTCAACCTCTGGGTTCCTATTTGTTGGGGATCAGCATTGGAGGCGTGACCATACAAACCTTTAGCAATGGTGAAAGGATTATCCTCACTGAGTTGTCATGGAAGGATATCGACAATGTGTATTTCAAGGTTTGTTTTCTTGACAAAGTCATTGTTTGACGTGGTCATTGTTTGACGTGGTCATTGTTTGACGTGGTCATTGTTTGATGTGGTCATTGTTTGATGTGTTCATTGTTTGACGTGGTCACTGGTGCCATGTGTGTACGCATGTATGTATGCGTGTGTGCTTGTGTGCTGTAAATGCCTGTCATTGCATATGGGATTTCTATTTCCATTCCCACTTCAGAATCGCAAATTTGTAATTGAACCACATGACATGCAAACCGTTGTACTCTACGGTGGAGATTATAGGAGGTTAGAAGGAGGTGATTCTCTGCTGATGACTGGGTTTACATATCTGGGTTGTCTCTCCCTTAGAGCAAGGTACTTGTGGAACCTGGTTGTTCTGTTTCATCGATTCTCTGTCTTCACCAGGCAGAGAAAGGACATTCAGTCAGATGTTCAGCACATCCAAGAAGGAGGTGTGTGTGTGTGTTTGTGTGTGTGTGTGTTTGTGTGTGTGTGTGTGTGTGTGTGTGTGTGTGTGTGTGTGTGTGTTTGTGTGTGTGTGTGTGTGTGTGTGTGTGTGTGTTTGTGTGTGTGTGTGTTTGTGTGTGTGTGTGTGTTTGTGTGTGTGTGTGTGTGTGTGTGTGTTTGTGTGTGTGTGTGTGTGTGTGTGTGTGTGTGTGTATGTTGTGTGTGTGTGTACATATGTGGTGTATGATTTGCAAAAGTAGCAAATTCTTGTTAAAAATTCTTGTTAACTGGATAAGGTTTGAATTTTACTTCTGTTTGTATTTTCCTTGTTCAGTTAAGTTTGTCCACCTCCTGAAGAGACGTGGTCATGGTGTAGGCCTTCGTATTGGCAGTAACGCCAACGGAGTCTTCATCAAGCACATACACAAAGACGGAACAGCTGATATCGACGGACAATTGGAGATAGGTGAATTGATGCCTCAGGTGTATCCATGGTGATATTCATGATGGGATGTCTCATGTAGAGACCAACCAAGGGATTAGGAAAAATATCTTCAGACATGCAATCTTTATGTAGAGATGGCCCCTGTGTAGAGGTGGTCCTTGGGTAGAGGTGGTCCTTGGGTAGAGGTGGCCCTAGTGTAGAGGTGGCCCCTGTGTAGAGGTGGTCCTTGGGTAGAGGTGTCCCTAGTGTAGAGGTGGCCCCTGTGTAGAGGTGGCCCCTGTGTAGAGGTGGCCCCTGTGTAGAGGTGGCCCCTGTGTAGACGTGTCCCTTGTGTAGAGGTGGCCCCTGTGTAGAGGTGGCCCCTGTGTAGAGGTGGCCCCTGTGTAGAGGTGGTCCTTGGGTAGAGGTGTCCCTAGTGTAGAGGTGTCCCTTGTGTAGAGGTGATCCCTGTGTAGAGGTGTCCCTAGTGTAGAGGTGTCCCTAGTGTAGAGGTGTCCCTTGTGTAGAGGTGATCCCTGTGTAGAGGTGTCCCTAGTGTAGAGGTGTCCCTTGTGTAGAGGTGGTCCTTGTGTAGAGGTGGCCCTGTGTAGAGGTGGTCCTTGTGTAGAAGTGTCTCTTGTGTAGAGGTGGTCCTTGTGTAGAAGTGTCCCTTGTGTAGAGGTGTCCCTTGTGTAGAGGTGTCTCTTGTGTAGAGGTGTCCTCTGTGTGGAGGTGGTCTTAACTGTAAAAAATGTTTGTGTTTGCCATTGTTTGTCTCACTGAAGGTGATCGCGTTGTTAGCGTGAACGGAGAGACCGTTCGGACCCACCACCAGGCTTCGGGTCTTATCAAGTCCAGCCCACCACTGGTGTCCTTGCTGGTAGAGAAGCTGACAGCCGATCAGAGACCACTAGCTAGTACGTGTAGTATGCTGTATGTAATAGTTATATCCTGCCTAGGTGTGCTGCAGCACACCTAGGCAGGATATAACTATCTTGTATCTTGGTGTGGTGAATGATAGACTATTTATACAGCAAATATGCGCATAGTCCAATACAACATATTATATGCAATAGAAATGTGTTTACTAATTTCCTGCCTCGTTCTCACCCAATTAATCCTAACAATGAAACCTGTCT
>OZ026563.1:4117939-4130439 GCA_964020155.1 Chondrilla cf. caribensis
ACAGTACATATGCAGGTTAGAGCTGTGAATCGGATGTTGCAGTACAAATTGAATCCATGGAGCGGATGTTCTTGTAATAAGATGGGGATGGCCTACTATTCTACTCATGTAATTGTAACCTATGATTAATATGCATGCACTATTAACGATAATCAGATTTGAAATCGATTGATTAATTGATTGATCAGTTACTTGTCCAAGCACTAATGCGTGTAGAGTATGGAGTATAGTCGGACCTCTTCACAACAACACCTGAATCTCACCTTCCAGAAGAGAGTCTTGCCTAGCGGTATGCTCGGACTCAGGAGAGTCTTCATCTGCAGTGAGAAGGTTAGGGTATGCTTATGTACAGTAAAACCAAACTGTACGTAAGTACATACCATTCCAGACATTCAATGGCAAACATAATCCACACAAAAATATAATAAATACATGCACACACACACACCACACACATGCACACATACACACACATACACACATGTACACACACACGCACACACACACACACACACATGTACATACACACACGTACATACGTACACACACACACACATACATATGTACACACACACGTACATACGTACACACACACGTACACACACACACACGTACATATGTACACACACACACACACACACACACACACACACACACACACACACACATACATATGTACGCACACACGTACACACACACGTACATACGTACACACACACACACGTACACACACACGTACATACGTACACACACACGTACACACACACACACACACACACACACACACGTACATATGTACACACACACACGTACACACACACGTACATACATACACACACACGTACACATACATAGCGCTGGGCGGTATCAAAAAATATCAGTTTCGGTATATTGCCAACATTATACCGCAGTATTACGGTATACCGAGTCTTAAGGTTATAGTTGGGCTTTGAAATAACTGAATCCTCGATTTAATAATAATGAAATAAATAAACATAAATTGTTAATTGAATTGTGTTGTGTCCTCCTGTTGTGTTGTGTGTTGGCACTGGTACTTGCCCTCAATGCTAGTTGTGAGGTTTAACACAGGTATGCTATCATCAGCTGTAGGGAGAGTATAGTTTTGGCACCAGGGTGCATTAGGAGCAGCTCTAGTATTGCAACACTGTGTGTCGGGTGCAATACCTCCCCTGGAGCACCTCTGGGAGGGGCCAAGGTGGGTGTAGTTGAAATTAATTGTGTTGAATAAAATGTTAATTTTATAATAAACATAAATAAATGAATAAATAATCCACTACTTTGTCGTCCTCGTTAACTCGGAGTGCAAAGTACTTTCAAATATCAGATTTAGCATTCATCTTATCGACAAGATGAAGTTCGTTGCTCGGATCGCCCATATCGCTCGTTCGCTGATCAAAATTTAAACATAGACTCTCTTGCAGCCGACGACGTCGCCATTTTGACAACATTCTCTCATTCCGTGTAACAACGTATTACTCCGCACACGCACACTTTTCGTGCTCGTAATCATGGTTGTCGCAGCAATAGTTTCGAAGGATTCAGAAAACATCATTTCAGGGCGAAATTTGTTATCTCAGGAATATATTACTTAAGATACCGGTCAAACCTTAGAGAATACCGTGATATCACGATATCTCGGTATAGAAAAAAGTCAACCGGTATCAAAACCGTGCACAAATAATACCGCGGTATTACTATATATTCGGTATACCGCCCAGCGCTACACATACATGTACATACGTACACACACACACACACACACACACAATGTACTCGATTACACACAGTACAAACAACTCACTAGGTTTCTGGCCTATGATTCCAGCTACCACCAAACCATTTGGAACTTGTCCAACTACAAAACACAAAAAAGAAAATAGTCCACATACTGAGCATATTCCATGACAGAATAGTGGCAGGATAGTACTAGTGGCAGGATAGTACTAGTGGCAGGATAGTACTAGTGGCAGGATAGTGCTAGTGGCAGGATAGTACTAGTGGCAGGATAGTGCTAGTGGCAGGATAGTGCTAGTGGGAGGATAGTGCTAGTGGCAGGATAGTGCTAGTGGGAGGATAGTGCTAGTGGCAGGATAGTGCTAGTGGCAGGATAGTACTAGTGGCAGGATAGTGCTAGTGGCAGGATAGCACTAGTGGCAGGATAGTACTAGTGGCAGGATAGTGCTAGTGGCAGGATAGTGCTAGTGGCAGGATAGTACTAGTGGCAGGATAGTACTAGTGGCAGGATAGTGCTAGTGGCAGGATAGTGCTAGTGGCAGGATAACAGCATGTAGATAGGTAGCTGTACGGTCAAAATTAGCAAAAGACACAGGAGATGACAGATACTAGGCCTGTGCATTACTGGTAAGACCTAGGTACATCATGATGATACAGTAGGTATCATCCTCACAATTACCACTGCAATAATGTAAGTTAACACTATGACTTCATGCTTCTTATAATAACTGAACTTTGAAATGCACTTAGCTACACTTACACTTAGTGTGAAAAAACAAGTTTAAAAGCCATTGAAATAAGCTAACGAAGCGATGTATTGAGAAATGTACAAATCAATTCAGTCAAGATTCTGAGCCGGAAGCACTAACATAATATGCACATTATCCAGGGGTAAACAAGCAAGTGTTATCACGGTTACAATTAACACATTAGTAGTGTAACGATAATGAGGATACGTTTTAATTTCATACTTTTATTCCATTGGTTCTATTTTAATTCATTATCATTCACTTGTATGCAATTTTATAATGATTACGTATGACGATAATTAATGTCGAGAATGATAATCAAATTATCCCAATCATCATACGGACCTAGCAGATATGTATCACAAAACTTGGTCCAGTCATTTTAGGCAGGTACCATCCTGCATGCGAAGGTAGCAAGCAATTCCTACTATCGATTTGACTTGACTCGGAATTCACATGAATGCGTGTGTGGTGCTTACATACTGTATACACATATCCTTTGATTCCCCTCCCTCTGCAACACACCACATACATATTATCTCTCCACACAATAATGTACCGTACGGACGGAAAGTTTCGCAGGGCAAAACCTTTGCGACTTGCTCAATTTCACGAATTTCGCGACAAATCGTTTCGCGTTTTAAACACCTATAGCGTTAATTGATTGTCAGACGATTATGTCATCGGGTAGTCACGAATAAAACTTTCGCAAATACCCGTTTCTTCACGAAATTCGCGAAACTTTTAGTCCACGAAACTTTCACGCTATACAGTAATTTGGAATGGAAAGAAATGCATACGTACAGTGTACTGTACGGTAAGGTACCTTCACGGGAACTAATCCCTGGTCCAGAGTGAGTACGAACTAAGAGCTCCGTTTCAGTCACGCCAACCACACCAGCACTGAGCAGATTGTCTCTCAATGATTCTTCGTAATCTGGAGCCAAGGAAGTTACGTACATGTACCGTATACGCTCTCATAAGCGTGTACCTGTATTCATGCATACACGCACACCCATACATGTATGTATGTACACATGCTTGTACATGCATGTTACATATATGCATACATGCATGCAGTACATGCATAGATACATCCACACGTACATACTTATACGTGTACAAACACACACGTGTACATACTGTACATGTAAACATGGACACTGTACATATATGTGATATTAGTACACTTACTGGTAGCGGAATGAGACTTCCTTCTACAATATTTTATGAAACTGGCGCAAATAACGACAAGTAGAATTAGAATGAGGACACAGAACAAGCTCACAGCAGCTACAAAGGGATAAAGGAATGGAGTTCTGTCGGATGGGGTGACGGGAAACTCAGTGTGCTTCTTCACTTGGACTGGATCTCCAATAGACTGCCAGTCCTTCATCATCTCATTCCACACTTGGCACTGGTACCTGCCCTCAATGCTAGTTGTGAGGTTTAACACAGGTATGCTATAATCAGCTGTAGGGCGAGTATAGTTTTGGCACCAGGGTGCAATAGGAGGAGCTCTAGTGTTGCAACACTGTGTGTCGGGTGCAATACCTCCCCTGGAGCACCTCTGGGAGGGGCCAAGGTGGGTGTAGTTCACCAGACATATGCGATAGTCCTGTGCAAATGAGCCCTGGATCTCCAGTTTGGGTGAGGCACACACAACATTGGTGTATCCTCCCGGATCCATGGTGACCACACCCGAAGTCTGTTGCAATAGCGGGTAGTGGTAGAACCATGGCACAACTTGCTGTGTTGCTACAGGGAATATGCGTGTTATATATCAATTACCTCAGTAAGTGCTGGGAATCAACCATAATTGTCAAATCAATTATAAGTGCCTAGAAACCTATCATTTAATCAATTAATCACTTGAAGTAATTAAGTGGACGTAACCAGAAATCACTCCCACTTTATCAGACTGAGTAGTCATCCAATAGACATGAAGTGGAGACTACAGTACTTTCACATTTCAGGTATTCTTGAAGTACAAAATTGAACCCACAGAGGAAAGGTTCTGGGTAATAAGGTTGGGGTGGCTTCCTGTTTCACTCAATCAATTACTGCCTTTGATAAATTTGCTTGCACTATTAACGATAATCAGATTTGAAATGATCCTGGTGTCCCCGGGCTAGTATACCCACAAAGGACACATTGTGTACAGATGACTGTACGATTTGTGCCTCTCTGTCTATATGGTATGTACGTACATATGTAGATATTATAGTGGACTCATTTTGTAGATAGGTACGTACGTATGTACAGTACATATACACAATATGTAGATATTATAGTGGACTCATTTGTAGATAGGTACGTACAGTACTGACTGAAAGTAATACCACGACAACCTCGCGAGCGTCTTTTGACACCCTTCGAGGCCTCAGGAGGCCTTACGAGGCCTCGTCTAATTAGCACCCACCCGAGGCGTCAATCATGCAGAGTCTATGGTCAAATTTAGTTTCTTCGAATCCAATCGAGCGATCGATCTGTTAGAATTAGCGATGCCTACTCGATTTTCAACGTACAACCGAAGATGAATTGTTACTCTGCAGCAGCAAGGAAAGACTACTTCGCAAATAGTCGCTCGTTTGCGCGAAGAAGGAGTTACAACTACAGCGAAGACAGTTAAAAAATGGTTACATCGTTGGAATTCCAACCTAGGACTTGAGGATAACTTTCAGACTGGACGAAATTCCAAGATAACGATGGAAATTACTAGTTTTATTGAGGAGCAGTTAGTACGCGATGATGAAATTTCTTCGAGGGAGTTAACCCACGTTATTATTACGTCATTATACGTACATACTAGATCATACGTACAAACGTACCGTTTGTATTATCGATGATATTACTATGCTATTTATCGCGCGTGCGTACGAACCTTTTTCCCAAACTTCCTTTTCGTGGCCTTTGGCTTCCATTCCAATAGATTCGTCACTTTCCCTCTATATTCTTACCTTCCGTGCTTCATTGCTACAATCGCACCGACTGTGATGTCATTCGGGTCTTTCACGAGGAGGTGCTTAACGTTCATCCTATTAGAATCCGCGTCTCCTTTCTTTTTATCGATCCATTCGATCAAGACTTCATTCTTACCCATCTTGCAGCTAGAATACTCACGATCAATCGCAAATACGCTTGAAATCGACGTGCGAAATAATTCAAATTGAAGAATAATCACCCGCGAGGTGATAATCCCTCGTGAGGCCTCCCGAGGCCCTCTGAAAGGTCAGGCGCGCGCTCGTCGACCACATGCGAGATTTGGGGTCATTACCTTCAGTCAGTACAGTACGTATGTACAGTACATATACACAATATGTAGATGATTGTATGGGGACACTCACACATCACAATCCCTCTCCGTCCGATGAGAGAGTCAATCCCATTGTCAACAACACAAGTCACATAGTTGGGACGGTTATGCCTTGATCGTGTAGATATTTTGTAGAGGTCCTCATATAAATCCATATTTATATTCAATGTCTGAAGGACATAAGGGAGATCAGAAAATGAAAGACTTTCACAGCCAATCCAGAAACACATATAATTGTAATATAACTTGTACCCTGGTTGGTACACACTCCCGGTTGGTACACACTCCTGGTTGGTACACACTCCCGGTTGGTACACACTCCCGGTTGGTACACACTCCCGGTTAGTACACACTCCTGGTTGGTACACACTCCTGGTTGGTACACACTCCTGGTTGGTACACACTCCCGGTTAGTACACACTGCTGGTTGGTACACACTCCTGGTTGGTACACACTACTGGTTAGTACACACTCCTGGTTAGTACACACTCCTGGTTAGTACACACTGCTGGTTAGTACACACTCCTGGTTAGTGCACACTCCTGGTTAGTACACACTCCTGGTTAGTGCACACTCCTGGTTAGTACACACTGCTGGTTAGTACACACTCCTGGTTAGTGCACACTCCTGGTTAGTACACACTTCTGGTTAGTGCACACTCCTGGTTAGTGCACACTCCTGGTTGGTACACACTCCTTGTTAGTACACACTAGTACCATAGAAATAGTCCAAACAGTACATATGTATGGTACAGTGTGCACTGCGCCCAGTCTGCACAGTACACGTATACAGAATGTACACTATACGTATATGATCATGTCACACATACGTATGTATGTACAAATGTACAGTTAGCACCCACCTGGTTCTTGTCAGTGTAGAAAACACAGGGAGAGAGATCTTCTAAACCATCCGAAATGTTCCACTGGATAGATGTGAATGGGGGATAGCCAGTGGCCACTTTGCAGGAAACAGACAACACCAAATTGGAAATGGGCATATGTTCGTCGAAATCATAGTATTTATTTGTTTGGTCCTTAAGACTACATTCCTTTGTGTGATTTTCCGATGTACAGTTTTCCTTAAGATCATCAACTACAAAAGACATAGTCTCTGGGAAAAAAAAAACAGAAAGATATTATGTACACACACATGTACACACACAACAAATGAAAGATATTATGTACACACAAATCTACATGAGCAACGCATACACAAACATGCAAAAACAAACACAAAAATATAGAGCACATCAGAACAATCAGAACACACACACACACACAAACACGCACAAAAACACACACACACACACATACACACACACACACACACACACACACACACACACACACACACACACACACACACACACACACGTATACGCCTGCAAATGTACAAGTAAATACATACAACAAACAAGTATAGTTTTTCTACTAAATATAGTCATAGACATTGTGGCTTTAGTAGAGTCTGATTTTTTCTGTTACTGTTAAGAGAGGAAGTCATTTAGAATAACCTTCAAATTCTAAGTTGATATTACCAGACAACGTCAATCACTGTTAAACTAACAGTAGCATATTTTTAGCAATTATAGCTTCTCATGTTACAGACATATAGAAAGATGTCTATTGTTGTGATGGTCAAGATGGAAGTGATAGTTGGGATGGAAGCACACACACACACCTGCGCACAAGCAAACGTACACATAGAGAGAAACTCCAACACACATGATCCACTTACCAAGGTCCCTAACTGTCAGGTTGAATACAGTGTAGAGATTAGTATCCACATTTCTGCAATACAAACACTGCCCACTCCGTTCTAGTGTCACAGTATCTATTTGAAATGTATCTGTCACAGTGTTCGATTTGTGATCGCCATTAAATGTCCATTCACAAGTCTTACAGTGACAGTGAAATTGGTAACTGCGTCCATTCACAAGGTAAGCCTGAGTCACATTCCCCTCACTACATGCTAAAGGATGAAGAGGAGATTAGCAGTGTTAACAGAGTCTCAACAGAACACACACATTTGATGTATTGCACACACAATTTACGATCTTTCACTTAAACACCACACACACACACACACACACACACGCACACACACACACACACAGACACACACACACACACACACACACACACACACACACAGACACACAGACACACACACACACACACACACACACACACACACACACACACACACACACACACACCAATATTGCTCACATGAACATTGTATAGTCGGGATCTAAAATGTAAACTTATATGATTCCAATAGTAATAAAACACAATATTCAATATGGTGATAATTATTAATTTAGTTTTATATACACCAATTCTAAATTATTAAAGAATTTATACACACAGATGATTACATCACTTGCTTCAATGCAGACATGTA
This sequence comes from Chondrilla cf. caribensis, assembly GCA_964020155.1. Taxonomy (NCBI): domain Eukaryota; kingdom Metazoa; phylum Porifera; class Demospongiae; order Chondrillida; family Chondrillidae; genus Chondrilla; species Chondrilla cf. caribensis. The sequence continues at coordinate 4,126,169 of OZ026563.1, forward strand.
GTCCAATACAGTGCAGTCCACTTAGCATGTCACATGTATTTTTAGGTTCATTTCAACTTCCGGTATGTAACGCTCGATATATATATATATATATAATATGTGTTCCTACGCGTAACCGCAACAATGAATTTATATTATAATTTTTATTGCGCGAAATAAAGATGGCCGATTTCGAACGCCGACAATTAGAATTTGGGCTAGAATTCGTGCGCTAAAGCTTCGACGAACGTATTAACCTCAGCGAAGGTTCTTCTGAACCTAAGAAAGACCTCCAAGTAATTCGAGTGCGGGGGGCGGCAGCCCCACGAGTTTTTGAACTCGAATTACTTGTTGTAAACATTGTGCTGGATCATTAGGTTAGGTGATCATCCCAATATAAATGATATGTATTTTATGCCCACTGCCCACACTAATTGGTTCACCAGGGTCAACATTGAATTAGTTCAAAAATAAACAATGTCATTGCAAAAATTATTATTGTTTGTTGAACCATAAGAATTTCATGTAGTACATTGATAGGCAAGAGAATAACCTATCTCTGTTGAGTCACTACAGATCACTTCAGATTGGGAGTGAATCAGTGTGGGTTGATCATAAATTTTTATCATTGATCACCACATCAGTAGCTGCTATTTAATGCATTATGCGGTATCGCATCACCAGTAGTGCCCATCATAAATATTCGTAAGTTCAGCTTGTAATGGCTTCTTGATCTCTTTCTAATTCCTCCATTTCTTAAAATCATTGTTAGGTTTGTTCTCATTTCTCGAGTACTGGTGGATCATAGCATACTGAGTAGTATAGCAAAGTGCTGATTCTTTGCAGAAGAATGCAGCGGATGGAGAATTAAACGGATAGTTTACCATACATATGAATTCGGTCTGGAAGATTTTGAGCGGATTTGGCATCGCAGCGGGGGCGGATTATCCAGGATGCACTGTAATCTCTCATCAGAAGAAGCCGCTAATTAAAAGGCGCATAAGCGTCCATATCGTCGGTCGCACAACTTGCGACTGGATTAAGTTGAGGAAAATTGCCGCAAGCCCGAATCGATTCGAATAATAATTATTTGTCGGCTTGTAGGCCTCCATCTAATAATCGCATGCGAGAAAACACGGTCACACATCTTGGTGTACGGACAATCGTCCGAACACCGTCGCTATCTACGGCGGTCCTACATCATGCGGCGCCTGGGGTGAAATCATTAGATGTAACATGTAGCGAGAGGCCATGGCAGTATTCTGCAGGACAGTATAATAGAATCTGATTCATCAAAAGTTACAATTAATCTACGCAAGTGATCAGTGCGGTATAAACTAGAAACAAAGTATTCACGAAGCAGTACAATATTCGTTCGCAGTACTGTTGTGTATCATATATATTGTACGGTGGGAATCATAGTTACCGTAAGCAGTGCTTTTTTTCACTTGGACTGGATCTCCAATAGACTGCCAGTCCTTCATCATCACATTCCACACTTGGCACTGGTACCTGCCCTCAATGCTAGTTGTGAGGTTTAACATAGGTATGCTATCATCAGCTGTAGGGAGAGTATAGTTTTGGCACCAGGGTGCATTAGGAGCAGCTCTAGTATTGCAACACTGTGTGTCGGGTGCAATACCTCCCCTGGAGCACCTCTGGGAGGGGCCAAGGTGGGTGTAGTTCACCAGACATATGCGATAGTCCTGTGCAAATGAGCCCTGGATCTCCCGTTTGGGTGAGGCACACACAACATTGGCGTATCCTCCCAGATCCATGGTGACCACACCCGAAGTCTGTTGCGATAGCGGGTAGTGGTAGAACCATGTCATAACTTGATATTTCCCTACAGGGAATATACGTGTTATATATCAATTACCTTAGTAAGTGCTGGGAATCAACCATAATTGTCAAATCAATTATAAGTGCATAGTAACCTATCATTTAATCAATTAATCACTTGAAGTAATTAAGTGGACGTAACCAGAAATCACTCCCACTTTATCAGACTGAGTAGTCATCCAATAGACATGAAGTGGAGACTACAGTACTTTCACATTTCAGGTACTCTTGAAGTACAAAATTGAACCCACAGAGGAAAGGTTCTGGGTAATAAGGTTGGGGTGGCTTCCTGTTTCACTCAATCAATTACTGCCTTTGATAAATTTGCTTGCACTATTAACGATAATCAGATTTGAAATGATCCTGGTGTCCCCGGGCTAGTATACCCACAAAGGACACATTGTGTACAGATGACTGTACGATTTGTGCCTCTCTGTCTATATGGTATGTACGTACATATGTAGATATTATAGTGGACTCATTTTGTAGATAGGTACGTACGTATGTACAGTACATATACACAATATGTAGATGATTGTATGGGGACACTCACACATCACAATCCTTCTCCGTCCAATGAGAGAGTCAATCCCATTGTCAACAACACAAGTCACATAGTTGGGACGGTTATGCCAATTTGATAGTGTATATATTTTGTGGAGGTCCTCATATAAATCCATATTTATATTCAATGTCTGAAGGACATAAGGGAGATCAGGAAATGAAAGACTTTCACAGCCAATCCAGAAACACATATAATTGTAATATAACTTGTACCCTGGTTGGTACACACTCCCGGTTGGTACACACTCCTGGTTGGTACACACTCCCGGTTGGTACACACTCCCGGTTGGTACACACTCCCGGTTAGTACACACTCCTGGTTGGTACACACTCCTGGTTGGTACACACTCCTGGTTGGTACACACTCCTGGTTGGTACACACTCCTGGTTAGTACACACTCCTGGTTAGTACACACTCCTGGTTAGTACACACTCCTGGTTAGTGCACACTTCTGGTTAGTGCACACTCCTGGTTAGTGCACACTCCTTGTTAGTGCACACTCCTGGTTAGTGCACACTGCTGGTTAGTACACACTCCTGTGTAGTGCACACTCCTGGTTGGTACACACTCCTGGTTAGTGCACACTCCTGGTTGGTACACACTCCTGGTTAGTACACACTCCTTGTTAGTACACACTAGTACCATAGAAATAGTCTAAACAGTACATATGTATGGTACAGTGTGCACTGCGCCCAGTCTGCACAGTACACGTATACAGAATGTACACTATACGTATATGATCATGTCACACATACGTATGTACGTACAAATGTACAGTTAGCACCCACCTGGTTCTTGTCAGTGTAGAAAACACAGGGAGAGAGATCTTCTAAACCATCCGAAATGTTCCACTGGATAGATGTGAATGGGGGATAGCCAGTGGCCACTTTGCAGGAAACAGACAACACCAAATTGGAAATGGGCATATGTTCGTCGAAATCATAGTATTTATTTGTTTGGTCCTTAAGACTACATTCCTTTGTGTGATTTTCCGATGTACAGTTTTCCTTAAGATCATCAACTACAAAAGACATAGTCTCTGGGAAAAAAAACAGAAAGATATTATGCACACACACATGTACACACACAACAAATGAAAGATATTATGTACACGCAAATCTACATGAGCAACGCATACACAAACATGCAAAAACAAACACAAAAATATAGAGCACATCAGAACAATCAGAACACACACACACACACAAACACGCACAAAAACACACACACACGCATACACACACACACACACACACACACACACACACACACACACACACACACACACACACACACACGTATACGCCTGCAAATGTACAAGTAAATACATACAACAAACAAGTATAGTTTTTCTACTAAATATAGTCATAGACATTGTGGCTTTAGTAGAGTCTGATTTTTTCTGTTACTGTTAAGAGAGGAAGTCATTTAGAATAACCTTCAAATTCTAAGTTGATATTACCAGACAACGTCAATCATTGTTAAACTAACAGTAGCATATTTTTAGCAATTATAGCTTCTCATGTTACAGACATATAGAAAGATGTCTATTGTTGTGATGGTCAAGATGGAAGTGATAGTTGGGATGGAAGCACACACACACACCTGCGCACAAGCAAACGTACACATAGAGAGAAACTCCAACACACATGATCCACTTACCAAGGTCCCTAACTGTCAGGTTGAATACAGTGTAGAGATTAGTATCCACATTTCTGCAATACAAACACTGCCCACTCCGTTCTAGTGTCACAGTATCTATTTGAAATGTATCTGTCACAGTGTTCGATTTGTGATCGCCATTAAATGTCCATTCACAAGTCTTACAGTGACAGTGAAATTGGTAACTGCGTCCATTCACAAGGTAAGCCTGAGTCACATTCCC
>OZ026563.1:4137939-4140439 GCA_964020155.1 Chondrilla cf. caribensis
AACGGGGTCTTCATCAAGCACATACACAAAGACGGAACAGCTGATATCGACGGACAATTGGAGATAGGTGAATTGATGCCTCAGTTGTATCCATGGTGATATTCATGATGGGATGTCTTGTGTAGAGACCAACCAAGGGATTAGGAAAAATATCTTCAGACATGCAATCTTTATGTAGAGGTGGTCCTTGTGTGCAGGTGGTCCTTGTGTAGAGGTGGTCCTTGTGTAGAGGTGGTCCTTGCGTAGAGGTGTCCCTTGTGTAGAGGTGGTCCTTGTGTAGAGGTGTCCCTGTGTAGAGGTGGCCCTGTGTAGAGGTGTCCCTTGTGTAGAGGTGTCCCTTATGTAGAGGTGTCCCTTGTGTAGAGGTGTCCCTTGTGTAGAGGTGGCCCTTGTGTAGAGGTGTCCCTTGTGTAGAGGTGTCCCTTGTGTAGAGGTGTCCCTTGTGTAGAGGTGTCCCTTGTGTAGAGGTGGTCCTTGTGTAGAGGTGTCCCTTGTGTAGAGGTGGTCTTAACTGTAAAAACTGTTTGTTTGTGTTTGACATTGTTTGTCTCACTGAAGGTGATCGCGTTGTTAGCGTGAACGGAGAGACCGTTCGGACCCACCACCAGGCTTCGGGTCTTATCAAGTCCAGCCCACCACTGGTGTCCTTGCTGGTAGAGAAGTTGACAGCAGACCAGAGACCACTAGCCAGTACGTGTAGCATGCTGTATGTATTGTTGTACTCTTATACAGTGGAGCACTCTTATAACAAACTCCTCTATAACAAATTTCTTGATATAACAAAGCAATGATCTCAACCATGTGCTACAGTACCTCATGGGAAATTGTCCTGATGTAACAAACTCCTGCTTATAACAAACAGATTGCTCCGGAATTTCTGGTTTGTATATGAGTGTTTAACTGTATGTGTAGTGTGTAGGTACCTGTTGTTACCATGCTGTTTCCTGATCAGTGGGAACATCAACGAGAACCACAGGAATACTGTACATATCCTACCTAGTTCCCACACATGTACATACATATGTAGTACATCTGTCCTGTATGTACACTTATGTACATGTACATGTATGACATATGTACATGCAAAACACAATATGTACACATAGTTCATATGTATGTACACACAGACAGACAACACATCTAAGACTTGCAGGACTATAATTTGCTGCATTGTATGCAGAATACAACAGGCAACACATAATAACACCATGTGTACTGTGATCTTCCACTGCTCCAGGTGACCTGGAAGGTTCCATGGAGGTCGTGAGAAGAGCGTCCAGTGTGATTGTCACCTTCCAGCCCTTCATCCTCGAAGACACTCCACATGAGGACCCACGAGAAATAGAACCCACTCTTGAGACAGCTGAGCCTACAGACACGAGGGACCCTCCCGTTGACACACCACCTCAGACAGCTGATGGGACAGCAAGCATACAAGACAGCCCTGTGAACACACACACACCACCACCTCGACAAGACTCTTCATCATTACATGTCACTGGTGATAATCAATCATCAAATGATGACGACTTTCGGGGATCAACCGGTGGTGGAAGAGATGATCAACCATTATCGGATGTCGTTGGATACCAATCAAATCAGGACACGGAAGGGAATTTCCCTTTGTCAACTGTTCCAGAACTCAACAATGACAGAACAGTGAGAGAGAAAGCTCCTATCGGAGGAGAAATGGATTTGCACACGAATGTGGTCAGTGATGACGATGACAATGAAATTGACACTACTCCACAAGAGAAGACTATCTACATCACGAGGCATCCGCGTACCAACATGTTTGGTGTGATGTTTAAGGTGAGTATCTACAACACCACATGTTATGTATGGAAGATAGTGTGTAGCATGAATGTGTATAATACTATGACACCTATCAGGTACAGTGAATTCTCGTTTATCTGCCACCACTTTATCCGCAAAAACTTTTAATTTGCCACAATTTCCCAGTACCAATATAGTGTACAAGTACCAATCAATATCCAGTTAATCCACCAAACTTATTAATCCACCGTATTCTTTGATAACGAATTGCGGCAGATTAACGAGTGTTCACTGTACGTATCAAAGTCACACATGCCAAGTTTTGTACACAACTGATGGAGACTCACGGATTGAACATCCTTATCATGTACATGCTATACACCTTCAGGAAGGACCCACTTCCTGTGTCCTTCCTTAAGGTGATATGAACATTGCACAAACACTGCAGTGCTTATCGCTTATTCTGTATGTACACTGTTAGATAAAAGATCGGTGTGTGGTGGTCAAGACCGTGGATCCAACGTCTCCGGCTGCCTCCAGGGAGTTGAAAGTGGACCAGGTGGTCCTCTCCATCAACGACACTCCGGTACAGGGACGTCCTCTTATTCAGATCATGGACATCCTCGGTCATTCCCTGGCCTCGGCTAAACTGGTGGTGAAGGATCCCCAATGACAGGCTGCCTGAAATTCATATGTGGTTACACATGAATTTGTATATATTTAT
>OZ026563.1:4145439-4155439 GCA_964020155.1 Chondrilla cf. caribensis
CACGCACACCCATACATGTACGTATGTATGTACACATGTTTGTACATGCATGTTACATATATGCATACATGCATGCAGTACATGCATAGATACATCCACACGTACATACTTATACGTGTACAAACACACACGTGTACATACTGTACACGTAAACATGGACATTGCATATGTGATATTAGTACACTTACTGGCAGAGGAATGAGACTTCCTTCTACGATATTGCATGAAACTGGCGCAAATAACGACAAGTAGAATTAAAGTGAGGACACACAACAAGCTCACAGCAGCTACAAAGGGATAAAGGAATGAAGTTCTGTTGGAGGGGGTGACGGGATCCTCCGTGGATAAAACAGTGTGCTTCTTCACTTGGACTGGATCACCAATAGACTGCCAGGCCTTCATCATCACATTCCACACTTGGCATTGGTACCTACCCTCAATGCTAGTTGTGAGGTTTAACACAGGTATGCTATCATCAGCTGTAGGGCGAGTATAGTTTTTGCACCATTGTGCATTGGGAGCAGCTCTAGTATTGCAACACTGTGTGTCGGGTGCAATACCTCCCCTGGAGCACCTCTGGGAGGGGCCAAGGTGGGTGTAGTTCACCAGACATATGCGATAGTCCTGTGCAAATGAGCCCTGGATCTCCAGTTTGTGCGAGGCACACACAACATTGGCGTATCCTCCCTGATCCATGGTGACCACACCCGAAGTCTGTTTCAATAGCGGGTAGTGGTAGAACCATGTTTCAACTTTATGTGTTGCTACAGGGAATATACGTGTTATATATCAATTACCTTAGTAAGTGCTGGGAATCAACCATAATTGTCAAATCAATTATCAGCGCATAGTAACCCATCAATTAATCACTTGAAGTAGTTAATTGGACAAAACCAGAAACCACTCCCACTTTATTAGACTGAGTAGTCATACAATAGACATGAAGTGGAGACTACAGTACTTTTCAAGTAATAGTTGTATCCTGGGTGGCGAATAATGAACAATTTATACGGCAAATATGCGCATAGTCCAATACAACATATTATATGCAATAGAAATGTGTTTACTAATTTCCTGCCTTGTTCTCACGCAATTAATCCCAACAATGAAACCTGTCTGGTGACCTGTGCACACATCAGTGACCTGTGCTTCCAGCGCTGATGTGTGCACACTTTTCTCTTTGATCTTTTGCCGAACCAGGATACAAGTACTCTTGAAGTACAAAATTGAACCCATGGAGTGAAGGTTCTTGTAATAAGATGAGGGTGGCTTCCTGTTTCACTCAATTAATTACTGCCTGTGATTAATTTGCTTGCACTATTAATGATAATCAGATTTGAAATGATCCTGGTGTCCCCGGACTAGTGTCCACAAGGGATACATTTGTGTACAGATGACTGTTTGTATGATTTGTGCCCCTCTGTCTATATGGTATGTATGTACGTACATGTGTAGATATTATAGTGGACTCATTTGTAGATAGGTACGTACGTATGTACAGTACATATACACAATATGTAGATGATTGTATGGGGACACTCACACATCACAATCCTTCTCCGTCCGATGAGAGAGTCAATCCCATTGTCAACAACACAAGTCACATAGTTGGGACGGTTATGCCAATTTGCTAGTGTATATATTTTGTGGAGGTCCTCATATAAATCCATATTTATATTCAATGTCTGAAGGACATAAGGGAGATCATGAAATGAAAGACTTTCACAGCCAATCCAGAAACACATATAATTGTAATATAACTTGTACCCTGGTTGGTACACACTCCCGGTTAGTACACACTCCCGGTTAGTACACACTCCCGGTTAGTACACACTCCCGGTTGGTACACACTCCCGGTTGGTACACACTCCCGGTTGGTACACACTCCCGGTTGGTACACACTCCTGGTTAGTACACACTAGTACCATAGAAATAGTCTAAACAGTACATACATATGGTACAGTGTGCACTACGCCCAGTCTGTACAGTACACACATACAGAATGTACACTTTATACGTATATGATCATGTCACACATACGTATGTACGTACAAATGTACAGTTAGCACCCACTTGGTTCTTGTCAGTGTAGAAAACACAGGGAGAGAGATCTTCTAAACCATCCGAAATGTTCCACTGGATAGATGTGAATGGGGGATAGCCAGTGGCCACTTTGCAAGAAACAGACAACACCAAATTGGAAATGGGCATATGTTCGGTGAAATTATAGTATTCATTTGTTTGGTCCTTAAGACTACATTCCTTTGTGTGATTTTCCGATGTACAGTTTTCCTTAAGATCATCAACTGCAAAAGACATAGTCTCTGGGAAAAAACAAAAAAAACAGAAAGATATGTACACAAACGCAAATCTACATGAGCATACGCATACACGAACATGCAAAAACAAGCACACAAAAGTATAAAGAAACAAGGACTCGCACACGCACACACAAACTACACACACACACGCACACACGCACACACACACACACACACACGCACGCGCAAACACACACACACACACACACACACACGCACGCGCAAACACACACACACACACACACGCACGCGCAAACACACACACACACACACACGCACGCGCAAACACACACACACACACACACACACGCACGCGCAAACACACACACACACACACACGCACGCGCAAACACACACACACACACACACGCACGCGCAAACACACACACATGTATGCCTGCAAACGTACAAGTGAATACATACAACAAACAAGTACACACAATTAAACACACACACACACACACACACACACACGCACACACGTGTATGCCTGCAAACGTACAAGTGAATACATGCAACAAACCAGTACAGTTTTTCTACTAAATTTAGTGATGTCATAGACATTGTGGCTTTAGTAGAGTCTAGTTTAATCAAAACTGTTAAGAGAGGGAGTCATTTAGAATAACCGTCAAATTCTAAGTTGATATTACCAGACAAAGTCAATCACTGTTAAACTAACAGTAGCATATTTTTAACAATTATAGCTTCTCATGTTACAGACATATAGAAAGGTGTCTATTTTTGTGATGGTCGAGATGGAAGTGATAGTTGGGATAGAAGTGATAGTCGGGATGGAAGTGATAGTCGGGATGGAAGCGATAGTCGGGATAGAAGTGATAGTCGGTATAGAAGTGATAGTCGGATAGAAGTGATAGTCGGGATGGAAGTGATAGTCGGGATAGAAGTGATAGTCGGGATGGAAATGATAGTCGGGATGGAAGTGATAGTCGGGATAGAAGTGATAGTCGGGATGGAAATGATAGTCGGGATGGAATCGATAGTCGGGATGGAAGCGATAGTCGGGATAGAAGTGATAGTCGGGATAGAAGTGATAGTCGGATAGAAGTGATAGTCGGGATGGAAGTGATAGTTGGGATAGAAGTGATAGTCGGGATGGAAGTGATAGTCGGGATGGAAGCACACACACACACACACACACACACACACACACACACACACACACACACACACACACACACACAAGCAAGCAAGCAAGCAAACGTACACATAGAGAGAATCTCCAACACACATGATCCACTTACCAAGGTCCCTAACTGTCAGGTTGAATACAGTATAGAGATTGGTTACCACATTTCTGCAATACCAACACTGCCCACTCTTTTCTGGCGTCACAATGTCTATTTGAAATGTATCTGTCACAGTGTTTGAATTGTGAAGAATGCCATCAAACCATTCGCAAGTCTTACAGTGACAGTGAAATTGGTAACTGCGTCCATTCACAAGGTAAGCCTGAGTCACATTCCCCTCACTACATGCTAAAGGATGAAGAGGAGAGTAGCAGTGTTAACAGAGTCTCAACAGAACACACACATTTGATGTATTGCACACACAATTTACGATCTTTCACTTAAACACCACACACACACACACACACACACACACACACACACACACACACACACACACACACACACACACCAATATTGCTCACATGAACACTGTATAGTCGGGATCTAAAATTTAAACTTATATGATTCCAACAATAATGAAACACAATATTCAATATGGTGATAATTATTAATTTAGTTTTATATACACCAATTCTAAATTATTAAAGAATTTATACACACAGTTGATTACATCACTTGCTTCAATCCAGACATGTAGTCCAATACAGTGCAGTCCACTTAGCATGTCACATGTATTTTTGTAAACATTGTGCTGGATCATTAGGTTAGGTGATCGTCCCAATATAAATGATATGTATTTTTAATACCCACTGCCCACACTAATTGGTTCATCAGGGTCAACATTGAATTAGTACAAAAATAAACAATGTCATTACAAAAATTAATATTGTTTGTTGAACCATAAGAATTTCATGTACATTGATAGGCAAGAGAATAACCTATCTCCGTTGAGTCACTACAGATCACTTCAGATTGGGAGTGAATCGGCGTGGGTTGATCATAAAAACATCATTAAATTTTTATCATTGATCACCACATCAGTAGCTGCTATTTAATTCGCTTTGCGGTATCGCATCACCGGTAGTGCCCATTGTGAATATTCATAAGTTCAGCTTGTAATGGCTTCTTGATCTCTTTCTAATTCCTCCATTTCTTAAAATCATTGTTAGGTTTGTTCTCATTTCTCGAGTACTGGTGGATCATAGCATACCGAGTAGTGTAGCAAAGTGCTGATTCTTTGCAGAAGAATGCAGCGGATGGCGAATTAAACGGATAGTTTACCATACATATGAATTCGGTCTGGAAGATTTTGAGCGGATTGGGCATCGCAGCGGGGGCGTATTATCCAGGATGCACTGTAATCTCTCATCAGAAGAAGCCGCTAATTAAAAGGCGCATAAGCGTCCATATCGTCGTTCGCACAACTTGCGACTGGATTAAGCTGAGGAAAATGCCGCAAGCCCGAATCGATTTGAATAATGTGCAACTGCCCTCAACCAAGGCAGATACACCTGGCGGCATGATTCAGTCCTGCAAACACTTGTAAAAGCAATCAAGCCAGCTCTCGGTCAATCAGAGACCTTGTATGCAGACCTTCCAGGTCTCAGATCCAGTAATAATCCACCAGCTACCATTCCATCAGACCTGTCTACATCATCCCACAGGCCTGACCTAGTAGTAATCTCTGGGAGTGATGCTCGCATCTTGGAGCTCACTGTTCCAGCCAATACCTCTGAGAACTTGCAAGAAGCAAGGCGTCGCAAGCAGGCCAAATACCAGTGCCTGATCACAGATCTAGAATCACATCCGAGCACCAGTAAAGTGTCATATTCCACCATAGAAGTTGGGTCACTTGGACACTACCCTTCATCAGCAGTTCAAGCCCTGCGTGTAACATGTCCATACCTCACAAAAAATGAGGCTAACAAAGTATTGGCCCAAGCAGCCAAAGTGGCCATAGGATGTTCCTACCATGTGTTTAGAGCCCGGCAGTGCAGTGACTGGGATAGTCACAAACCTTTCTACAGTTTATCGTAATCTAATATCTATTATTTATGTGAAGTCTCTTTACGTATGTTTGTAATCAGGATTGTACTTGTTATCGTTACTTGTAGTTTATCACAACTTATCAATTATCAATACACCTTATGCATTACTCTCTTTCTTAATTTTTGTCACAACTTATCAATTACCAATACATCTCATGCATTACTCTCTCTCTTAATTTTTGTCTTTTTTGTTTGTTTGTTTGATTTTTTTCTTCTCCTTTTCTTTTTTTCTCCCTTTTCCACCATATAAATAGTAATCACATGTCTTGCCAAGCCCATGTCAATCATGTAAGCTTGTGTCCGAGGCTTTATTATTCTATTACATCATCTTGCATAATAATTGCAATGGTTTCCTCTCTCATTAGTCGGCTTGTAGGCCTTCATCTAATAATCGCATGCGAGAAAACACGGTCATACATCTTGGTGTGCGGACAATCGTCCGAACACCGTCGCTATCTACGGCGGTCCTACATCATGCGGCGCCCGGGGTGAAATCATTAGATGTAACATGTAGCGAGAGGCCATTACAGTCTTCTGCAGGACAGTATAGAATCTGTTTCATCAAAAGTTACAATTAATCTACGCAAGTGATCAGTGCGGTATAAACTAAAAACAAAGTATTCACGAAGCAGTACAATATTCGTTCGCAGTACTGTTGTGTATCATATATATTGTACGGTGGGAATCATAGTTACCGTAAGCAGTGCAGTCCCAAAATACGGTTTGGAGTTACACCCGGTCACACGTAGCAGTAATGGCGATAAACTCACAGTTGTTACTTTCAGGATTAGCCGTTGGATACACGTGTAGGTACTGAGCTGAGGCCAGCAGCAAGAAGAACATCGACAGGAAACAACGCACTAGGAGAACCATAGATACTCAAACACCTATCTATGGGAGAACCATCGTTATTCGTGTCCTTATTGGTAAGTCACGTGATCTGAAGAAAAATGGTGGGTATTTTCTGTATAGTCCCTCGTGTGTCTACTAATACCAGCGATGGTAGCTCTCAGATATTTTGTGAGGTTCTGTTCATTTAATCGTAGTCCGTAACGCTGCAAACGGATCTGGGAGATATAAAGATTGAACTATTTTGTGACTTGGTTCCTCGAACATGCGAAGTAAGATGATTGTACACGTACACGTACATGTGACGTTTATGTACCGTGCGGGGTACCATGTTGTCGTACCGTGCATCTTTATTCAATCTTGGGTCTTATTCCTGTTATTCTATTCATTTATTGTATTCACAAATGAGTTCCACAACGTACTTTTCCTTTGCCTCTCTCTTCCTTACTTGCACACACACACACACACACACACACAGAACTTCTTGGCTCTATGTGCAAGTGGGTACTATAAAGACTGCCTATTTCACCGGTATGTTGGTGTGTAGGTCCATACACGCATGTGTGTTAAAGTCTGTGGTTGTGAGGATAATTCATCATTAGTACAATATAGTACATGTGCTACATTGCAATCTCTACTAGATGTGGTCAATGCTAATACTGAGTGTTAGTTGGCCACCAGACTTACCAACAATTGAGGGGAAGGTTTCTTATCAAATACCTTTACCAATATCAAACCCATACTCTAATATCGGCACCATTACACATTTCCACCTAGTCATCAGTACAACACTATTCATTGTATCTGTCAGCAGTCAGCAGTCTCAAAAGTAACAACCTTTGGCCCCTCCACTGTGTGAGGTTTCTTTGAATGTTTTCTACAGGAATATCAAAGGCTTCATGGTCCAAACAGGAGATCCTACAGGTACGTATGTTGGCATTTTGGTCATGTTTTTAATTAGCAGAACAGAATCACTTACCCCGTGGATTGTGAAATCAGAGGGGTACTGTAGATGCATCTAAAAATGGTATTCGAGACAATTATCTAGATCAGTCTGTACCGAGAGACCTTACATTGTTGCTGGTACTACTGCTCGAGTTTGTAAAGGAAATCGGTCAGTTTACTCAACTCTGATATGATCAGAATTCTGTATGAATGTACAGGCAGTATTTCCCCCAGAAAAAAAAAATAGGGGGGGGGGGAGTCACTGTGAATGTTTTGATGTATAATTATCAATATTGCTTCAACATTGAACACAATACTGTTGTAAATCTTTATTCTAACAAAAAATTATGTTGTCACAGAACAGAGAATGGGGGGGGGGGGGGGGGGGGGAGTGCCCCCCTTTGGGGGAAACCCTGTGTAAATGGTTATATGGGAGGGTTATCTTTAGTGTGGATCGTAGAGCTTTTGAAGGAGTGATCTTTGAGGATGTTCATAGACCTTTTGAAGGAGTGATCTTTGAGGTGGTTCATAGGGCTATTTAGGAAGCAATGTCCAGAGTAGTACATACGTACATACATTTAAAACAAGTACATTTGTGGACTTTGGGGCTATGGGCTGGCTTTGGGCTATGTTGATAAGAGAGACCAAGTGTGTTTGGCCCTCACTAAACCTATCCATTAATAACCCACCCCGAGAATGCTGTAAGTGAACCATGTCACGTGTGTGTACGTTTCACCCCCTAGGGACTGGCAAGGGAGGGGACAGTATATGGGGTGGGAAATTTGGAGATGAATTTCACGAGACTTTGAAGGTGAGTGCCTACATGTGTTCATACATGTGTTCATACATGTGTTCATACACGTGTACAGGTGTACATATTGCGAGTGTGTACCTTGTCTAGATGAGCATTCACATTTGTGAGACTCTTCTTTGTCATGTGCTATTTACTGTGTGTCTTTCTGAATCCTTATTGTGTAAGGTGACATCTGTACAGTGTACCTCTTGTGTAAGGTGACATCTGTACAGCATGTTTATCATGTGAGGGGTTGTCTAAACAGTGTATTTCCCATCTAAGTGGACATCTGTACAGTGTACCTCTTGTGTAAGGTGACATCTGTACAGCATGTTTATCATGTGAGGGGTTGTCTAAACAGTGTATTTCCCATCTAAGTGGACATCTGTACAGTGTACCTCTTGTGTAAGGTGACATGTGTACAGTATACTTCTTGTGTAAGGTGACATGTGTACAGTATACTTCTTGTGTAAGGTGACATGTGTACAGTATACTTCTTGTGTAAGGTGACACGTGTACAGTGTGCTTATTGTGTAAGGTGACACGTGTACAGTATACTTCTTGTGTAAGGTGACATGTGTACAGTGTACTTCTTGTGTAAGGTGACATCTGTACAGTGTACTTATTGTGTAAGGTGACATCTGTACAGTGTACTTCTTGTGTAAGGTGACATCTGTACAGTGTACTTCTTGTGTAAGGTGACATCTGTACAGTGTACTTCTTGTGTAAGGTGACATGTGTACAGTGTGTTTCTCATGTAAGGTGTCATCTGTACAGTGTGTTTCTCATGTAAGATGTCATCTGTACAGTGTGTTTCTCATGTAAGATGTCATCTGTACAGTGTGTTTCTCATGTAAGATGTCATCTGTACAGTGTGTTTCTCATGTAAGATGTCATCTGTACAGTGTGTTTCTCATGTAAGATGTCATCTGTACAGTGTGTTTCTCATGTAAGATGTCATCTGTACAGTGTGTTTCTCATGTAAGATGTCATCTGTACAGTGTGTTTCTCATGTAAGATGTCATCTGTACAGTGTGTTTCTCATGTAAGGAGTTGCTGTACAGTGTACTTCTCGTGGGAGTGGTATCCACTATGTTCACTGAAGACGAAGCTAGTAGACAGGATTGTACGTGCACTATGATAAAGAATACGCCTACATATATATACTTCGAGTGATAATTAAACAAACCCATTTCTTCCCCATTTGTGGAATGAAACCTTATACCTATAGTTAATATTGTAAGTACAGTACTTCCCCGGTGCTCTAACACATACGTATGGGCTCCTATATACAGACCTGAGTCTTGTGTACTTGTGCACGCGCACACACACACACACACACACACACACACACACACACACACACACACACACACACACACACACACAAACACACACACATACACACACACACTCATACACAAAGGAAACTGTCCCAGCCACCACCAATACTGGTGACCCATGGCCACCCCCACTATCAAGGGGCTCCTAACACCACTAAATAGGAACACTACATGGCCACTACTACCAGTAAAGAGATAAAATTCTGTTCAGAATCAGGGTGAAATGATCAGAGGCTGTTAGTTTGGTTGTGGCTAGTGAAGCATTAAACATCAGTCTCATCATTGAGTTCTGGCTGCATGGGTAACCACTTGTGACATCAGAGTCTTGTGGTCTGAAACATGACCTAACTGCAAACTGCTTTGATTTGTGGAGCTTCTGGTACACGGGCCATTCATGTTGAGTGTAATGACATTATCTTCAATAAGGATATGCCACTCCCTAAGGCACCAGTGTGCACATGCATGTTGCCTGCATAATGAGGAAGTGATGCAACACGTGTGTGTGTGTGTGTGTAGTCTGTGTCATGTGTACATGTGGCATTGTTGATTG
>OZ026563.1:4160439-4170439 GCA_964020155.1 Chondrilla cf. caribensis
GAAGCCCTTTGTAATGATGCAGGACACTGATTGTCATGTACAGTACAGTACAGTGGTGCCTGTTGTGATGACACACGTCACACTTGACACTGGTGTCATGTACAGTACAGCGGAGCCTGTTGTGATGACATGTCACACTTGACACTGGTGTCATGTACAGTACAGCGGAGCCTGTTGTGATGACATGTCACACTTGACACTGGTGTCATGTACAGTACAGCGGAGCCTGTTGTGATGACACATGTCACACTTGATACTGGTGTCATGTACAGTACAGTACAGCGGAGCCCGTTGTGATGATCCACGTCACACTTGACACTGGGTGTCATGTACAGTACTCACCTTCACAACATCACTGATGTCCAGGAGGTCGACCACGAGAGCTGTCACTTTGAACAAACCACACACAATGAGTTGAGCCACCTAGGACATTACGTACGTATATACACATATTCACAGTACATACAGTATATACGTAACATGTACATACAGTATGTAAAAACTTGTCTGGCATTCCATATGTATGTTTGGTAGGATTAGAGAGGTAAATTGTACCCAACCCACATCAACAACATATGCAATTTTGTTAAGACTCACCAGTGAACTCTCCAAGTCTGATATTAACAGGGACCAATCCCACAGTTGTAACAACAGGGTTATCCCCTTCATGTGATTGTCATTAGACACAAATTCATTGCAATTTTGAAGCGAGTAAACGTGCTGTAATGCTCCAATGGCATAATACTATGATTGTGTGTGCGTGCGTGTGTGTGTGTGTGTGTGTGTGTGTGAGAGTGCATGTGTGTATGCATGAACAATGCAATGGGAGAAAATTCCAGTAATCGGTACGTATTCGTACACACGCATATACGTACATTCAGGGGTATAGTACATAGTTGACATTCCTAGTGTGACTGTACTCACCAGAGTCTCATAGTCTGTGGTGTGCTGGTGTAACACGTGCTCTATACACTTGGAACACAGTATCACCAATGTGCTGCAGACCTGGCAGGATCAGAACCACTACCATGACACATACGTACATTAGTAGTACAAGGAAGGGGAATTACATCAAGTACTGTATGTACACAGGGTACGCTTAGGCCAACCTGCTCAGTACTGCAAGCCAGTACCTTGAAGAGTACACCTAATCTGTACTTCTTGTTATTGGACTATTGTTGAGCTTACGCTGCAAGTACAGTACATGTTCTACTTGTGCCGTATGTACAGTATGTACTGTATACATAGTGCATGTATGTACATATATTCTCTACCGCACCACATACATAAGTACTGCATGCACTGTACTCAGCATACGTGCCTGCTTGAGGTGGTCCTGACTGAAGTGTTCCAGTGAGAGTTGTGACCACAGTTTGAGGTGGTCAGGACATGACGGGTTGAATGTTCGAATGAATGACAGCTACAAAATGTATGATATCGAACAATGGACAATGAAGGGGATACATGTTTAGTAAGCTACGTACCTCTCGGTTAGAGAAGCACACACACACACGTACTTGAATACAAGCACGTGTACATATGCACATAAAAGTAAATGTACACACACACACACACACACACACACACACACACACACACACACACACACACACACACACGAACACACACACACACGCACACCACACACACACACGCACACCACACACACACACGCGTGCACACACACGCACACACACACACATGCACACGCACACACACACACACACACACACACACACACACACACACACACACACACACACACACACACCACACACACCATACACACACACACACACACACACACACACACACACTGCACGCACACACACACACACACACACACAAACACACACACACACACACACACACACACACCTTATGCTCATTGGCCATAAATGTAACAGCACGGCTGGCCATTAGGACCACATGGTGAGAAACAGATGTACACAGTGGCAGATCCAAGACCTTACAGCAACAGTCACAACATAGTAATAGTTATAATATAGAACAATATAAATAAAATTAGACATTACTATGGCACATGCAAGGTAAACACTGTGGATTGAAGCACACCTACAATATAGTACCTATAGTGAGTACAGTATGTCCACAAATAGTATTGATTTTATACTGAACATACCAGGTTGGCAAAGAGGAAGGCAAACTGCTTGCAGAGGGCTGCTGATCCCCATCTGTAGTGTACGTGTACATGTGTACAGGGAAACACACTGTGAGTACCTATACATATATGCACTGTGAGTACCTATACATACGTGTACTGTGAGTACCTATACATATGTACACTGTGAGTACCTATACATACGTGTACTGTGAGTACCTATACATATGTGCACTGTGAGTACCTATACATACGTGTACTGTGAGTACCTATACATACGTGTACTGTGAGTACCTATACATATGTGCACTGTGAGTACCTATACATACGTGTACTGTGAGTACCTATACATATATGCACTGTGAGTACCTATACATACGTGTACTGTGAGTACCTATACATATATGCACTGTGAGTACCTATACATACGTACATATGTGTACTGTGAGTACCTATACATACGTGTACTGTGAGTACCTATACATACGTCTACTGTGAGTACCTATACATATCTGCACTGTGAGTACCTATACGTACATACGTGTACTGTGAGTACTATACGTACATACGTATGTGCACTGTGAGTACTATAGTACATATGTGCACTGTGAGTACTATACGTACATATGTGCACTGTGAGTACCTATACATACGTATGTGCACTGTGAGTACCTATACATACATGCTCTTTTATGCACTGTACTTGTACCCTGCCTCAGTGTGCCACAGCAGATATGCGCAAACCTTAGTAGAAAGCTCAGAACATCAGAAGCTAAAAGACTGCTGAAAGGCTCTTCACTCAACAGATGCTTCATCAGAACACTCTCCTTCAGTTAATAAGTGAACAGTAAAGGTGAATGCAAATCTCTAGAATCAATAAATGTACATTATTTAATCTATTTGTTAATACACTGTACTCTGAAAATAACATAATATACTATCTTTGTATGAACATTCTGTATGTACCGATATACTGTACATGCATACATTATGCATACTTGGATATTACATGTATTCTGAGTGTGCACAGGCATACTGTAAACTACTGCGCATGTGTGTGTGGAGCTCACCAGTTTATGAAAGTGTCTTGATGGCAGTTTCACGGAAAATGCACACAGGACAGTGCAGATGTGTTGGTAGAGAGGCACTAAGCTGCATGAGAGAGCCAGATACACAGAACAGTGCAGATGTGTTGGTAGAGAGGCACTAAGCTGTATGGGAGAGCCAGATACACAGAACAGTGCAGACGTGTTGGTAGAGAGGCACTAAGCTGCATGAGAGAGCCAGATACACAGAACAGTGCAGATGTGTTGGTAGAGAGGCACTAAGCTGTATGGGAGAGCCAGATACACAGAACAGTGCAGATGTGTTGGTAGAGAGGTACCAAACTGCATGAGAGAGCCAGATACACAGAACAGTGCAGATGTGTTGGTAGAGAGGTACCAAACTGCATGAGAGAGCCAGATACACAAGAGCACCACTTTGAGCTGGAAAGTGCTGTAATTCATCCATAACACACCATCTTGCCCAAAAGAGCCATCTAGACATGGACAACCTACAGAATTACCCACAGTAGGACTTCTCAGTATGGACCAAGGGTAGAACTTACGTATGTGAGAATTGTCACAAATTTGTATATCAGCACCTGGTTGTGACACTACGTAGGCCTCACAAACTCCCAATGTGTACCATACGTACGTACCTGGTGGCTGATGATGGCGATGCTGTTGTGTGCACAGTCAATGGTAGTAACAGCTCCACGTGACCTGTATAACACAGTAGGTATACAAAGCATGGACTGTATGTATGTACTGTATGTGGATGGCTTGTGTGTGTGTGTGTGTGTGTGTGTGTGTGTGTGTGTGTGTGTGTGTGTGTGTGTCTGTGTGTGCGTGCGTGCGTGTGTGTGTGTGTTCAGAGATATGGTAAGTCACTCACACAGCCGAACAGAATCGAACACACTGTCCAGAATGGCACACTGTCGATCACACCCCTACATGTGAGAAGCAGATAGCAGTCACATAATGTGTATTTTGTACAGAATATGGAAGTACACACAAACGTATGCACGTACATCCAAAAAATTGTATATATGAGTAGAAAAATACAAAGTCTGTCTGATAGAACTTTCCACCAAAGTATTCGATACATATAATATCGTACATACTGCATATACATACAAAGGTATGTACATATGTTCTTCACATTGCCTATTTTGACCTACGTAAATGTACTGTACGTACACAACATTCAGGTAGCGTTTGATGTGCAAATGAGAACACATGCTGAGCTGTACATACTGCTTCACTGCTGTCTGCTTCCAGATAGTCGTACTCTTGAATACCACCTGTGGAGGGGGCAGTTGTGAGGGGCCAGTTGTGGTGACAATCTCCAATACACACAGTATACGCGCATGCCTAGTACACATGTTCAGTATACATACATGCATGCATGCACACATGCACGCATGCACACACACACACACACACACATGCACGAACACACACACACACACACATACACGCACGCGCGCGCGCACACACACACACGCGCACACACACACACAAGCACACACACACACACACAAGCACACACACACACAAGCACACACACACACACACACAATGAGCAGTGGTCACTAACCGGGTATCTTATCGAACAAGACAAGAACCTTCACCAGACACCAGCACCAGGCGTAGTACTGCCCCGGGGCAACCACTGGATGAGATGAACCAAACATTTGATGAATTGTGTTAATTAGCTCGTTATACGACAATAGGACAACTGGATAGAATGTACGTAATTAACTAATTTCATCAAATTGATACATCATAAGTAGCTCACACATATATGTGATGTACAGTACGTACACATGTACATACGTATGTATGTATATCTTTATACATATCAGTACAGTACGTAGCACATACAGTGTGCAGTAAAATGTGCATCTGTATTCTACGTAGTGTACTTTGTCTATGTATGTGTTATTGTACATGTGCGTGCGTGTAGAGGTGAAGCACACACTTGCATGTACACCACCCCATGTTGGTAGTCTTAGCTGTCTCAATGACTCACAATCTCTGTTCAAGAGTTGCTCTGCAAAGCACCTTCGTTCCAGGAGGATAGTCAACAGAGGATCAGACTACAATTATGACACAGACACAACACAATACAACAGATGATGTACTAACACATACACATGACATGTGCATGTACATACAGTGTTTCCCCCAGGCCATTTTAGCAGGGCGCCCCGCCCTGCTAAAATTTCTGACCGCCCTTCTATTTCTATAGCAATAATAAAACTAAAATTATTAGGCATGTGTGTATATAAAAATGGATGAGGCATATCTGTATTAATTTTACTGTTTCACGTGGTAATGGCGTCTTTTTAGGTTCAGAAGAGCCTTCGCTGAAGTTATCGCTTTCGACGAAGCTTCAGCGCACGAATTTCAGCCCAATTTCTTAGTCTCGGCATTTAAAATCGGCGTCTTAGAAGTTGCGCAATAGACATCATGGCGACTTCGAGCATAGTATCAGATAATGAAGCTTAGTTTGAAGGAAATTGTGAACGAAATTCTCTGTAAGGGGGACAATGTTACATTTACCACTGTTAGAATAATAATATTTAGTTAAGGTTATCATATCTTTGGTTGATGCCATGTTAGTGACATTTTAATTTTTTAACCCCATAGTCAAGAAGTGGTACGGGCCCCATGGCCGTAGTAGCCGTACCAGTTGCGCCGGCCCTGTGTATATACACTTTTTCTTTGTTGTAATTAAAATGGACTCCCAACATACATCTTGTTTTCATTCCATTATCATCACATATAATAAGAATAATAGTAAAAACAATCATTACCAAATTTTATAGAAACTATTAATTTGAAACTTGTGATGACTAACAATTTGCCACCCTGCTACAATTTTTTTCTGGGGGAAACACTGTGTACATATGCATATATAATAATGATATGAATAATATAAATATAATAATATGTACAGTACATATTATGTATACGATCTTGTCTATTAGATCTCCTGTCTATCCACTAACCACACAGAGAAGAGAGGATCTGATGGTCTGTAGGGGACCATCCTGGACAGGCTTGGCATCAAGAGAGGGTGGTACTGAGCTGGGATATGCGGAGAACAGTATTACAATGAATCAGGCAACACTGCCTTCATGTACTACGTATATACAGTAAATGTAGTACACACGTCACATGCAGGGTTACATGTTGTATATTATTAACAACATTCATCTCAAATGGGCTGCTACATAAGTACTTACAGTCACATTCAAACCCACACACCTACACACCTGTACACACACCCACACACCTGCACACCCACGCTACACACCTGCACACACACACACACACACACGCACGCACGCACACACACACACACACACACACACACACACACACACCTGCACACCCACGCTACACACCTGCACACACACACACACACACACGCACGCACGCACACACACACACACACACACACACACACACACACACACACACACACACACACACACACACACACACCTTATCATAGTCAGGAGCAACTTGTAACAGGACCTGGTATCTCCCGTTCCATCATCAATATCCTATTCAGATATAGCGAGTGTGTGAGCTGGTTACAGGTCTACATACAGGGCTAACCATACAGTGGGACCAGGGTTCTCCCCAGCTATACTAAGACATCCAGCAATCCACCATCCCTTCAAAATGGAGCCCTACAGCTGACAGGCCTGTTGAGTGGCCTACACAGTGTGGCAATGTACAGTAGGTAGCCTTTAGATTATAAGTGATTCGTTTGGCCCTCAATGCATGGTTTTCAACTCTGTCTGGAGAATTTCCTGCTTTTTGGTCTGCAGTACATCAAATCCATCATTTCCGACACAACACTATACTGTAGGTAGCCAGAATTCAATGTGCATTTTACCAGAGCACTACGTACAAGTCTTAGCAGACTCCTGGGGGAACCCTCTATACTGCAAGTATTATAATACGTACATTAGTGTACATTATATACGTACACTATACAATGTGAATTAAATGGAGATACATACATATCAAGATGGAAACATAGTCTCGCATAGCCAGACTTCTACTTCCACATGAGCTTCTCAGTTTTAAATGGCCTCTGAATGGGTCTGGTTATGCGAGACCAATGGGGGGACCTTTAGAGCTGCTTACCCTCAAAAGCGTGATGAGACATCCAAGGAGTTGCTTGCAGGCCTTCACCAATCTTTGAAAGTCCTGGATGGCACCACTGGAGGTCTGGATGCACTTGAGGTAGATGGACTCCACAGTACTGCACAGCTCGTCCACAAAATCTTGCAACTGAATGGACTCTGAGATACCCGTACCGCTAGACAGCACCACCCTGTGCTTGTGCAGCAGTTTACAGGTGTTCTTCCAAGTGTGTATCAGCAGTGTGGTGTCGAAGTGTAGGACGACCTTGCAGAGACACTGGAGATGCTGCAAAACTAGACATATCCAGCCCAGACATGTGAGTGCGACCGACTGCTGCAGCATAGAGTGTACTTGTAGTGTGTGTGTGTGTGTGCATTATCCATACATGACGAATACTGTACCAAGTTATGCTTCCTAGGAGTATGGTTTTGCACCTATCTGGTAGTGTGTGTGTGTGTGTGTGTGTGTGTGTGTGTGTGTGTGTGTGTGTGTGTGTGTGTGTTGTGTGTGTGTTTGTGTGTGTGTGTGTGTGTGTGTGTGTGTGTGTGTGTGTGTGTGTGTGTGTGTGTTTGTGTGTGTGTTTGTGTGTGTGTGTGTGTGTGTGTGTGTGTGTGTGTGTGTGTGTGTGTGTTTGTGTGTGTGTGTTTGTGTGTGTGTGTGTGTGTGTGTGTGTGTGTGTGTGTGTGTGTGTGTGTGTGTGTGTGTGTGTGTGTGTGTGTTTAAATTCACATATTATGTGTACGTGAGCACTAGTGAAACTCCAGTGCACACACATATACACACGTATGTACCAGGTAGATGTCTGCAATCCTCTGTAATATTCACACAGTCAAGTTGATCAAAACATAACTACAAAAAATAACAGAGATATTCAAAAGTACAGTGATATCCACATGGGAGTATTAAACTGAAATTACTGTACAGTAGAACCTCTATTAAAGGACACTCCCAATAAAGGACACCATAGAAAATACCTCCCTACAAAGGACACCTTCTAAGGCACCAAAAATAGACTTCCCTATAGTGCTTATACTTTTATCACCTCTGAAGAGTGGACACCTCTCTACAGTGGACAAAATTAGCTGGTCCCAATGTATCCTTTATAAAGAGGTTCCACTGTAGTCCTAATCATTATCCCCATATTACATGTGTAACTAAACATCACAGTATGCCCTCACTTACTTATAACAATCCAGTATATTACCCAACACTAGTACTCAGTACATACACATGTAGCTACATAGGTACATACGTACGTATGCGTATACAGTTCAGCACAGTACAGACCTTTAAGGCATTGATATTTGCCTTGAATATGCTCCCGAAATGATTTTTGTGTTCAGTAAAAACCCACTGATGGTTGATGTCCACCTCCTACAGCAACAAAGAGGAAGTCTGCTAGAATTGTACAATAACAGGAAGAAGTAAAGAACAGGAAGTGATACAATAACAGAAAGGAGTAATAAGCGACAAGTTGGAGCTTGAAAACAGGAAGTGTGTATCATGACAACATACACATAAAGTTATGAATACAATAAGTAATCGTCCAAATCATCATAGGCACACACCCAACAAGTGTTCTTCAAATTTGACAAATGCACCACATCATCAGGGTTTTCTTCCTTCCTCCCACCCTGGCCCAAATCCCCCTCCCTGCAATACTATTTATTGAATGCGTTGCTCTCCTACTCTTTTTTAAAAATTATTCAAATCTTTTGCTTCATTAATTTTTGACTATTATTTCAAATAAAGGCCTGATGTACCCAGGTGTCTGGAGTACGTACATGTTCCCAACTTACAGGGTTGATGTACCCAGGTGTCTGGAGTATGTGCATGTTCCCAACTTACAGGCCTGATGTACCCAGGTGTCTGGAGTACGTACATGTTCCCAACTTACAGGGTTGATGTACCCAGGTGTCTGGAGTATGTACATGTTCCCACCTTACAGGCCTGATGTACCCAGGTGTCTGGAGTACGTACATGTTCCCAACTTACAGGGTTGATGTACCCAGGTGTCTGGAGTGTGTACATGTTCCCACCTTACAGGCCTGATGTACCCAGGTGTCTGGAGTACGTACATGTTCCCAACTTACAGGGTTGATGTACCCAGGTGTCTGGAGTATGTACATGTTCCCACCTTACAGGGTTGATGTACCCAGGTGTCTGGAGTATGTGCATGTTCCCAACTTACAGGCCTGATGTACCCAGGTGTCTGGAGTACGTACATGTTCCCAACTTACAGGGTTGATGTACCCAGGTGTCTGGAGTATGTACATGTTCCCAACTTACAGGCCTGATGTACCCAGGTGTCTGGAGTACGTACATGTTCCCAACTTACAGGGTTGATGTACCCAGGTGTCTGGAGTGTGTACATGTTCCCACCTTACAGGCCTGATGTACCCAGGTGTCTGGAGTACGTACATGTTCCCAACTTACAGGGTTGATGTACCCAGGTGTCTGGAGTATGTACATGTTCCCACCTTACAGGCCTGATGTACCCAGGTGTCTGGAGTACGTACATGTTCCCACCTTACAGGCCTGATGTACCCAGGTGTCTGGAGTACGTACATGTTCCCACCTTACAGGCCTGATGTACCCAGGTGTCTGGAGTACGTACATGTTCCCACCTTACAGGCCTGATGTACCCAGGTGTCTGGAGTATGTA